>VZQC01001775.1:243670-336064 GCA_009823505.1 Rhizomys pruinosus | reverse complement strand
CCTAACTGATCAACATGCCTGTGCATACAAGCTTCTACAACTGGACTATGGGAACCTTGGGTTGTTCAAAATTTGGACATAGATACTTGCAAAATGCACCAATTACCTAATTGTATGACATACTGAGTAACATCAATGTTATCTGCAAACAACTGTGTCATTATATTGTAGAATCCCTTAAAAAAAAAGAAGTAAAAATCTTTGGACTGTTAAAGAAATATACCTAAAATACATAAAAAATATGTCTTTTGACAGACTTTACTAGTGGCTGTTTAATACTAGGTAGGTGGCCAAAATTAACCATTTTCTTTTTCCTGTCAAGGCCAACTCCTCTGATCCTCAGGGTTACTTAGGCTTCTAAGGAGGCTCTGGCTCCTTTAGCCTTCTGTTTACTGGCTGTTCCATCTATGTGAGTATAAGTCAATGGCCTTACTTGCCCATAGCTTTACTTGGTTGCATTGAAGAAATTTTTCCTCAGTGTGGACCCTCCTTTGTGTAGACTGGACACTGGTTAGATTAGCATCTGAAAACTCACCAGTCTCTCAGTGGCAACATGGGCCTCAGCTAAGCCTGGGGATGTGTGATGGTAGCAGAGAGGAAGAGGAGAGGATTGGGTCTGGCCAAATTGCTTGGCTGTCAGTGGGTGGATGACACCAGCTATGCCTAGGAGGTTGGGATGGTGATAGAGGGGGAGGAGCCTATAGTCTAGGAGTCTCACTGGGCTGTCAGTTGCTGTCAGGTTCAGATAGACATGGAATGGCAGTGGTAAATTTTGTGGGTTTCCATAGGACTGTGGATCACCTGATTGTTCCAAATACTTTGTAAAAAAAAAAAAAGCCCTGGGCTGGAGAGATGGCCTAGCGGTTAAGAGCGCCGACCGCTCTTACAGAGTACCCGGGTTCGATCCCCAGCACCCATATGGCGGCCGAGAACCTTCTGAAACTCCAATTCCAGGAGAACTCCAATTCCAGGGGAATCTGACACCCTCTTCTGACCTCCGCGGCATTGCACAACACAGGTGCACAGACTTGCATGCAGACAGTACATTCATACACATATAGAAATAAATAAAATAAAAAAAAAAGCCCTAAGACTGTAAACAGAGATTTCTTTTTCTATTCATCCAAAGCAAATTGTATTGGTGATTTATCTACTTTGCTTACTATGTAGTTGGCAGACATAGACATTTACCATACATTTCCTTTATTAGAATTCAACTAGTCTAACAACACACACAAACGCACACACACACACACACACACACACACACACATATGAGGTTGGGGGAGTGGATGTATCTCTATTAACATAGTAATACTATTTTCTTTATCTTTCTCAAAGCATAATACCATTTTATCAATCATAATTGACCACATACATAATAACCAAATAAATAATGATTAGCTTTTTTTCCTTTTCTTTTTTTTTTTTTTTTTTTTTTTGGTATTTTTGAGACAGGGTCTCCCTTTAGTCCCAGCTGGCCTGAAGCTCGCTCTGTAGACCAGACTGGCCATGAACTCACAGAGATCTACCTGCCTCTGCCTTCCAAGTGCTGGGATTAAAGATGCACCACCACACCTGGCTTAGCTTTTATTTTAATATCATTAACCACTGAAGAGTCTGTGACTAGCTCCATTATAATGTGAATTTCAAAACACACAATAATCTAAAAAAAGAATACATATTTTGATTACAAAAATCAACAAACTTGAAAATTCCAATTCTAACTTGTACTAATTTATTTACAACCTCAATTCTTTACCTTGTTAATACAAATGGGAGAGAACCATAACATAAGGATTTGGTCAAAGAACTGACTGGTACAGTTAAATTCTGCCCCAAACAATAAACTTCTACAGAGAAAAATCTTTAAAAAGACTGAGAAAAATATGCAAGACATGTATGGCAGAATGGATGAACTGGGGTGAGGTGGGGGCAGGAAAAGGGGAATATGTCTAAACTTGACTGAAAAATGATGGAGGAAATACACTAAACGTCAATAAAAGTATTTTATTAAAAAACCAAGAACTTAATAATTATCACATGGGTTTTTATAATGTGAACTAAGATAATAAGAAAGTGGGCAATTTCATTTATTTTAGACAGTAAATATAATATAATGTAAAGAAGATTATTATCTATCATAAACAGGAAACTTCCTACAGATTTTATTATATTATTCTTCAACTGTTACTAGAGTAAGTTTGCATAGAAAATCACCCTAAACTAAGGTGTGACATGGAGTGACCCTATCCTTCTGCACATGAGGGCATTGTTTGGCATTAGCCATTAACTGGACTTGGCTGGGTTGGTGAATGTGGTAGAGGCACCTCTCTGCTCCACATCACGAGAGTTGGGGCACAGTAACACTAAGCTCAACTACCTTGTATCATGTGCATTCATAGTCCTTTGGTCATAAGAGTTATCATAGCAAAAATGAAGTGTGAAACAAAAGTAAAACTTGAGGTTGGGAATAGATTTTCCCATGTGGAGATGTGGTGAAAAAAAAGGAAAAGTTTTCTATGTCAGTCAATTTTCAAAAATATAATATTTAATACATGATTGTATACACATTTTTCTCTCACAAGTGAATAATGGAAGTAGACTCGTGGCTGATAGCACCTGACTTTCCTTTAATAACTGATCTATCTCAATCTATAAGATCAAGAGTTGAGGTCATTGAAACTTCATGTACCAAAAAATGCTATAACATCCTATGTCTATCTGAAAACACTGTTTTGGGGTTACTCATTCCAGCTGGCCTGCAGAGTCCAACACTTGATTCATACTAGGGAAATCAACTCTTGTATATTCCTATTCACTTGCTACAGGAAGGCTAGTTTACTTTAGTTTGGGAGAAATTTATCTGAAAATTTACAAGAGATTATAATAGCAAAAGACATGAACTGGAATGTGATGTATAAAACACGGTTTGGGCAGTTAATGGACTCACTTTCCTTGTAGATAGTCTACATGGGTTGGTGTGAAGCGCGGGAGCAGGACCCCCTTCAGGATCGTGTGTACACCCCGGCCTTTCTTGCCTTGAGGGGCTCATGTCTCTACAAGTTTCCAGCACCTCCGGTAAGTGTTGTCTTTTGGCATGTGCAGGTTTGCATATCTGGTATGGATATGGATTTTAAAATATGTTCAGAGATGGACAGGCATTTTAAAATATGACACAAGACATTTAGAAAGTATTATTGTCTATCTGAAATATTTTTGCCAAATGTAAACCCATGAAGAAATTAGCATTTTTTTCTTAGGGAACCTGAGTACAATGTATCAAGCAGAATTGGTTTAATAAATCCCATTAACACAATAGAAAGCATTATAGGACATATTTCCAAGCATATGTTATGATATTTTCCTTATTGAATAAAAACTAAGAAATTGAATGTATTAGGAAATGATGACAGGTGGGTTACCTGCTTTTTACAAATCTTTATATATTAATGAATGCATTATTGATTTTGTATTTGTAGAGACCCTTAAGTGCCATTGTGGGTGTCTGAAGATTTTATTATCAGAATTATGCTTGCAACATGCATTTACATTATTACTAACACATAACAATGAATAAAAACTCCAAGTAATCATATTTGTGCAGTTTATATAACATCTAAGTATATTAATTAAACTTATATGGTGTTCAAACTTTAAACGAAAGATGGGTTTACTGATGCATGTCTGAAGTCCCTGAATTTGAGAGACTGAGGAACGAGGACCAGGTATTGGAGGCAAGCTATATATATGTCTATATATGTATATATAGACATATATATATATAATATATGTCTATATATATATGTATATATACATATATATAATATATATTATATATAATATATATTTTATATATATATACATATATATATGTATATATATATATATATACATATATATATACTTTGTTTCAAAATGAAGCAAAGCAGAACATAACACAGCAAATAAGAAACATATAAAATCCCATGATCATTACCAAGGCTTATGTGAAATGATATTATCCTTGGCAAGAATAAAACTGTGTTCTGGGGTGGGTGTTAGTCATTTTTTCCCAATACACCAAGACACATAAACTTCTAAACAGAAAGCATTCTTTTTGGCTATCAGTTTCAGAGGAGTCAGTCCATGGCTACATGTCCCTGTTGCTCTGGGCTTACAACAACACAATGCAATATGGCAGGGAGGGTAGGTGGCTGATCATCTCATGGAAGCCAGGAAGCCAAGAGCATGGAATGAACTGGGATCTTAATATTCTGTTCAAGGACATGCCCTCAATGACCTAACTGTCTTCAAGTATATCTTATAGTCTAAGTGTTCTGCCATGTCACAAACCTACACAGGCTGGGGACAATCCTTCAGTGTAGAAGTGTTTGGGAAGATACTAAAGAATTCAACTGCAGGAGTAATCTCTCATTTAAAATTGTTGACAAATGTCATCTTTTTATGCCATTCTCCCTGAACTAATCAGTGCTATGCTTGTAATATATTTTATGTTATATCATACTTACGCTAAATATGTCTAAACATCTATTTTTATTGAAAGCTTTGCTTTGGGAACATGTACCTTTACTGAACCATAATATTCAATAAATATTTATTGAATATAAATACTAAATGTCATTCTACTCACTGATAAATCTAATAATACTAAGGTCTTGGGTGCTGTCAATTCTGACTTGATACTATTTTTAATCCCTGTATTTACATAAAAGTCACAGCACTAGGAAGAGAGGAAGACCTTTAATGTTTATATTTCTTGATATATACCTACTCAGAATAATTGTTTTCTAGTAGGAGAAGCATAATATTCCAAAATGAGTAAGAAATTCCACTTTTAAGAATTTTTGAGACCCTTATAACATCATAAGGGGTCTGTAGATGCTTTTTAAAATAAATAATGTGTTTTTAAAAATTGAAGCCAGTGTTGATATCATATCTCATGTTCGTCTCTGTGTTTAGCTAAGGGAAAATAAAGTAATAATAATCTGGTGCTTGAATAATTAAAATTTACCTAGAGATTGTACAAATTGCATTAAACATATAAAAGTCTGGCCAAATGGAAATTTCTGCATATAAGATAATGCAGTTTCTGAAAAAAAGAAGGTAAATGATGATGAAAGCTTGAGGAAACCCCAATATAGAAGGAACTTTATAAAAATAACTGTACAGACTGAGAGACTAAGCAAATACACCTTCAATAGGTATATGTACATTGCACTAATGAGTCACAGAAAGAAGTGAAAATTGTCTTACAAATGCAATATTATTTTTTCTTTACCTTTACTTCTTCCTTCATGCACAAGTGACAAAGGTGATGTTATTTCTTCATCTTCTAAGGTGACTACATGGGACTGGACACGGGCAGAGAAAACATTCTCCGTGTGTGAGATCATGTGCAAGATTCTCAAGGTATGTGCAAGAAGGAACATTGTAGTGGAATATCCTTTGCAGAATGGGGATCTGAGCTCAGAATTACTAGCTCATAAAAACAAACAACCCAGGGCCATAAAATAATATAAAGGAAAAGAACACACACAGTAAAAGACAAGAATGGCATCCAGAAATATGGAAAGGCACTCCACGAGAAGCTTGAGTAAGCCATGGCTGTTCGCCTCAGGTCCTCAGAGCAGGACTGTTGAGAAGCTGGTAGCAGCCCATCACGGAGGAAGCTCAAAGTGGCATTGAAGCTAGTCTCAACTCCAGCCAGGACTGAAGGTCAAGAGCAGTTATCCCAGCACTTGAGAGAAAAAGCAGGTTTGAAATTATGCCTCAATTGTTACCATTTTTCCCTGAGTAAAATACAGAAGAGAAGACTTTGGTTATCCTTTGAAATTAGAAAGTACAAAGGCAAATGTAGAAAAAAAACCTATCTGCATTTCAGTTTTGGCATCTGTCACTTTGAGTATGTCATAAATCTGTGAGACACGCAGCACAATTACAGTAGAAAATCGTGAGGAATTATGCACGATTTCAAATGATTTCCAATCTTTGGTAAGAATTAAACTAGGAATATTTGAAACAATTATCAATGTCCAGTTTCTTTTTTAAACAAAGTTTTTAAATTTTACATATTTAAGGTCCATGGCATGACACTTGTGTGTGTGTGTGTGTGTGTGTGTGTGTGTGTGATATGTGGTGAAAGGATATTAAATTGAAGAAAACCTGTATATCCACCATGTCACAAAATTAGCAAATTAGTTTTCTCTTTTTCTGCCCAGAACCCTCCTTAGCCCGAGTCCATGTAAAGCCCAGTACCAGCATCTATGGTTCTCAAGCTGTCCTTTAGCTGTGTAGATTTCTTCATGCTGTGTACTCATATATCCTTGCTAGTACACATCTATATCTTCCCTTTTGCCTCCTCCCAGTTCTTGCAACCACCACCTAGGTCTCTGCATTGGACTCATTCTTTGCTCTTCAGATTTTATATGCAAGGGAGGTCATGCAACATTTTATTTTTGTATCTGACTCATTGCATCCATATAGTGTCACACAGACTCATCCACATTATGCCAAAAGACAGAATCATAGGCATTTCTTATGGAGGAATAACATCTCAGGGAGCGTTCTTTTTTGCTGCAAATTCTGTCTGTTTTCTTTAAACAGTCACTTCAGTTGATTCCATATTCTAGTTATTGTGAATAATGATACGGTGAGCATAAACATATCGAAAACATCTTTATAATGTAGTGATTAGATTTCCTCTGGTATATGCCCAGAACAGAATTTTTGGGTCCTACTGTGGTAACATCTCAAAATTATTTAGAAATAAGCAGACTGTTACATATAATCTCAATTTCCATGACAACTATGCAGAGAATTTCTGTTTCTACATATCTGGGTAATCTTTGCTTCCATGCATGTTAAGTTCACCTATGTGTGCAATGCTCAAAGAAGCAGAAAAGGCTATCAGGTACTCTAGAAGTGGAGTTACAGATGGTTGGTTGTCAGCATGTGGGTGCTGGTAACTGAGTCTGGGTTCTCTGTAAATGCAGTCAGTGCTCTTCACCACAAATCCATCTCTCCAGCACCCTCTACTCTTAATAATATCCATGCTAACTGGTGAGAGGTGGTACTACTTAAGGTTTAATTTTTCTGGTAATTAGTGATATTGAACATGATTTCTGTAGAAAACCTCAAAACAATTCATAATCTAAATATATCTTAGTATGTCTTTTTAATTTCCTTCTGTCCCATGCTCTCTGTTCCTCTCAGTCTCTAGTGATGACTCTTCTGTTTTCTGAGATCTACACATGAAGCAGAACATGAATTATCTCACTTACTCTATTATTGTCTGGTTTAATCAAATTTCCATAAATTTAATTTTTCTATACAGTGGAATTCCTCTATATTGGTACCACACTTTATTTAAACATTCTTGGGTTGACAGACATCTAGGCTGTTTCCATTTCCTAGCTATTGGGAATAGAGCAGGAATGAATATGAATCTTCAAGTATCTCTGTAATAGAATATGAAGTACTATGGACATATACTCAGCTATGGCATATCTGGATCATGGAAAGTCTGTTTCTAATTTTTGAAGAGCCTACAGAATGATTCCCATAGTGGCTGAATCAATTTCTGCTTCTACCAAAAGTGCGTAAGAGTTCCATTTTACCACACCTTGCAATTGTTTTCATTTTTTTTTCCCCTGAAGATTGCCATTCTGACTGGGGTGAAGTAGAATCTCAAAGTAGTTTTAATTTATATTTCCCAGTTAGCTAATGATGTTTAACTATTGAAATAACTTTTAGGTATTTTATTTCTCCTTTTGAGAACTCAATGTTTAGTTCAATAACCCACTTTTGACTGTTTGTTTCCTTGATATTTTGTTTCTTGGGTTTGCTATGTACTAGACACTAGTTTTCTATGGGATAAATAACTGTTCTCCCATTCTGCAAGATGGCTCTTTACTTAACTGTTTCCTATGCTGTAGAAAAGCTTTTCAATTCCATGAAGTCCTATTTGTCATTTGTTTGTCTTGTTTCCTGTGCCATCAGATTTCTGTTCCACAGGTTGTTACTTAGATCTGAAAGTTGAAGGATATTCTCTAATTTTTCTTCTCAGAGTTTCAGGGTATCAGGTATATAGTTGAGGTTCTTCATCCATTTACAGTTGTTTTCCACAGGGTTAAAGATGAAGATGTATCTTCATAGTTTTATTTATCTTCATTCTTCTACATGAAACTGATGTTTGTTCTCCAATGTGTGTTTTTGCTGTCATTGTAAAAAATGCTATGGCAACAGTTGCATGTCTTATACCTTGGTCAATTTTTTGCATTATAGTGATCTAGTCTATGTTTTTTCTGCCAGTACCATGCTCTTTTAATTATTAATTTTTTCAGTATATTTTAAAATCAGGTATGGTGATCTTTCCAGCAGTCTTTGTTTTGTTCTGGATTGTTTGGTGGTATCCAAGATTATTTGTGCTTCCATAAGACTTTATTTTTTTATTTCTGTGAATAATTCATTTGGCCCTTTGATTGTACTTGCATTGAATCTGTGGCTTGCTTTTGGTAGCATAGCATTTTCACAATATTCATCTGCCAGTCCAGGATTACGAAGGAACTCTCCATCTTCTGGTATTTTCCTCAATGTTTTTCTTTAGTGTTTAAGTTTTCATTACAGATGTTTTCTCATCCTTGCTTAGGGACAGCCTGAGTTTCCTTTGTTTATGCTTAAGTGTCACTGCTTGCTGTACATCTCTTTAATTGCTTACCTCAGTTTGGTTTGATTTTGATAATTTATATGCATCTAGACATTTATTCATTTCTCTTAGTCTAGTTCTAAAGTATGCCCTCATAGTTTTCTGAGTTACATAGGTACCTGATGTACTGTTTCTCATTTCATCTCTAATTTTTTAATTCCAGTCTTCCCACTCTAACTCTTGGTTAGTTTGGCTAAAATTTTGTCTATCTTGTTTATCTTTTCAAAGAACCAACTCTTTATTTGATTATTTGTATTAATTTTGTTTCTGCTTATTTATTTCTATTTTCTTAATTTCTTCTCTGTCCTTAATGATTTCTTTCCATGTATTGACTTGGGGCTTTGTTTGTTCTTCTCTTTACAGAGCTTTAAGCTGTATCATTACTTTACTGTTTGCTTTCTCTCTGATTTCCTAATGTGTGGACTTAGAACTACAAATTACCATCTTAGGATGGCTTTCATTGCATCAGATGTTTGGTTAATTTGTGTTTTCATTTCCATTGGATTATAGGAATGTTTTATTTCTTCCTTGATCTCATTACTCAACAGTGTGTTGTTTATTCTTGCAGTTTTTTAATCTAGGGCTGTTCCTGCTGTTGCTTTGTAACATCTCTCCATTCTGATCAGAGAGAATACAAGCAACTATTTCATTTTTTAGTAACTGATATGTTTTTCTGATCTATGTTAGAGAAAGTTCCCCTGAATTCCTGAGAAAAGGTGAATTTTGAAGGATTTGGATGGAAGATTTTAGAGGTCTAAGTTAAGTATATTTGTTTTATGATGTTCTTTTCTGTTAAGGTGATGTGTCTGTTGGTGAAAGTGGGATATTGAAGTTAGCCAGTACTGTTGTCTTTGGCTTAGTCTGTGACCTCACATCTAGTTGTATTTGTTTAATGAACTGGGTGCACCTATCTGGGCTATATGTTTTAGAACAGCAATGTGCTTTGATGGACTGCTCACTTAGTCATTGCTGTAAGCTAGTTTTCACTAGCTCTTCCACTAGTTTCAGTTTAAAGTCTGTCTTGTCAGATATTAAAACATAGAAACCTGTTTCATAGATTGATTTACTTAAAATATATTTTTTCGATGCTATCACTGTGAGGCAGTGTCTGTTTTTTGTTGTAATGTGAATTTCTTGGACGGACCATCTTTCTTTTTGAGCCAATGTGCTTTTTTCTTTTGAGATTGAGACTATAAACATTCAGCATTATTACTGAGTGATTTGTACTCACACTAGAGATTTTGTTGATCTTGTAATTGTGTGTGTGTGTGTGTGTGTGTGTGTGTGTGTGTGTGTGTGTGTGTGTTTCCCTCTTCCCATCTCCCTTAGTATTATTCTGTCATGGTTTATTCTTTCTTGTACTTTCATACATAGATTTGTTTTTTTCCCTTTATTATGAAAGATTCATTAAAATATCTTCTCCAGAGCTATCTAATGCTCATAAATTCAATTCATTAATCTATTTTTATCTGGGAAGTTTTATTCACTTCTGTCAGCAGTGTTGAGTATAGTAGTCTGGATTGGCAATTGTTTTTCAGAATTTAAAAGACATCCATCTAGTCCCCCCTGGCCTTTAAAGTTTCTGTTGAATGATCTGGTGTTATTCTGATGCTCCTGCCTTTATACATGACTTGATATTTCTTTTTGCAAACTTTAATATACATACTTTCTTGTTCTCTTCATTTTCTTAGTATTTTTTGAGGTAGGGTCTCCTTGTAGCCCCAGCTGGCCTGAAACTCACTATGTGGACCAGTCTGAACTTGAACTCACGGAGATCTGCCTGCCTCTGCCTTCCAAGTGCTAGGATTAAAGGTGTGCATCACCACGCCGGGCCATGGTTCTGTTCATTTGGTGATCTAATTATCATATGATGCTTTGTTTCCTGTCCACTTGATGTACGGTGCTCTTCTATCCTCTGTGCATAGAATAGATTGACAGCTCTGAAACAGTAAACAAAATAAATCTTACCTCCAGTAAGTTGTTTGGGGGAGATATTTGGTAATAGCGATTGCAGATTAAAACACAGTCCTGAAAACTAAGGATTTGCAGTTTGCAGTACACTCTTTCACTTTATATTATCCTGGCCTTTTCTCTTGAAATATAATCATTGACAAATTGAGAAGAAATGAGAAGCTAAGAAGCAACATAATACTGATGTGCTACAAAGGTTAAGGATAAAAACTCCACAAGTGCCAATTCTCTTGCTGCATGCATTCTTCGCTTCAAATGTGTTGGTCACTATAAACTTCAAAGTTTTCATCTATTAAATGTTTTGTAGGTTATTATGATGTTAAGGATTTCATCAAATGATTTACTAGAATTCTTATTACAAATATGTACAGAGTGCTTTCAGTGTGCCAGGCACAATGTTAGTATGGATACAACTTTATGAATAAATTCAACTTGTAGAAACGGCATGATCAAAGAGTTTAGGCTAGGCATTTTGGAGGAGACCTTAACTAGACTGACATCTAAAGGACTGCTGAAAGCCTCAGATGAATTTCAGTGTGGGTAGAGTTGGAGTGTGGGTGAGGGGATACTGGGCATGTGATGGGAAATGGCTACTCCTTCTTGCTGTTTAAACTGTGCTTTGCAACTGCAGTTGGCTTTGGTTTGAGGTTGGTGCTATACTTTGGGTGGAGTGAAGTGGTTAAAACATAGTAACAGGGCATATGAACTTTATTTGCAGCACAAGGGCTAGTCACTAGAGGAATTGAGCACAAAGAGGGACAGAATTTGACTTAAAAATCATTTTCAAGCCCCAGTACAAGATGGATCAGAGTTGTGTAGAATAAAGCTGCAAGGTGACTGATCTGAGAATGCATATATCTGGGAAGGCAGTGGTAGTGGCCGTGGAGGAGAGAAGCAGAGAGAGAATTGGCTTTAGGATTCCATGAAGTCCTGTGACCAGTCCACACACTCATGTTTGTGGAGTCCCTGCATTAACCAGTCCTCTCTCTTACTTACCTCACTTCATTCCCAAGATGTGCCTTGAGCTCTATTGCCCCAGAGAAATATATGGGATTAATTGAACTCTAAAGCAAAACCTCAAGGAAGTCCCTAATACTGTATTAGGTATGCTGTATTCTCTTCCCTCTGTCCCCCAGTCCACTTGCACCGTGTATCTTTTCCTTAGACCTGGCATGCACTGTCCTTCATTTTACTGGAGAGAACCTGTTTCTGGACTCCCCTGGACATCACAACAAATGATTGGCCAAATGTCTGCTGGAAAATGCTGCAGTAACTGGATATGCCCTGTACACATCCTCCTGTTTACTTTCAATCATGTCTGGATTACCTATAATCCCTAACATGATGCTAATGCTGTTCAGATAGTTATTAAACTCTATTATTGTAGGTGGCAGCATGCTCAGTATTGATTCCCTTCTTTCCTTGAATATTTTCCATCCACAGGTGGAACCTCCAGAAGGAGGCTTGGTTATTGCTTTCACTTTCCCTCATTTTCAATTGTATTTCCAGCTTAAAAAAAAAACCTCTCAGTATTGTGAAGACCTCTGAGTACTTACTTAGGCTGAATGCTGACTATTTTGCTTTACTTTAGGTGTACCTCTGCCCGTTTTGTGTAGTACATACTATCTACTCCAAAACACAGAAATTTTTGTGACCCCAAAATGTATGCTGTGCCCAGCCCTCATGCAAGAGTGTATACAGTTCCCTAATGACATGTTGGAAATAAGATGAGAACCCAAAATGCAGTTTCAGCTTAAGAATAAATATTCAGAATAGAAAAGGTGTTACCATGGAGAATAATTATTGCAGATGACAAGCAATGGGGAAATTTAAATATATGAAAAGTTTTATTTATTTTTCTCTTATTGTATCTTTCTTCATGTCTTTTGGAGACTGATTTTGATCCCTTCATCAAGTGAAAGGAAGTTGCAGGTCAGTGTCCACAGCAGAGATGCTCTGTGTCATGTCTAGTGTCACAAACACTGCTGTCCTGGAAAAGAAGAGCCTCACTCTGGGACAGGCACTTGACTTTTAGATCCTCCTCTTTCAGAATTTGGGCTTCAGCTGACATAGGCAGGTTGTTGCTCAGGAGAGGAAGACAGAACCTAACTGAATGACAAGAAGCAAGGGCATAGAAATTTCCATGTGAGATTAAAAGAAAAAGAAAAACAACAAACAATTGTTGTACTGTGCACTGTGGTGTTAGAATTGCACCTCCTACTACTAGTGTGACAGCAAACCCACAGAAAGAAGGGGTTTTTATTGTTAGAAAAATTTACCCATTCAGAGCTCTTAGTAGACAGTAGATGAAATATGAGAGAAAATGCAGGATATAAAAATATATTTTTTATTTTTGATAATTTCATAAATATATATATAATTAGCTATATATATAGATATATATATATATAATGAAATACTGTCATATCTGCCTCCGCTTCTCCCCTCTCAGTCCCATGTCTTATCAAAAATACTCCTCTCTCAACTCTGTGTCTTTTTTTTGTATGGGACAGGATCTTTCTAGAGCCCCAGTTGGCATGGAACTCACTGTGTAGACCAGGCTAGCCTCAGTATCACAGAGATCCGCAGGCTGGCCTCAGTCTGTGAGTGCAGGAATTAAAGGCCTTGTGAATGCAGGGATTAAAGACATGCACAGCATTCCTGGCATCTTGGATTTTGCTTCCTAACAACTCACTAATTCCAGTCAGTGCTACCCATACATTAGCAGGCTAGTGGCCATCCACTGAGCATGGGCAAACTAGAGTGGCAGTGCCCTCTTCTTGGCAGCAGCTGTCCACTGCCAAAAGTGCCCCAGTAAGTAAAGGTGGGGCCTGGAGGTCATCAACCCCTTGAACTATGGAATTTTGCCTACCCTGATCTTCTAGACATCACAGCTCCTGAGAGTTCGCAATTACAACAAGCATGTCATGTCGAGAAGGCAGCATTTCACAGTCTCCTCTTCCACCAGCTCCACACTCGTTCTGCTTCCTCTTCAGCATGGTGCCCACAACCTTGAATGGTAGGGATTCAGGGATCTGATAAAGATGCTCCTTTTAAGGCTGAGAATCCCTTCTCCTTTCTCAGCACACTGACCACTTATACATTTCTCCATTGACTGCTGTTCACTATAGAAAGAGGTTATTTTTTTAGATCAGGGATTTGTGCACCCCCAGATCTACTGATGTAAAGAATAATAATTAGAAGGCAATTTGACAGCATGGACATTTAGTAAAATAACAATAGGAGGCTGCACCCTAGGGCCTATGATCTCACCGGCTGTGACCAGGGTTATAGTATCAGGCCTGAAATTCCCTCCTGAGGGGCAGGCAACAAATCCAGTCAGAATTCCCTAATAATCATATCTTTGTTGCACACCAGTGGGTGCATCTTGCCTGGAAGATTGCTGTACAGCACTCAGGGTCCAGAGCTATGTGAGATCATTGATGTCTTCACTCCCATGCGTATCAAAGAATATAAAAGGGGAGGGGAATTGAGAAAGTAAGAAAAAGATAATCCTGTTCTTTCTTAATTTTGAAGCTTGGTTTTCAGATGAACATATATCTTCAGTAAAATTCTTAATAAAGCTAGAAAATGAACAATGTAGTCACATTAATATTCCTTTAAAAGATTATTGTTAGAACTGAGATGGTGGCATAGAACTTTAACTCCAGCACTTGGAAGGCAGAGGCAGGCAGATCTCTGTGAGTCCAGAGTGAGCTTTAGGCCGGCTGTTGCTGGACCTGCCTCAAAAAATAAAATAAGGATAAAAGGGGGGTTGTTAGAAAAAAATAATAAAAAGTCATGGTTGCCAGTGAGGGAGAAATGCTTTGGGGGACAAGAGAAAGAGACAAAGAGGAAGAGTCACTGACTAAGCAGATAGTTCCGTGCAAGATGATGTGGGAACTAGGCTTCTTAAGATCAGAGTTGGCAGTCATAAATAAAGGCAGGAAAGAGACTAGAGGACTGAGCATGCAGCTCTATTATGAGCACATTCCTTGCTTGGACATGACCCTTGGATTCATACTCAGCTCAGAAAAGAGACAGAGGGAAGTAAGCAGGAAGGAAAAGAAAGAGAGGGACGATGTTACAGAGGGAGTGAGGGAAGAGTGGGAAGGAAACACAGGACTATTCTGAAGTGGTAGATGGTGAAAGAGGATCATGGAAGAGACATAACTGTCAGATTCCTTGTCTTGATGTGTGAGTGGCAGTTGTGAAAGTGAGTGCACTAATGTTCTCTCTCTCCTTTTTTTATAGTATTACTTGCATGAATGTGTGTAACAGTGCATATTTATGTGTGTGTAGGGTATTCGTGATATGTGTGTGCCCTATGGCATAAGTGGTATATGTGAGGTATGTGTGTGGGGGGGGCATGTGTGTGCGTGCACTATGGTGTGTATGTGGAGGTGTTGTGTGTGTGTCGTGTATGTGAGGTATGTGTGTGCATATATGGTATGTGTGGTTTACTATGTGTGTATGTGTTATGTTGTCGTGTATCTGGGTGTGTGTGCTATGTGTGTGGTCTGGTGTGTGTATATGTGATATGTGTGTAGTTTATTGTATTTATATGTGTGGATGCTGCATACATTTCTTTGCACCTATGTGTGCTGATTATACATGGGTGTAGAGGATAGAGGCAAACCTTGGATGTTGTCTCTTGATCTCTTAGTCCTTTAGAGAAGGGCTCTCGCTGAACCTGAAGTACATCAGTTTGGTTAGGCTGGCCAAAATCCTTATACATGCTCAGCAAGTGCTCTTAGCCACTGAACCATTCTTCCAGTCTTGTGAGCAATTATCAAATTATTCTGGGCCTGAATATTTTTAGTTTACATGTCAGTCATCTGTAACTCTAACTGTAACTTAAAAAGTTGTGTGGTGGGTGCATGCCTTTAATCCTAGCACTTGGGAGGCAGACACAGGCAGATCTCTGTGAGTTCAAAACCAGCCTGATCTACATAGTGAGTTCCAGGACAGCTGGAGCTACAGGGAGACATTGTCTCAAAAAGACAAAAAAAAAAAAAAAAAAAAAAAAAAATAGAAAAAACAACAAAGTCACCAGTTTCCAGAATTTCTGAGGAGAAACAGGGGAAAGATCTCCTAACAAATGAAACCCTCAGACCTCATTCAGGTTTAGTCTGTGAGGTTAGTCCTGATAATGACAAGACAGCCATGCTTGTGGTACTAGGGATGGTGCCCATTAGAACTGGGATTAAATGAAGAGTAAGTGTAAATGAATAGTGTTTCAATGACTAGATGCTGCTCAGCAGTGGCCTTGGCAGACATGCTTGAGTCTCAGAGTTTTATTCCTCCTAAAAAAGGGAATAAAAAAGAAAGAGTAAGGAAAGTGTAAGTGGGCAAAGGGGCTTAAAATGAAAACAAATGGAGATTCATGTCTTAAACACATGAATGTGTGGGTTAATCAAATATATTCTTTTTATCCTATGTCATTTCATAAGCAATTGAAAATTTTGCTAAACCCAAGACTGTTTTATGATCTCTGCTGGCAATTTGAGAAGAAAAGAGATTATCTAAAATTAGTATATTTCTCCTAGAAAATTTTAAAAGAAAAGCAAAACTAAATGAATATACTGCATTATAGAACTATGGCATACAAATATAAACTAAGTTGTAATAAACAGTAAAAAAGCATATGTGATAACACTGTATTGATAGCAACAGGCAAGGCCTAGAGTTTGTCAGGGAATACACCTTCAGAAGACCACAGTTCATCTGCAGAGTTACACTACTGTAGAGTTTTGTGAGAATGACAATTATTAGTAAAAAATGATTGCAACTTAATGTTGAAATCACTACTTTTGTAAAAATTTTCTTATTAGTACATCTCAGGAAAAGGGTACATCTATGTTCTCTGAATCTATTTATATCCATTGCCATTTGTAAAATGATAATGTTTTTCATGAATAGTTTCACATTTTAAGTCATTTAAAACAGTTTACCACTTCTTAGTTTTAAATGAAATTTTGGAATTAAATACATATAATGTTTTCCCCCACAAATCCTAAGCTTATAGCCCCCTATCCCACACTTCTGTTTCCCAGGTGATTTACAAGAGAATATCCAGGCTCTGTGTGAGAACCCTTTGCATTCATTTGGAATGCTGAAAGCCATAAAGAAGATACCATGCCAGGATGGGGTGACGCACATCAGTACTCTTAGAGGCCAGTCCTCTAGAGAGGCCCAGATAGTGGGGTATATTTAGGGAGACACTGTCTCAAAATAAGGTAACAACATCTCCTTACAGGGAAAGCTATTTCCATTTCTATGCCAGCAACTTCACATGTAGCTTACTCTCATGGTGGATAATAGAAAACACAATTCATTTTTATTTTTGTAATTTTATTATATTACTGGACTTATAAAAATCTGAGCATGTAACCTCTTGTGGGAGAGAATCATATAAATCTAACATATTTTCTTTCTTTTTTTCCAAGGCATCTTTCAAGTCCCAGTGTATTTATTAATTAAATCTCATTTTTTGAAATTTGCTTTATTGGCCTGTTCTTGGAGGCCTGCCGTGCTTAGCTCGCCCTTCCAGCTGAAGGCAGATTATCCTGTATAGCTGCGCTGTCTACTTGGAGTCACAGCATTTTCTCTGTCCCGTTATTATTTTTTCTTTGTATTGTATTTTATGAACAAAGCATCATTTGTCCATGGTATGTAGGTTCTGCCCCCATTCTGATGATTCCCAGTGGTCCGGTTGTCTTTAGGTCACAAAAGTTGTATTTTTACAATGGTTTGATCAAGCTCCTAGATCACAAGAAAGTCCCGTTTAAGCTAAGTCACATCTCTCAGCTATAGAGTATGAAAATCTCAAGAGGCAGAGCCTCTGTCTCATTAGATTAATACACAGAGGATGAGCAATCCTGTTTTCCAGTGTTTGAACTCAGTCACCCACACCCACCATATAAACTAAACTCAAACCCTATCACTGCCTCTCACCAAATGTGGTTATCTCTCAACTATTCTTCATGCTTTGCAGTGGCAATCAGTGTGTCACAGCTGTGAATGACCATAAATTTCTTCTGTGGAATCAACCCGCTATGATCATAGGCAAAGCCAGGCTTCACTAGGAGGCCAGTGGGGAGAAGCATTGCTTTCTGCAAACCTAACATTTCATTTACTCAAGTTACTTGGATAAATGGTGTAGTGTGGCTATCAGGAACGTTTGTCTTATAAATCTCAAATAATTATAAAATACGAAATAAAGGGAGTTTTCAAAATAAATGATAGCTCATCATCCATAGTAATTCCCTGGCTAGTGAACTTTTGTTGAGCAACAAAATCATTTTTAAAGCATAATGCTACAAAATAGATTTGGCTGCCCAAACCAATTTGGTGTCAATCTAAAGGATTCATTCCTTAGAGAAGGAATTATTTGTAATCCTCTATTCAACTTAAACTCCTTGAGCTC
Organism: Rhizomys pruinosus; assembly: GCA_009823505.1. Taxonomy (NCBI): domain Eukaryota; kingdom Metazoa; phylum Chordata; class Mammalia; order Rodentia; family Spalacidae; genus Rhizomys; species Rhizomys pruinosus. Next base: position 317,957 of record VZQC01001775.1, on the reverse strand, counting down.
TGTTTCACATTTTCTCATATTCTTTCTAGATTTAATACTTTGGGACTTGAACAAAAATTTTCTTTGTAAATTCATTGTAGTATATGATTATAAAATGACCTAATCTTCTAAAACCTTTAATATTGCTTCTAAGTGAAAATTCAGTTTTAATAGTAAGGGAACTCAGCCATTTTATCCTTCGGAAAACTTTATCCAATGAGGAATAAAAGCTGATGTATAAAACATTCAAAACACCCATAAAATTGATTTAGAATGTGTTACCTAACTGCTACAATGGCACAGTTTCCTCATGTCATTGCTGCTCAAACAAGAATGCTTTGGTTACATGTGTCTATTAATGTTTCTTATTATTTTCCTATTCTCTTGAAAATGATACCACCTTGTACGGTAATTATTTCTTATAGGCATTCAGGTATCTCCATCTTATGATTAATAAAATCAGTCTCTCTACTACTTACTACTTAGCCTTTGTGTATTTTTAAGAATGGAGGTAGCAGGACTGGAGAGATGGCCTAGCAGTTAAGAGCACTGACTGCTCTTGCAGAGGACCCAAGTTTGATCCCCAGCACCCACATGGCAGCTGAGAACCGTCTTTAACTCCAGTTCCAGGGGAATCTGACGCCCTCTTCTGACCTCTACGGCATTACACCACACGGGTGCACAGACCTACATGCAAACAGTACATTAATACACATAAAAATAAAAAAAAATAAAAAAAGAATGGAGTAGCAGTTCTTTTGCTTTGCACACCAACCTCCTTAAAACAGGAAGACACAGATGGTAGGTTTGCTGGAGCCTTCAGCAAATGAGAAACACTGAAGACCATGCTTTCCCATATACTACTGCACTCTTCTTATCAGCCTCTAACACCAAAGCATGCTTTCACTCAGATGTATACATTAAATGTGCCAAGGTATTAAAACTTCTGGAAGTAGTCTTTGAAATATGCAAAGTTTTCTCTTTATTTAGAAAAAGTGCACGAATTTGAATTCACAATTTAACTTCTGCTTTAGGTTTCCTTTTCTGTTGTTCTTCCTTCTTTCATTACAGGTAACCTTTAAAATTATACATATGTAGGTTAAAATGGGCCTTGATGAAGTGTGAAAGAATCTGAAATGTTTTCAGGTGACAAATATTATTTTAAATAAAAGTTAACAGAATTATAACCATAATGTCGTTCAGCTTGCTTTTCCTCTGGGAAACCATTCTCCATTTGTCTTTCTCAGACTGTGTTACTTCACTCAGCATAATGTCTTCAAGCTCCATCCTTTTACCTTTCAAGTTCATAATGCCATCTTTCTTTATCGCTGAATAGTACTGCATTGTGCAGATGTACCACATTTTTGTTATCCACTCATCTGTTGAGGGGCATTTGGGTTGGTTCCAGCTCTTTTGCTATTGTGAAGAGAGCTGCAGTAAACATGGATGTGCATGAATCTTTGAGGTAGGATGAGTCTTTGGGGTATATACCCAGGAATGGTACGACTGGGTCCAGGTAGTAGGCTCATTCCAAGTGTTTTAAGGGCTCTAGAATCCACCCACCAATTATTTTCAGACTCTGTAATTACTGTATATGGGTGGAGAGTATGTATGCATATTTTAGAGTAATATAAAATTAATGGAGGCAAATGTGAATTCCTAAACGTAAAAAAAAAAAAAGAATGAGAGAGGGGCTGGGGAGATGGCCTAGTGGTTAAGAGCACCGACTGCTCTTGCAGAGGAGCCAGGTTCGATCCCCAGCACCCACATGGTGGCTGATAACCGTCTGTAACTCCAATTCCAGGAGAACTCCAGTTCCAGGGGAATCTGACACCCTCTTCTGACCTCCGCAGCATTGCACAACATGGGTGCACAAACCTACATGCAGACAGTACATTCATACACATAAAAAATAAATGAAAAAAAAATTAAAAAATGACTGAAAGATGCAGGACAGTTATGGCAGAATGCATGATCTGGGATGGGGTGGGGTGGGGTGGGGTGGGGTGGGGGGAAAGGAAAGGGGAATATGCCTGAACTGAATTGAAAAATGATGTATGAAATACACAAAACATCAATAAAAATAAAAAAGTAAAAGTTAACAATATTGGAGTTCTACATTTGGGATTATGTCCACCACGGCTGGTTCTTCTCAAACTGAGAAGTCACTTTACTCAATTATATTTTTGCCCTCAGCCTCCAGAGTAATGTGCTACTACTCCTGATAAAGAAACTCCTTCTGCACCAACCTACATGCAGACAGTACACTCATACACATAAAAAATAAATAAAAATTAAAAAAAGAAACTCCTTAGCTTTAGGATTTGTTTGGTGTATGTGTGTGTGTGTGTGTGTGTGTGTGTGTGTGTGTGTGTGTCTGTATGTGTGGTATGTGTAAATGTATATGAAAATCTCTTTGTAGCATTCTGTTTTGTTTGACTGTATAAATGTGTGTGCATGTGTAAATGTATGTGAAAATGTTATGTGATTTGGATATAATCTGAGAAAATTTTTCACCTAAACTTTGAATAATATTAAATTTATGTTGTCTATAATTTTTCTGTTTGTTCAGTGACAGCTAGAACTTCATATGAGGAAAATCTTTATGGTCACCACCTATTCCTAGAAGTAGTACTATAAGTTTTAATAGACTTTGTAAGTATATTCATATTTTTTTCATTCATTACACACTAAATATTATTTTGTTTCTGTCTACCTGGTTAGCACAGATTCTAGATCAGCTGACTGAAAGGAAGAACAGTGCTCAGTGATCTGGTGACAGCATGCTTAAGAGTGTCCTGAATTGAAATTCTGGTGTTAGCTATCACCAACAGCATGACATTGATTTATTCCTTACTTTTACTTTGGAACCCTGACTTTTCAATTGGCAATAATACAGCCACATGGTGGGTTTGGTATGAAGAGTCTGGATGCTTGAAATTATGCACTCAGCAATCATTAAGAAGCACACACTAGGGATTTCAAGCCATAAATTATTACAGGGGGGAATTTCTCATGAAATAGTATTAGTCCTGCATACTGGAGTAGTTCATTCATTTCTGCTCACCACAGTCCCCACACCCAGTTTTTAACAGTGTAAGTTCCTTATAATTCTAAACATCTGGATGATGCACATGGTTGGAGCAACCATTTGAAGTAGTTGACCCTTCTGTCCTTGGATTCAAAGAATAGTCTGGACAATCAGTCTGGAAGTGGACTCATGTTAAGAATCTTGGTGCATACACTCATTGTGTGCTTCAGAATCTTGATTTAGGGACAGCTGTTCTTGAAACTGCTGTGGGCCAATCCATACAGTATAAAATTCCGTGAACAGTATCAAAGTAATAAAACATGTCCCTTTGCTTTTCACATTGGACTGTGAAGTGTTGTCCTTAGGCAGCATTATGGGATTTATTTTTTGTCAAGGAGCCTGTAAGAGGCACATTTTGGGATATATGGAGAGCAGACAATTCAAGCAAAGAGGCAGGTGCAGGTTTTCCATCTATCCAATGTGTCAATGCCTTTCAAAGCTCTCCTTCCTTTGTACATCAGCTCCAATCAATCCATCAGTAGTGTCTTAGGAAGGAACCTGGTTACATGGAAAACTGAGCTGTCATACAGAGGTGGCAATGAAGGAGACACCAAGTGACACTGGACTCACAGTCTGAATATAAATAACAAGCCCACTGGGGCAGGCCCCAGTGTCTTCTCTGCATTAACACTAATAGAACAGCCCTGGGCTGGAGATGGGCTGGAGCGATGGCCTAGCGGTTAAGAGGACCCGGGTTCGATCCCCAGCACCCACATGGCGGCCTAGAGCCGTCTGAAACTCCAATTCCAGGAGAACTCCAGTTCCAGGGGAGTCCGACGCCCTCTTCTGACCTCCACGGCATTGCACGTCACGGGTGCACAGACTTGCATGCAAACAATACATTCATACACATACGGAAATAAAAAAAAAAAAGAACAGCCCTAGGATGGGCTTTTTTTTTTTTTTTCACTAGAGGGCAGCAACTTGCAATTCCAATCAAATATGGAACTAGCACCCATGTCCTTTGATGTGTCTCTTATATTTTTGCTTCTGGAAAAAAAGCTGACAAAAATAAGAAGTAGTCAAAACAATATCAACAAAGAACATGATAACAGGAAACATTTTAATAGATCTGATACTCTAAAAGTTGAATAATGCTATAGAATAGATCAATATAGACTTAAAAGAAGTTATCAAATTTTGTACAGTAGTTTATTTTGGACATTATACCATGTGATTATTTTGTGAAACCAGAAAGATTATAATCTAAAAGTTTTTGTACACTGAAACATAGATGAGTAGAGTATTCATACTGAGGAATCAATATTAAATAACATGAATGAGGAAGTTATACATGAACATGGAAGGTGTATTAGTCACTTTTGTGTTGCTGTGATAAATCCACCATGACCAAGGGAACTTATAAAAGGAAGAGTTTATTTGAGCTTACGATTGATGGTTCCAGGGAATTTAGAGTCCATTGTGGAGGGGCTGGGGGCTGGAGCAGCAAGCCGAGGGTCACATCTCACATTGAGTACAGGAAGCAGAGAAAGAGAGAGAGTGGAGATGGCAAGGCTTGTTAAACTCACTAAGCCCACCCCCAATGACGTACTTCCTCCAGCACAGCCACACCTTCTAAGACCTCCAAGAACAGTGCCACCAAGTGGAGAGAAAATGCCTGAATACTTAAAGCCTATGGGGGGACACTCTCATTCAAACCACCACAGAAGCAAAGAAAGATGTGCTTGATTCCAGATTTTAATGATAGCTCTGAGTTTTAATATGTTTGATTACCATTGTAACATCTGCTTTTAACATTACATAAATTAAAAACTATTTCATTAAGTCACACACATATATGTAACACAGCTTTAAATTTTACATGTACATAATAAGTAATCTGTATCGGTTCAACAAGAATATTTAAAACTACTATTTGTAAAAGGTAAATTAATTTTGAGGTGTATTTTAATACTTCTAATATTTTCCAGGTTCATGAGAGCGGAGGACTAAAGTGACTAAGAATGACAGTCACGGGCCTCTCCAAGCTTACTCTTTAGGTGTTTCCAACTATTGCATTCATTGCTTTTCCATGGCAGGGTCTCTGAGCCTATCCAGTGTGTATGTCCCTTTGCATTCCAATAAATCAGTTGATTTCTGGATGGTTCTCTTTGGATGTTTATTAACGTGGGATCCTATATCCTGAATACCCAACTGTGATTACAGTCATGCTAACATTCTAATTGCTCATGACCAAGACTGTGGATTCATCCTTGAACATCGCTTTTATATTTTGCTCCTTATGTGATTTTGCACCAGAACACGTCCCCTTCACTGTTGAGACATGTTTACGCTCACACCTCTGCCTCATCATTCTTATTGTTGCTCATCTGATTTCTCTCCTTAACCCTTGCTTCCTATTAAGTAAAGGCCATGTTACTGAATGCACTTAGCTTCTCAGGGCACTCTCCCTATAGCCCTCTCTGCCTTCACCTTCAAGAATCTTGGACTGTGTGCCCTCTCATCTTAGATGTCTTTATTCCCCACTCTTATGCTGTTGGAGCAGCACCATGCAAGGAGGTGAGCAGTCTCTGAAGTTTGCTGCATTCTCCATCATTATGACATATTCAGCATCTGCTGCTGATTTTAGGATTTGCTTTATCCCACTGAAACCAAAGATCCATAAAGAAGAAATGCCACAAGCTTTGCTCAATACTCTGTCCCAGAGTAGATCAGTGTTTTACAAACAGCAGACATGCAGTAATCTTTTATTGACTATCGACTCTAGGCCTAGTATAGCTATTAGTGTAAGCCAGGAGTAAGAAATGTGATGTGGTAGTTAGCTCGAATCTTGAATCTGAACTCTACTTGAAGATGTTTCCATAATTATTTGTATGTGCTTAAAATACTTAAAAAGTAGGTATGAAACAGACAGAAGAAATTTAGTGTTTCAGTCAGTTCTTTGAACCAGTCTTTTAAAATTATACATAATACTTTAATACTGGTAAGTTGTTTATAATGAATATGATTTGAAAGTTTTCATGTGAAAAATGATCCTATTTCAAAAATTAAAAAGATTAATACCTGAACTTTTTTATTTTATATATTTATTTTAAGTTGAACTTTATAATACACATGGCATCGCTCTTGCAGAGGACCCGGGTTCGATCCCCAGCACCCACATGGCAGCCGAGAGCCGCCTGAAACTCCAATTCCAGGAGAACTCCAGTTCCAGGGGAATCTGACACCCTCTTCTGACCTCCGCGGCATTGCACGACACAGGTGCACAGACTTGCATGCAGACAGTACATTTCATACACATACATACAGAAATAAATAAAATTAATAAAAAAATAACATAAATGAAACTTGTGATACCAGAAAAGCATCAAAATACACTGATAATTTAACATGGAAATTCCAATTTTTTCTCCAACTTGTATTGCATATATATATACATATATATATATATATATGTATATATATATGTATATATATGTATATATATATAAATATAACTATATATACATAACTATATACACATATAAATATATACATACATACATACATACACATATCACCTGAGTTGGAAGATTTTCTTTCTTTCAATTTTTTTTTAGCAAAAAAGAATATATCAGTCTTTTGTTGTTCTTGTTGGTGGTGGTGGTTATTTTTGTTGTTCCCTCCAATCTGTATTGCTCCAAAATATGCATATTTCCCCAAAACAGTAAGCTTCTGCAGTGAAAATTTTTAAAAAGATTGAGAAAAAAATGCAAGATACGTATGGCAGAATGCATGAGCTCTGGCAGGGAGGGGTGCATGGAAGGGGGAATGGGTCTCAATTTGACTAAGAAATATAGTGTGAAAATGTACAAAACTTCAATAAAAATAAAACTAAAAATTATTTCAAAAAGAAACAAACAGCAGCTAATGAGGCTAGGATGAAAGTGACTGATATACCTCAATCCTAAGTCTTATAAAAGGGGGTCTGTGAAGCCAGGTGGCAAATGATATCATCTGTACTAGTGAGAACTTAATGAATGTTTGGTCCTAAAATTTCCTCTCCATCAGAACATGCAGCATTATCTGAACCTTTTTTACAAGACAGTTGTAGCTTTTTTTATCTCCCACAGTATTCAGCATACTTTCCACCTCCGGGGCATGGCACTCCTGTGTTCCATTATAGGGGACACAGAATTCCGTGGGTATCCAAAGTTGATCACCCGCATAGGATTCCATTCTTCCCATTCATGGATTCGAGCCTGTGCTAGACTCAGAACAAGTTAGATGGGCTGAGGCAATGACATACTAAGATGATTTTGTACAAAGAAGAAACTACACATACCATGCATTAAAGACCAATAATTGCCATGCAGTCTAGCTCTTTTAGTCTTACAATTTTATAAAAAAATATGAGATTTTATGTAGTACCTTTTTCAAGGCAGGGCAAAATGACTAAAGTTTTCAATGTTCTTCACTCTGTGATATCCCTATTTATAAATTCAAGTTATATATAGCTGTGTGTGTGTGTGTGTATGTATTTGTGTGTGTAAAGCTACAACCTTTACAGAAACATGTCTGGAAGATAATATTGCCTCTGCCTATGAATATGAAAATTTTTAGTATGCTGTCATTATTCTTAGAGGTTCAATTTAAGGATGAAAAGTGATTCTGAATCATTATGCTAAAATATTATTCTCATTACATAATTATAAAAGTCATCTCATTTAATAATATTGTAGAAATTTAATTACATTGTTTCATTAATTATTACTTGCTTGCTTTCTTTTACTTTTAGGAATGCTAGTTTGTGGTAGTAGAGCTTCTATTTTTCCATAGCAAAGTCTTAAGAAAATTTCTCAATCAAAATAATAATAAAAATTGACTAAATTATATTAAATAAGATATCAAGACTATAAATCAGCTATAATAAAATATTTAATAATTCTATTTATTGTCTGTTCACTTTATTAAAATTATTAGGTAATGCATTTTTGCCATTTGAAGACAGAGATCACATTCCCACATTGACAAGATGTCTTTAGGCATCTCCTTTTATGAAAGTAGTGTTTCATTCCTCTAGGCCCTGTGGCGGGCTAGAGCTAGAGCATTAACTCAATGAAAGAAGTCAAGTAGTAATGCACTGAGACATCCTTCAAAGGGATCACTCTGAATGTCACAATGGGAGGAGGATCAGGTGAGAAGGGAGGGAAATTTACTGGGTCAACACACAACCTCTCAGGTCTTTGGTCCTCCAGGATCTCTGTTACTGTACTTGCTTCTGAACACACTATTCTGGGGTGGCACAACATGCTGACTTTAGATTCCCAGTCTTTTGGAGCAGTAGAAGTCTTGAGAAAATAAGTCTAATTTTATGTGATTAATTTCAACTCAGATGTTGAGAAAAATAGTCTGGGGTTGATTATATTTTTAAATCCATATTTCATCTATATGTATTAGAATTCATGAATTCTCAGTATAACTTATTCATTCACTTAAACTTTTACTTTTTGCTTTACTTATCTATTTATAACTTCATTTATTGTTTCATCTGCTATCTAAATATAAAATATGTATGAATTTATAGGGTGATGTTATTGTTCAATGACTGTACACACAGCGGTGTTTAAGTCAGGTTAGAGACAACTATCTCTTAAATACATATCACTTCTTTTGGTGAACATATGCCACATATATTGCTCCAGTATTCATTTCATTGTGGCAAACTGCACATAGGCATTTCTTGACTATTTAACTACAGCTTAGAGTCCCTCAGGCACCCTTTTGCCACTTCTCCCTCCCTCTACTTACTCTAGAATCTCCATTCTACTTGCAACTTCTAAAATATATTTTTTAGATTCTATATTTGGGAAGAACATGTAACACGTTTCACTTATCTTTCATTGCCTGGATTATTGCATTGAATATGGTGATTTTGAGCTTCTCAAAAACTTATGTTCAAAAGTATCTGAATTAGTATTTCATAATATAAATAACATTTTTCAAATACAAAACCATATTAATGAGCAATAACAAATATTTCTGTGGGTGGACTTTTCCATTTACACAGCTGTTTCAAGCTGGTACAGTCTACATATTTGTGGGCATATACACAAACACAAAGACAGGAAACACACAGAGTACACACACATATACACACACTACACACAGCACACATATGTACACACACTCATAAAAAGCATACACACAGTGCAAGCACATCATCTCAGAAACACAAGGAGCACACATACAAAGAGATCATATACAAAAACCTTCACAACAGAACGTGCATATACAGAACATGCCATGTACACAGAGCACATAAGCAGGGTACATAGCACACACTATATACGCAGTGTACACATACAACAGACAAGACATGCATTCATAGAGCATGATTGGACAGAGCATTCACTCACAAAGAGCACTCAGAACACACATGCACAAGCATACACATACAGAGCACACACCTGCACGACAATCACACACAGAGCACACAGTACCTGCAAACACACAGAACACATATACACAGCACATGCATGCATGTGCATACACACACACACACACACACAACAAGAACAGAAGTAAACGGCAACATCATTACTCACAATTTAGCAAATGACACATCACCTGATATACTTAGTCTACAGACCTGGTGGAGGATCATCAAGGGATAATGGAATGATGCATTGAAAAATATTTCCCTTGCTATAAAAATCAAGATAATAACTTAAGTTTCTGATTATTAAACATATTAAAGACTATATTTGAAGAATATGACCATTTATGTCAGAGCTCATAGGTTTTTTTTAAGAAGCATGGCATGCTTAGTTATACTCTTTTTCCCCAGAGAAGATAACTGAAGTCTAGAAAACAAATGGTTTAGATCTCATATGTGTACATACCTCATATATGTATATATAAAATTTTATGTCAAATTATTTAGAATCTTTTTTATAAATCAGTAATTAAGAAAATTCCTTTTACTTTTTTCTAATAAGAGGTGAGAGTTTCACTTATCTGTTGGTTCAAGGATAAGTATATAAAGTGAGAAATTATATTGGTTTCGATACATGATGACAGTAGCAGGTTCTCTTCTAGGTTCTATGGCCTCTCAACCATGGCTAGTTGACTAGATTACAGTGACAGGCATGAATTCCTTACATCCAATTAGATGTTGGTTACTCCTTAGATTAAAAAAAAATCCTCTATTGTACTATCTTGGAGATATCTTGCTGGGTCAATCACTGTTGTGCTTCATAAGCTTTACAGCTGGTAGGAGCATTGATTGCCTTTCTTCCTTGTCAGCTTGCATACCACCTTACAATATGATGAGAGCTTTTCCTCAGGGAAGGCTCTTCCACGCCACTTCCAGCTTGAGCCCCTGAAGTCTGTGTCCATATGTGTGCTATCTTCAGAACAGGGTCTTACCTTTCAGTTCTGAGAGTCAGTCAAGGGCAATGGTATATTGTTTGGGGAGTTTCCTAAACTGTCTCCTCCCTAAGAAAACAGAACAAAGGAGGTTTTCAATGCTCGACATGAGTTTGTTTTTTTTTTTTTATCTATGGTCCTCTGTGCCAACTCAATTTAAGTGTTCTCTCTCTCTCTCTCTCTCTCTCTCTCTCTCTCTGAGTGTGTACACTATGTATCACATAAGACTATTGCAGAGATCAACAATTGGTCAAAATTCAGAGAATAAGTGAATATCAGGTGGTCCCTGAGTCTTAAGAAGAAGAGGTTTCATAGATGAGTCCTACCTAGGGACAAGCAATCTGTGGTCTCATTCTCTGTTCCTTGGGTAGTTGTAGCTTTCTGGATCATTCAACCTCTGTTGCGTGAGGAAGCTTCTCAGGTGAGAACTGAGAGATGCATTAAAAACATTTCTTCCCCCTTATTCCACTGTCTTCCCTGAGCTTTAGGTTTACAGGCTGCATTCAGATATGTGACTTTAGGATGGGTATCTCACAGACTCATTATCTGTGCTTGACCTCTTGTGGAGTTCTGTAATAATGTTATTTTGTTATAAAAAGATTTTTTGAAGAATGTTAAGAGGTATACTTCTCTGTATATAAAAGAATAGATACTGAAACCACAGTGAGAAATTATGTTGGTCTGGGGATGTGACAAAACTAGGATTTTCCCTAGGAGCTATGGTGGCTGTGTATTTGGCTGTCTTTGCAGTACTGCACATGAGTCCTCTCCAATGAGTGGCCCTTAAGTCCAATTAGACAGGTGTTGATTATCCCCACAATAAGAGTGACACTACTGCACCAATAGAGATAGTTGCTGGTCCAGTCTGTTTTGTCTATTAGGCTTTATAGTTGGCTAGGACCATTGCTTGGTTTTCTCCTTTGGCAGATTGCATATGATTCTCTGATCATAAGAAAGCTTGTCCTCAGGGAAAATGCTTTAAGGTCAAATCCAGCTGCATGGCTCCAAGTCCTGTGTCTGAAGAATGTTATGTATCCAGAAATAGTCTTACCTTCAATTTTTGGAGACAATCAGAACTATCAATAGGCTGTCTTAGTTTTGGAGTCTCTTGGACTACTCTGACCAATAACTTGAAGGGAGATTTCACCTGCCTTGTACTGTTTTTTGTTATATAGCCTTTGGCTAGACCTATAGGTAGATGATAGACAGGTAGATGATAGACTGATAGGTAGATGATAGACTGATAGGTAGATGATAGATAGATAGATAGATAGATAGATAGATAGATGATAGATAGATGATAGGTAGATAGACAGATAGATAGGTAAATAGATAATGTGAATTTTTCAGTAGGCTTTTTGATCTAGTACATTTCCTTTGGGGTTTTCAACGCACCTAAGTGTTATTTATCTTTCCCCTCTCTCCCTCTGAATCAGCCCCCCTCTATCTCCTGTTGAAATACCCCTATTTTCCCCATTCCCTTTTGGTATTACCTATATCATGACATCCCCTTCTCTCAGTCTCCTTCTTTCCTTTTACCTCAATAATTTCTGACCCTTTTCCTGGCTCATGTGGTGACATCAGCATATATAATCACATCTAGGGACTTGGAGCTAAGATCTACAAATGAGAGAGAACATACAACTCTATTACTGAGCTGAGGTTAATCTGTGTCTTACTGATCCCTGAATTGTTGGTGGGTGAGTTTTAATATAGGAGTCTGATCCAGGGATACACAGTCTTGAGGCTCCCATTCTTTGAAACTTGGCCAGTTGTAGCCTTTAACTATATTGTGTAAGGTAGCTTCACTGGTGAGAATTGATTGATGCACCCATTTTTCTCTCTGCTTTTCATTCCAGGATGTTTGTGAGTCTTAACTGTAGAGATACAACTATAGATGTATCCCCTAGGATCGGGCAACTTTAAGATGTATAATTTCTGTATCTAGGTTTTTTTGTAGGATTGTTTTATATACATGAAAAGTATACTAATGACAATTGCACAGAGAGACTTCAGGGGATTTAAAATGGATGCTTGTGTTGAAGAAGTCACACTTGAGACAAATGCAGACAGATAATGTTCAAAACACGTTAATTTAGTATTATGCCAATCACCATTATTATTGTACTTTCCAAAGAATAAAGGGAGGTCAAATTCTGACAAAAGATGGAGAAACATGTCCACAGGGCCTTTCAGAGGAGAGATAGCACACTAATATTTATAGTAGGAACATGTGACACTAACAACTACTGTGTACCAACCAAGTCAATTATAAACAACACATGATTTGATGACAATTACAATGCCAATTTATTGCTTTCATTTTTACAAATGAGTAAAAAACTGCTGAACTTTGAATTCTGAAGCTACCACCCCATGTATTTATCATCTCATTACACTCTTAAGACTTTGAAACAGTGAGAGGAACATGGGAAGGGATGAAACTTCTACCTGACAGTAGTATCTATTTACATATATCAATTACTCTTTCAGTCCCATTTATACATATATATATATATATATATATATATATATATATCTTGCATGCACCCTGATAATGATTATGGGTCCTCAAGGAGAAGGAGGAGGGGTATGCAGACATTTGAAGTAGTTCAGAAAGCAAAGGGGGGGGGCCTTCCTTGGGCAGATGTAGAGACAGTTGGCATAGGTGATCTCCATTAGAGCAAAGCAATGCATTTTGGACTACAGACACTTCTCAGAGAGGCTCCTAAGCCTGCTGCCCTTGCAGATTTTCCTCCTTGCCCTCTCTGTCCCTCTCTAAAGAACCGGTCTTGTCCACTCCTTTCCTAGGCCTGCTGTGGATCTTCTGGCAGTGACTTCTCAGGAATCTTGGCAGGACCAGAGCTCTTTGGGGCTTATAACACACTACGGCTGCCTTACCTTGAGTCTTGATGTTGCTACAGTCTCTTTCCTAGGAAACTTCCCCTTCCTGATTTCTATCAAAAATGACTCTTTGCTCCTTATCTTGTTTACTTATCTCTGTAACTCCACAACACTCTCAATGCTTTTGTTATTCTTACCTTATTTACCCAATGCTCAACTGCCTATAACAGTGCATGGTATAACCCATGCCTGGGAAATAGTTTATAAATCATGACAGCAAGAAACCAGGACTCAAGGATCCTGAACTTATTTCTGCAGGGTTTATTGGAGAGCCTTTTTCCATAAAATGTTTCAACATTTGCTAATGTAGTAAATGATCCTACATAGAGCTTGAAGAGAATAATGAAGTTGGGTTTCATAAAGAGAATGGAAAAGTTACACTTGTAGATCACTTTAAGATTCTTTTGCAACATGCAGCTTATCAAGATTTTCCACTAGAAGGAAGTGGAGGGTCTGGTAAGATAGTTCATCAGTACAAGCAAGAGAACAATGCAGGAACAAGGATGCCAGTGACCACACAAAATGATGGCATGATTGTGCTAGTTTGTGATCCCAACATGGGAGAGACAGACGAGAGGACCCTGGGATTGCTAGCCAGGCAGTTTTGCCTCTTGTTGAGTTTCAGGCAAATGAGAGATCTTGCCTCAAAAAATATATAGGTGCAATTCTTGGGGCACAAGACTCAAGGTTCACCTGCGGACTCCTTGTGTAACAAAATGTGCACAGGCCTCCAACCACAGGTGTACCAACACTCCAAAACATGTAACAACAAAAAACTTATGCTCTCAAGTCATAAACTGTAAAACTGGACAATTTTTGAAATCTGCGATGTTTAGTTACAATTTTGGTGCTAAGTTTATTTATTTAAATAGTTAATGATCAAATATTGGAAGTACACATATAGGGTGCACAAGCACTTTGATACAGTGGCATATAATTATACGTAAATTCACCTTCAATGTCCTGGCCGTCCGTTGGCCTCGTCTCCTGCTCTGGGCTGTTAGTATCTCCCATCTTTCCTGTGGAGTTCAGGGTGCTCCTGCTCCATTCACACCCATGTGCTTCAGGCCGCTGCCACTTTTGCCCACCCCACAGGAACAATTTCATATTAAGCACAAGTCTTGTTTTTCTGACACCGTTTACAAGATACTTCTTAAAGAACAGTTTTCTACAGTATACACCTTAAAGAACATTATTCTGGCTTAAGTATATATTGATGCAATGTCTCATCACAGGTTTTGTACTGGCACTCATAAAAATTTTGTCCAGCATATACCGGTATAGTTATTTATTTAGTATCTGTCATGGAAATGTTTCCCAGACAATACACATTCTAAATTATGAAAAAGTACGTTGCAACCTATTTATCTTTATACAGTACTCAGAGCATAATATAATTTCATTTTTTTTTCCGCTGAGACAATGTGTATTGTTTTCTTAGCTTTCTGAGAGTTTACTGACAGGAAGTGTCAGAGCTAATTCTACAGTACTAGAAGTAACTGCCTTTATTTGCTCTTTCTAGCACTTAAGAAGCAAATTGGTATGAAAAGGAAATTAGTTATTTTTTTTAGATCACTGCCAACATAGAGGATTGCATCCAACTTTTCCAGTGTTTAGAGAGGTACATTTGCATCAAAATGAAGAATATGACACCAACAATCTAATTTTTGGCAATTTTCAGCACAATGAAAAATATTTCAAAATGTGTATTGAAAAAATCATGCAATTCGTTGCTTGTTTGCTTGTTTTTTTAAACATTCAGCTCTTATTTTCTTGTCTCAGAATTTGGAAATTTCATTGCAATTGAAATACTGTGGACTACATGAACACTTTAGTTGAAAGTCTCTGGTATGACCAAGAAATTCCAGGATCAAAAAAATTTTTTTAATTTTTTTAATTAATTTTATTTATTTCTGTATGTGTATGAATGTACTGTCTGCATGCAAGTCTGTGCACCCGTGTCATGCAATGCCACGGAGGTCAGAAGAGGGTCTCTCGGATTCCCCTGGAACTGGAGTTCTCCTGGAATTGGAGTTTCAGACGGTTCTTAGCCGCCATGTGGGTGCTGGGGATCGAACCCGGGTCCTCTGTAAGAACGGTCAGCGTTCTTAACCGCTAGGCCATCTCTCCAGCCCCAGGATCAAAATTTTTAAATATTTTATTTTTATTTTATGTGTACGAATGTATTGCTTGCATGTATGTAATTGTACCTTTGTTGTCCAAAGCCTAGAGAGCTCGGAAAATGGAGTTGCAGTCCTCTGAGCTGGAGTCATGGATGGTCCTTAGCTGCCATGTGGGTGCTATTTACAGAAATAAGGAAAATATTTTCTTTTTGAGAGAAAAACAAAATAATTGCTATAGATAAACCTCATTCTTGTTTCTACATTTTCAGCAGATTCATGACTTTTTAAAAGGGTTTAAGAAATCTCTGTAAAAGTCTCATCTAAAAAGCTATCCGAAATCTGTCAACATGATCAGAAGCCTCACTGCACGTCAGTGTCTTGAGCTCTGGAAGGGATACAGGCAGTTGTAGGTCAGCCCTGTCTGCAGCTGAAGCCAGGGTCCCTCCCACTAATTGTTGCACATCAGTGATGATAACAGAGAAACAACCTATCAGAGTGGAGAAAGAGAAATTTTGTCTTGGTAACCATTTTCAATGGAGACATAGTATAGTCTCAATTTTCCTCATAGATAGTAGAGATTTTCCTCTTTCCTTGTGGGATGTGCACGGGGCATCGGTATCCTTATATATTAGGGAGTGTCTCCGTGCTCCACTGTGAATTGATGTATGACAGCCTGCGTAACTCCAGGTTTTCATCAGGACAGTGACCTCCTGGACCGGCGGAAACACTGCTTCACCGTGCAGTCTGAGTGCGGAGAGGACCTGTACTTTTCTGTGGAGTTAGAAAGCGACCTTGCCCAGTGGGAACGATCCTTCCAAATGGCCACCTTTCTAGAAGTTGAGCGGATACAGGTGAGCGCCTGCAGAACGCAGAGTGAGTGACCCCTGGGGTTTCAAAGAAGGAAAAGAGCACAGTTCTTGGCATTTAGCCTCTACCACAAATGTGAAACGCATTCAACAGTAATCATTATTGAAAAATGAATAATAAGACATCTGAATAACCTTTTACATTTTCCATAATTTTGTCTTTATTGGCTATTTCCAATTACATTCTATTATAATCTAGTCTTATATAGAAGTTCTGGTTTTAGTTACTGTTTACAAATCATCATTTTCTACAGATTTGACCACATGAATTCCAGGAGCTTTCCCTTTATCTTTGGGAACCATGGGTAGCACGTGAAGGTTTCTTCAAGGGTCATATCATCCATGACAATTGTTAGGACTTCTAGTGTGTTCCTAGGGCCTGCTGCCCTCCTTCCACAACAACCCTTCCCACGCTGTCTCTTCATTGTAGTAGACCAAACTGCTTTCTTTCACCGATTGCTTAGGGTGGCTCACACTCTAACTTTGGCTCACCTCACACTTTGAGGTGACACATTTGCTAACACCAGGTTGTATGAGAGTATTTTATTCCTCTGAGTTAGAGTGTAATGCATTTCTAACATCACAAGTTTCCAGCAGATGTTTACTGAATTGCATTTCTCCAGTGTGTTGCTAATCTGGCTCAGCCTTCACAGAGCCTTGGCCACTTTTCATGATAACTTGGAATGAGCTACTTTATAGAACTGGTTCTGTAACACCAGCTGTGCAGAAATATTGAAAAGTAATGAAGATTTTGCTACTTGTAAATAGATTCGTAGACAAGAGCAACCTATGAATGGACACTTAACTTTTAATCAAATATGTGGACCCTAGGACACTGAGTATTCCTGACTATACAGCTGTAATAGATGTATGCACAATTTTCAACATGCTAAACTGATTTTTCTGTTTCTGGCTTGAAACTTCTGTAGTGCAGTTGTCCTGTCCCAATGTGACATAATAAGGATCACAAGAAAATCCTCAAGTTTTGGTTGTTTTATCAGTATACTGATTGTTTCCAATATTCTGACTTTTATTTTTATGTATCTAAACCAAATCATTTTAGCTAAGCAATGTTTCAATAATTTAGAGACATAGATCATTAATGGAATAGGCATATAATTACTGAAAATAAAAAAGACAGAAAAGATCTTAAATAGTGTTTTATACTAAGTGCCAACCTCTAAACCATTAGAATATAATTTGAAGGAATACTGAACATTTTCATTTTATGTTGATATTTAGATTTTCCTGCTTACCATTTCTCTAGAATATTCCATTGCATTTGACAACATTTGCATGACAAAATCATCATATCGGTTCCAAGATAAAATGTCACTGTAAGTCTTCCAAGGTTGGAAACAAGAGATTTGAAATTAAGTCTTCACTTCACATTTTATGATTTTATTTGGAAAACTTAATTATTTTCTTTGTATACTCTAAGCCAGTGTTCATTGAAAGATTAAGACAAGCACCTCACCAACTTTCAAAGCCAGTTAAGAGGACATGACAGAAGTAAGAAGAAAACATTTACATTCATTTAAGCTTTTCAGAAGTCTTAGATTACATAATTTCTCTTTTATAAGAACACCAAAAGTGGTTGAACATTTTGGAAGGATTATGTTCATTGAATAAATATGTGAATATATTCATATCAAGAATGTGTTCTACACAATGCAAAGCTGTGTCTTTTCTTTCTCAGCCACTAAGTTGGTGACATTTTGACCTGTGGGAACATGCAAATCTTTTCCTGTAGTTAGTTTTAAGATTTGAATTGCAAAGTTTTTGACAAAAAGGTTTCATATATCTGTATCCCCCCTTTTGATTTTAGGTTTTTGTTTTTTGACCCATGAGTCTCAAAAAGGCAGTTGTGGTACACGTACCTATAGGCAGGAATCAAGGCGCAGATTTCATCAAATTCACCCAAGCTATTTTGGGTGACTGTATGTCGTTAACTTGGGAAGCAAACTTAATTTCTTAAATTAAATCATCATACAAGTAAAAGAGAATGCTACAAGATGATACTGTACAACAGAAAAATTATAGAGAACATTTGTATGTGCCAATCCCAAAGTTATTGTTATACGGATTTTAAATAAAACAAATGTGGACGACAACAATTTATATTTCCAATTAACTAAGGTGCATTACCATTTTTATCAGAACCTTTAAACCAATGTTGCTTAATATGCATATATTTACTTTTACTAAGTCCTAAAACACCATATAACCTGTAGGCAGAGTCTGGGCAAAATTGGATACTTGTTGAACTCACGTCAATTAAATATACATTAATCGAATATAGACCTGTGTCCTTCTCCCGCCCCTCCCACCCCTCCCGATTCACCATTCAATATAGACTGGACACTTATTTGATCAACTTGATTGAACACACAAGCCCCCCAACTGGATAGTGGGACCCTTGGGCTGTGTGGGTTTGGGCACAACTGCTTGCAAATTGTTTTTACATGAAGGATGTTTGTACTCATAAATTATTACTTATTGTTAAAAAATGTAAAAAAGTAAAGTAATAGAAAAAATATAAAAAATTAAAAAAGAATGTGTTCTTTGTATTATCAGTATCTCACTATTATTGAAAATTAGAGAACTGACCTAGTGGCACATGATTATAGAACTAGACTTGGAAGATAGAGGTAGGAAGACCAGGAGTTCAATGTTATCATCGGCTTTTTAAGACAATTTGACACCAGCCTGAGCTACATGAGGACCCATTGAAACAAAACAAAATAAAATAAAGTGGAACATGTGTTATATTGAAAAATGGGCCAACTAGCGGTTAAGAATGCCGACTGCTCTTGCAGAGGACCAGAGTTCGATCCCCAGCATCCAAATGGCGGCTGAGAACCGTGTTTTACTTCAGTTCCAGGGGAACCAGACGCCCTCTTCTGACCTCCGCAGGATTGCACGACATGGGTGCACAAACCTACATGCAGACAGAACATTCATACACATACAAGAATAAATAAAAAAGAAAAAAAAGAAAAAAGAAAAATGGGCCAAAAATCAATTTTTGATTAATACCTTTGATGAATTCATAAAATTAATTTTTATTTTGAAATTGATTTTTACTACACACTAACATTTTCATCCTTCAAATATATTTATTTACAAATTTTCAGCTCTTTCTGATGTACTTAATATACTTTCATACTTACCTGAAGGAATGATCCATGCAAAGCACAAATATAAATATATTCCACATTATCATTTCAATGTACAATTAAAATTTAGAAAATGTGATCAATATTAAAATACAAAGATGACATTTTGTATAAATCATTTACATTTCTCTCATGTAAAAGTAGTAGTGCGAGAGTAAATTTATTTGTGACACTTTTACAGTTTTCCTAGGGTAAATAAATAATAAAAGTAAAAGATGGGCTTGTTTTGTCAATTTTAGCAATGGTCTATTTTAAAATATGACTTTTGGGGGTATATTAATTTCTAATTTTTTCACTTAATTAAAATTATTCTGAATTAAATTCATTTGTGCTTTTATCTGTTGATAGAAATTTAGCTAAAAAAAAGAAATTTAGCTCAAGAGGGCTTATACAGCTTTTTATACTGTATATGTTTTACCTCCAAATGTTGAATAATATATAATTATGCAAAAGTCTTTCAATATGCTTCTTTTGTTTTTTTTTTTTAATTTTATTTATTTCCATATGTGTATGAATGTATTGTCTGCATGCAAGTCTGTGCACCCGTGACGTGCAATGCCGCGGAGGTCAGAAGAGGGGTCAGACTCCCCTGGAACTGGAGTTCTCCTGGAATTGGAGTTTCAGACGGCTCTTGGCCACCATGTGGGTGCTGGGGATCGAACCCAGGTCCTCTGCAAGAGCGGTCGGCGCTCTTAACCGCTAGGCCATCTCTCCAGCCCTCAATATGCTTCTTTTGGAACTTCCATAAAATTAATTATATTTTTCACAATAAAATTCAGTTTTCAGTACATAAACATAACAATTAACAATAAACAAATATTTCATTATTAAGGCATATTTAATACACTAATTGTATTTATTAACATTGTAAGTAATAGAATTGAATTCCAGTGTATCTCAATTTATAACACTTATTTGTTTTCATTTAATGATTACTGAGAAAAAACAATAATTAATTTGTGATGTATAACTTAATGAGAATATTTTAGTGCACCATAGTAAATATAGTCTCATGATATGAATATGATTTTTTTTAAAATGGCAGCTCTTGTAAAGAGCAATTAAGCCTAAATTAAAAGTAAACAGTAGTGCCTTGAACCTTCCTTCATGTCGACAGTAATTTTCATAAATTACTAATGTATGAATTCAATAATCTAAGATGTCTGGTTTTAAAATTATTTTCATTAATTATTTGAGAAATTTATGCAACGTATTTTGATCATACTCATCCCTCTCACAGTTCTTCCTAGACCCACCCCCACCTCTCTACTCAAACAACTCCATGTAATTTTTCCCCATCATATCCAATTACTTTTGCTTAAATAAAGAACTTAACACACAGCAACTATCAGATACAGAGTTCCTCAGCTAGAAGTGGGAATTCAAGTCTGCCTCCCTCAATCCTTGCTGAGATTTTGTGTGGCTTGAACTTGGGCAGATCTTGAACATGGTGACATAATTACTCTGAGTGCATATATGTAACACGCTTGCAGTCTGCAAAGCAATGTTTACTTGTAGTCATCCACTACATGTGGCTTTTATATTCTCTCTGCTTCCTCTTCTTCAAAGATATCTAGGGGGGCAGGGAGGAAGCCTTGTGTAAATATTCATTTATGGCTGAGAGTCCCTCAGTTTCTTATTCTCTTCTTGTTGACAAATTCTTTTTTTTAATTTTTTTTTAATTTTCATTTTTTTTTTTATTTTTGGTCTTTTTGTGACAGGGTCTCCCTGTAGCTCTGGCTGTCCTGGAACTCAGTCTGTAGACCAGGCTGGCCTTGAACTCATAGAGATCTGCCTGCCTCTGCCTCCCAAGTGCTAGGATTAAAGGCGTGCACCACCATGCCCTGCTTAATTTTCATTTATTATTGATGCTTTGTGTAATTTTCATTTTTTATTGATGCTTTGTGTATTTCATACATCATTTTCCAATTCAGTTCAGGCATATTTCCCTTTCCCTTCCCCACACCCCACCCCACCCCATCCCAGATCATGCATTCTGCCATAACTGTCCTGCATCTTTCTCTCAGTTTATTTTATTCATTTTTAAACAATAAGTAATAGTTTATGAGTACAAGCATCCTTCACATAAAACCAATTTGCAAGCAGTTGTGCCCAAACCCACACAGCCCAAGGGTCCCTCCGTCCAGCAGGGGGGGGGGGCTTGTATGTTCAATCAAGTTGATCAAATAAGTGTCCAGACTATATTGCTGTAGTTTCACCATTCACCCCAGTCACAGCCCTTACATTCTACCATGCCCCCTCTTCGGCAGATTGTTCCCTAGGCTTAGAAAAGGGGCTCAGGTGGATGAGAAGCAAAACAGTCTACTTTCTCTGGAGCTGTTGTCTTGGTCTCTGGTCAATTCTGGCTGTTTCCTTTCATGGGCTGACAGTTTGTCCAGGAATAACCTTTCAATCCTACTAATGAAGCACAAGCAATTAGATATATAGGTATTTAAACAGCACTAATTGTTATGGTAGGTTACTTTGGTATAGACACAGATGTTTGGATGGTATGTTAATCCATGAATTACATTTTTTTCTGTAAAATATGACAGGGTCTTACTGTGGCTTATAACATCTCCTAACCATTAGAGGATGTAAGCTTGTGGCATCAGCCGTGGGTTATTCCTCCAAGGAGACAGCCAATAGCCAATTAGATTTGGGATATGCAGACATATGGCTGCCTCTGCTGCACAGTATTTCCAGGCAGGTGAGGTGTAGCTGGTGCTGACAGAGGAGTCGTGCTTGACTCACAGAGACCTATATTTGCTTTATTGGTTTAGTGGCCTTTGGTAACACTCTCTGGTATTCCAGAGACCATCTGTACACTTATAAGTGTGGTCTCAGTACATCTTTCCCATGTTTACATCAGGTCTTTGACAGAAGGGCTTTATTATTTATATATCGTCTCTCTTCTTGCAGATATCCCAGTTTAGAGGCAAGGAGCCTTTACCTTTTGTGGGGGGTTTGGATCCCCTGGCCAACATCTCCTTGATAGAATAATCCATTGCTGATATCAGAGCTCCTGTATTAATATATTTTGCTTAAGTGCATAGCTTAAGGTGACTTTAGTATTCTATTTGGTTCTGAGTAGAGAATAATCCTTTTCACAGTTCCTATGACTATTAGTCAATTAAAGAAGGCAATTTTACTGGTTTTATAAGAGATTACCTCTATAACAGTTAGCTCCAATTTACAGTTGGAGAACGACCTCATCATCATCATCATATTTCTCCTTGTTCTATGGGCGGGGGTAAGAAAGTCTCTCGTATTAAAACCTTTGCAGCACCTAGAAGGTAAGTTTTGTTAGGACTCATTATAAATAGTTGTTACAGGTAGGATCCACAGAGTGGTTTGATGTTTGTAGCAATCTGAGACAAATTCTTAATCTCTGGAGAGTACTCAAATGTGTAAATGTACCACACATTCCTCAAAAAGCTAGAAATACATCCTCCACAGTATGCAATTATTCCACTCTTGGAAATGTACCCAAAGGACCCAAAGGACTATGTATCACTGTTGTGGTATTCACAATACCCTGTAGATGGAAACTGATGGCTGGATAAGCAAAAGGATTATAACCAGTGAACTTCTGCTCAAAACAGTCAACTTCCACATGGAGAATATCGAGAAAGACTGAGAAAGAGATGAAAAGTATGTTTGGCAGAATACATGAGCTCTAGTGGGGTGGGGGCATAGGGTGGGGAATATGGGTCTAGATTTGATAATCTTGTACAAAATATATATATTAAAAAATAAATAAATAAATAAAGAATTATAACCAAGTAAGGACTTTAAAGCTCATTAAATATGTCGTCTAAGCTCCTGGAATTTTTCATGAGTTTAATTCAAAATGAACATTATGTTATAGTCGTAATTTTCCTATGCAAATTGTACTCCAAGTACATGAACATAATGTTCCGATAAAAGCAGTTTGATATATTGAACCATGATTATACTCATTTGTGATTGAGTTAATAATTGTTTTTTAAATAGTAAAGAGAAAACCAAATACTGTATAAGGATTGGTGTTAAAAACTGTGCAGGTAAACGGCTCTGTCATATGTGAATTAGAATAACAATTCATTTAACTTAGCATTATATTTATAAGTCAAATGAAAATTAGCGGGCATGGTGGCATACACCTTTAATACTAGCACTTGGGAGGCAGAGGCAGGCGGAGCTCTGTGAGTTCAAGGCCAGCCTGGTCTACCCAGTGAGTTTCATGACAGCCAGAGCTACAGGGAGACCCTGTCTCAAAAGGGCAATAATAGTAATAATAATAATAAATTAAGCCAGCCAACCAGCTAAACTATGCATCTTGTGGTATGTAAGTCCCTAGTTAATTCATATCTAAATTGTATCCTTTATATGTTTACTGCTTATATTTACTAGCTTTCCCAAAATATTTATACGTATGAAATCATAACCTAGTTTCAAGTGAAAATTTATTTCTTATTTATTATGTATAATATATTGTGTCATATGGAAGAACTTATAATTCTAGACCTTTTATTTTATCTTGGATATTGTGCCTATGATTTTTGTTTTATTTTATTTTTTTTTAATTTTTTATTTTTTATTTTTTGTGCCTATAATTTTTGCCTAAAATACTCTTTAATTATACCCAGTAACTTTAGATCTATCTTATTTTTAATAATTTTCTTTTTATAATGAAAATTCAATATTATTAAGTTTGAGGATATAATAATATTGCAATATCTTGCTTACATGTAAATGTTATATACAGGTATTAGTCCCAGGATAGCAAGAGAAGCTGAGCACAATGGAGCACACATGTAATCTTCAAACTCAGAAAACAGAATCAGAAAAATTTCAAGCCTGAGATAAACCTGGGCTACATAGAGAGAAGTTGTCTCAGAACTGTGCATATCTCCATATGTATATATTATGTATCTGTATTTATATGAGAATGTTTGCATCATATGAAAACATGTAAAAATGGATCCGAAACCTGGCCCTGTGTAGCCACAAAGAAGTGAAAGAAACACTCAACTTTT
This sequence comes from Rhizomys pruinosus, assembly GCA_009823505.1. NCBI lineage: Eukaryota > Metazoa > Chordata > Mammalia > Rodentia > Spalacidae > Rhizomys > Rhizomys pruinosus. Next base: position 293,423 of record VZQC01001775.1, on the reverse strand, counting down.
GTGTTGTTGAAATAGAGCTATTCCTAAACATGCAGTTGGTATTAACTATTCTATGCTTACAGAGGAGCTGTTATATGATCCTTGATACTGAATACACCAATCGCATGGGGACTAACAGTGTTCTCTATTCTCTCTAGTGTAAGACATATGCGTGCGTGCTGGATAGTCACCTAATGGGCCTCACTATTGACTTCAGCACAGGATTTATCTGCTTCGATGCTGCAACCAAGGTAATGAGTTCACTTTAGCATGAGAAAGCCATGCCATCAGTGTCCTTCAAGAACAAGTAAATGCTACACTATGTAACATTCTAAATGATGGTATGTCAAATTTAAGATATTTCCTTGGGATCCACAGAAAATAAATTACTTTTTAATCTGTTTTTACAATAAAAGGATTAAATTTTAATAAAACATCTGGTAAAACAAAAAGTATATCTAAATAAATAATGTCAGTCTATTCCTACATAAATATAAACACAGGGGCTGGAGAGATGGCCTAGCAGTTAAGAGCGACGGCCGCTCTTACAGAGGACCCGGGTTCGATCCCCAGCACCCACATCGTGGCCGAGAACTGTCTGAAACTCCAATTCCAGGAGAACTCCAGTTCCAGGGGAATCCAACACCCTCTTCTGACCTCCGCGGCATTGCACGACACGGGTGCATAGACCTGCATGCAGACAGTACATTGATACACATACAGAAATAAATAAAATTTTAAAATAAATAAATAAATATAAACACAAAGCATAGATGTATAGATAATAGATGATAGATTGTTGATAGATATAGACAGATGATTGACAGGTGGCCTTGTGACAGAGAGATGGGGAGAAAGAGGATGGATAAATAATGTTTTTCTGTTTTATTCTCCTTTCCAAAAAATATAGCTTGATGCTTATGAGATTTTCTTCTACAAGCAATGATTTTTCTAAAAAAGATTTTCTTATTATTTTTCTGAATCTATATCCAGAAGATGAACATATGTCTTCCATTTTATAATTGATATATTATAAATTATATGGTGTGATTTAGGTGTTTAGACTTTCTAGAGAATCTGTTATAGACACTTTACTTAATGAGGGTTTTGTGTGATTTGATAGCTTTCCCCTTTCAGAAGATGTGCATGCTGGATGAATGAGGAGCTGCTTTCCTGAGTAGCCACAGCTATAAGAATAAACCAGTCACCTTGCTGATGGTGGATTAATACATACATAGCTGGAACATTACCCTGCTTTATTACTGAATTGGTAGTGTCCTTGTAGCTCCCCTGATCCCAGTTCTCCTGCTCATAACATTCTAGGCACTTCTGCAATCGCTGTGTGTTGCTGTGCTTTACATGGACAATGTCTTTCTACCATTTCCTCTGTTAAAGAATGGCTTAGTTAATATAAACAGAAACATCCACTCCCACCAATTTAATTTTTTTTTTATTTTCGTATGTGTATGAGTGTACTGTCTGCATGCAGGTTTGTGCACCAGTGTCATGCAATCCCGCGGAGGTCAGAAGAGGCCGTGGGATTCCCCTGGAACTGAAGGAAAACATGGTTCTCAGCCGCCATTTGGGTGCTGGGGATCGAACTCTGGTCCTCTGCAAGAGCAGTCGGCATTCTTAACCACTAGTTGGCCCATTTTTCAATATGACACATGTTCCACTTTATTTTATTTTGTACTGTCTGCATGTGGGTTTGTGCACCAGTGTCATGCAATCCCGCAGAGGTCAGAAGAGGTGTCGAATTCCCCTGGAACTGGAGTTAAAGACAGTTTTTAGCTGCCATGTGGGTGCTGGGGATCGAACCCGGGTCCTTTGCAAGAGCAGTCGGCGCTCTTAACCACCAGGCCATCTCTCCAGCCGCCCCCACTCCCACCAATTTTAAGAATTACCGAATAATCTGTTATAAAATTTCTATCAATATTAAGGCATACATAGCATTTTCAAATGAAAATGCTGGCAAAGTAAGACAGTGACACACATGAGTGAGGAAAGTGGAGTGTGGATGGTAGAGATAGTTCCAGGAATGACAAGAATCCAACGCTGGCCCCAGCTGGTCGTAAGAGGTTGTATCCTCTGGCCTACACAGAACATATGATGATTCAATATCCAGCACCCTGAATTCTCCTGCAAAAGTCCCCTTTGTCTAAGGATAGCTACTGTTGCATTTGATGACAGTTAAAGTCAATATCATTCTGCACAGTCTACAGACTTTGCCTGAAACAAAGGAGTATTCAGTAGATAAAATATTCTACATGCAATAACACTTTTGATGGTTCTTAATGAAGCTATCACCAAGTCAGAACAGGCCCAAGAGTGTTAATCTAATAAGTTAATTAATGTGCTTATTAATTAATCAACCCAAGTGTTAGAATAATTTGCTTAAAAGATTTAGCAATAAATTAAACTCATCTGAAAAAGATAAGCTATGGTATTAAAGCAGGAAATATTATTTTCACAATTGTCATCAAATCATCACATAAATGTAAAAATTAGTCAGTGAATCATCTGAACACATTTCTGAATATCTGAATTACTGGAATATTTTTTTTTTTTTTTTTTTTTTTATTCATAAGAATTCCCTGTAGCGCCAGCTGTCCTGAAACTCACTCTGTAGACCAGGCTGGCCTTGAACTCACAAAGATCTGCCTGCCTCTGCCTCCTGAGTGCTATGATTAAAGGCATGGGCCACCACGTCCGGCTTTTATGTTTTTTATTTTATTTTTTATATTTTATAATTCTTTTTTAAGTGTATGACTGTACTGTCTGCATGTAGGTCTGGGTACCCGTGCCGTGCAATGCTGCGGAGGTTAGAAGAGGGCGTAGGATTTCCCTGGGACTGGAGTCAAAGACGGTTCTCAGCCACCATGTGGGATCTGGGGATCAAACCCGGGTCCTCTGCGAGAACAGTCGGCGCTCTTAACCACTAGGCCATCTCTCTGGCTTTTATTTTTTAAGGCTAGTGTAACTCGATCCCCTTCCTTGTCCTGTTGGCTCTGTATTTACAGAGAGGAAAATCTATGCAGGCTAGCAGTGCTCTCCCAGCACATTTGCCAGTGCCTGACTGGACTGAGAATGAGTGGTGTGGAGAATCAAAGCAAACTGCTGAGATTCATCAAGGAAAATTGTTTAGTAGGCAATGAAAATGTGCCCAGAATAGGCATGGTGTGTGTGGCTTGTCTAAGCCTTCAGGAGTGGCAAACACTCGCCTTCCTTTTTTAGATCCTGTCTTTAGAGGAACTGACCTTCAAGGCAGTCTGTGAGTTGAAAAGAGAAAAAGTAATCCACGAACATTCTAATGACATAGCCCAAAGTATTCATCACCAAGAAGGACATGTGGAGAAGGAAAGTGAAGTCTACTGATAATTATGTCTAGACAGCAGGAATAAATAGAGCCTGTTCAGACTGTGAGCAAACCTTACTGTACAGGGAGCTTGTCTTACTGTGTAGAGATACAAATTTAAGAAATCTGTTCTAATATTTGTTATAATAATTAGTATTGAAATACATTCTGCATTTCATATCCCTGTGGAAAACTTCTTGCCATCATATACCCAGTAGGTTTTTTAATGTCAGGATATAGACAATCAGCACACCAGAACAATTCACCTCCTTCAGATAGACTTCTTTGGTCCTGCACTGCCTGTTTTGAGTATTTTATTAGTGTACATTCATTTTCTAACATGGGGATCATTTCCACGCATGTATGTCATGCACATTGCACTTCGTCACCACATTGTTTTATCTTGTCCCTAGCCCCCACACTCTTCTACGTCCTCTGTTCGAAGAGTCCCCCTTCTTAACTTATTTTGTTATTTTTTAAAATCTGGATTCTGCATATGAGTGAAATGTTATTGTCTTTCTTAATCTGATTTATGATAATCTCCAGTTATATCCATTTTCCTGACATAATTTTTAAGGATGGATAAATTATATTTTTCACTCAATTCACCAATTGCTGGGCAGCTATATAGACCACATAACTTGGTTATCAAGGTCTAGTCATCCAATCCAGAGTCCCTCACTTTAAGATCAGCTCTTCCTCACCTAACAGTAATCAGCTACAAATATTTCTTCTGCAAAAATGTGGACTTACTGCCCATTTCCCACAGTTCAAAGCTGGGTTTTGTCTGCTTAAGTGTGCGTGGATCTAGTACCTGCTGCCATCACTGCTGTAGGAGACTATGAACAAGGTACTGAGCTTCTATCATTGTTTCCAAATGGCCATGCACCTCCTCCATGGTTAGTACAATCTTTCTCTCCCCTATTCTGCAACAATCCCTGAGCCCTGGGCAACAGAGCTTAACATAGGAGTCCTGTCTGAAGTCCCACACTTTGCAGACTTCTCATCTCCATCATGTTTTGGCCAGTTGTGCCCTTTTGTGTTCCTGGCCCTCTAAGCTTCATTAGTGAGAGTTGAGAGATCCATTAGTGTTCTCTTTATCTCTTGTTCTATGTTGCATGAGGGTTAAGTGTAGAGGCTGAATTGTAGATATGCCTCTTAGGTTTGAGAAATTCACAGTGTCTGTATGTGACCAGTTGTGGTATTCTGTAGTAGTTTCTAAGTTTTTAAAATAAGTAACAAGGGCTAGATTGATGTCTTCGTTGTTAAAAGTGCTGAAGACTCTTGCAGAGGAACCTGTTTTTCTTCTCATCACCCACATAGTGTCTAACAACTGTCTGGAACTCCCGTTCCAGGGGATCCAATGTCCTCTTCTGCCCTCGATGATGGCTGAATGACATGGAGGCTACGTACATGCAGGCAAATCATCATACACAAATAAAAGTAATGAAAATATAAATGATAAACATGGACAACAACGAGAAAGCAATTGCAAGATGAGAACCTACACTTTTATGGAAGGAAGGGAGAGTCAGGAAGGGAGAGTCAGGAAGATTTTAAAGTTCATGAGAATATTAAAGGTTTGAAGGAGTCTTACCTGCCATGCCAGGCCATGAACTTACAGCCATGAACTTACAAATATTCCCAGGGTAAATTACTTCTTTTGATTTTCTGGAGTGCAACATAGAGATAGCATTTTGTGATATATAGAGGGATTTCTTCTTATATAGGAACCAATGTATTATAAGTTCTGTGTAGGTAGCTGTTATAATGTGTGGTTTACTGGTCACTGAGAAGGAAAAAAAAAATGTCCATGATTACTCAGTGGATATGTACTGAGTATTTTCCATGCATGGTAGTTTGAGTACAGACACAGAGCACTCATGCAGAGGACCAACCTGCTTCAGTTTACATGTGGGGTTTGTGGATGTTTCCATCTTAGTGTGTGAGATGATTGTTTCACAAAAGCACATCACCATGAGTCAGATAGGTCTTTGTAATCTTCATTCTTATTAAAACATGCTTTTCTGTGTTGCAGAGAGAATTGTCGCTGTTGTGTCACAGGGTAGTACTTAAATACAGGTACTTAAATATCACACAGTTGAAATAGATACTTGTCACTATGTGCACAACCTTATTAAAACAGTCCTATTGATCTGAGAGTTTCACAGAATGTATTCTGATCATATTAAGACCCCTTCCCAATCCACACCCCACTTTACTGCAGCCCTTCACTTCATATCCTGCATTATTTCTTTATATTGTAAGGCCTATTGAATCTAGTATGGGTTTCTAAAATGCTCTTGAGTATGGGTCCGTCTTTTGGAGTCTGGTCAGGCTCCCAGGTTTTGACTCAGTCACCCCAGCAACTACATATTGCCGAGAGAGCCTCATCTATACAGCCATCTGTTCTTTTAAGCATATACAGAAATTCCATTATTTGTGTCTACAAACTGACCCATTGGATAACTATAGACACATTCAGTGGCATCTATAAAACATTCTAGTTATGAATTAATCTATTCTGAATACCTGCTATGTATTCATGGGAGGTGTAGACTTTCTCCAATGGATTATCTAGGAACACTTTGTAGAAATTTGTAATCTAACAGAGACAAGGTAAAATTATCCAGATAAGTACTTCTAAGCAACAAAATTCAGAAATGACAGCTAGAAGATGAGAAGCCAAGGCTTTCAGTAACTAAGCCACAGATTATGGAAAAGGTGGATTCATTTCCTTAATCCATTCTCCCAGTCTGTCTCTCTTGATTGGGGAGTTCAGACCATTAATCTTTAAAGTTAATATTGAGAGATGTATAATGCTTCTCTTCAGTTTATTTTCTGTTTGTTTCTGAAATTGCCACTCACCAGAGGACTCAGGGGTCCTAAGCAGCTATTTAGGTGCTCAGTTGGGGAATATTCAGCTGTGTATGTGATGTTTCTGGGCCATGACAGGGCTCAAGGAGAAGAGCAGGTATGGGAAGGGGGTGGGGGCAGAACAGAGGTGTAGTGGTGGGCAACATATGAACTGAGGACTTCATGTTAACATTTTGACGTGTTCATAGGTCAATGATTGGTATTCTGTTGCACTCTGGTGTGGTTCAATGATTGATCCAGACAGGGCTGGTTTTTGGTTTTCTGTTTAAAATAGGTCACTGAAGTAACTGAATATTAGCTCTGTTCTTCTTCCCGAACCTTATGTGAGAGCCAGCAGTTAACCAGGAACATTCATTTTTATGTATTGTAAAGGTGGAAAAGAAAATATCTTAGTGTTCAATCATATTTTAGTTTTTGCCTTGGAACAGTTTACAGATTTCCATTGGTTAAAGCAAGTCATATGGAGGACTGGGACAGAGGATTCTGATTATGAATGATCCTGCCATTGAAATTATTAACAGAATTCACCCAAAGTTCAGGATCCAGTCCACCATCATTTTGCCACAGCTATGCAGAGGTTTTTAGCATCTGTGTCTTAGAAAGAGGCTGTGGGACTGCAGTGTAGCGAGGAAGTAAGCAGTGATAGGAACATGTACTCAGTTCCTATGTGCTCAGATAAATGGAGATTTCTGATCTGGGCCACTGGATATGAAAATATTATAGAGAGTGGAAGGTTTGCATTGTGTCCTGTTAAATGTTCTCCATTGACTTGGCTGTGTACAGGTAACTGAAGAGGTACTTTCTTCAATATAAAATAAGGGAACTTCTCGATTTTTTGTGGCATGAAATCAGCTCTTTATATCTTATATCATTATGTTCTAAGTTTCATGGAAAGCTGAACACAACTATAGTAATATAAAATAGGGCTTAAATGGTAGCAAAGGATACTGTACATATTAACACAGGTGTGGCTGCAGGAGTTCCTCCTTCACTTGTGATCGTATACAGCAGACTTTGCTGACATCAGGGTAAGTTCTCTCCTAGGAGGCTTCTGAGTTTCAAATACAAATTTCCACCAGGCAGATTTCTTCACCAGGGTGATGGCAAAGTGAAATTAGCCAAAAATTATTTGAGTAAGCAGAATTTAGGATCCAGCTGGGAACTCCTCTGTGAAATCCATCCTATATCGATCCATTCAAGCCTAGACTTACAAATTCCATTACTGAGCAATTTGCTCTCAGTTCCAACTGCCTGAATTTTGCATAGCATATCAAAGTAAATGAATGCAATTCTGGTAGGGCATACAGCTCAGAAGTACAGTGCTTGCCAACCCACCAAGAAGCTCTGAGTTCCATCCCTAGTATAGCACACAAAGAAAGATGGCAACATAGAAAATATTTGCATTCCAGTGTACTTTCTTGTATGTTGCTAAGTTAATGATCACAATAGTTTGTAAATCACATGTTTCCTTAGAGTCAAATGCAAACCATAGGTTTTTAGAAATATAAATACATTTAAATTTTAAAATCATGCTCATAAAAAGATTATAATTTATAATTACATTTTAGAAATAATAGTAAATATGTAGAATACTGCTACCTTGAAAATAAAGGTCTGTAGATATTTATGTATTGATTTGGTGGTTATTGAAGCTCCTGATCTCTGAAGATGGACATTCTGTTGAACACCTGGAGGATGACACAGTGGCCTCTGCTTAAGTGCCTCAGGCAGCTTATTTATTTCAAGTCCAACTAGTCACTAAGGTAGTAACTGTCCAAAAACAAAAGACAAGTTACTGTAAAAGTTGATTTATAATGAAAGTTGTAAGAAGGACTGATTTGCATTGTGCTGAAAAAAAAAGCAACAAAGGAATGCAATGAAAAAATGAAAACCAGAAAACAAACTCCTGAACCATCAGTGGAATGTACATTTCCCAACAAAACTAAAACTGGAGGCTAGGAATGTATCTTGGTGGTAGATTTCTCCTTTAGTAGATAAAAAAATCCCTGGGTTCTATCCTAAATATCACAAAAATGAAAAAAAAATGTATGGATTGGGATTGTATACTGTGTGTTTGAAATAAGAGTGACCTTTAGGGAAGTGATCCAATAATGAGTATTCCATCGTCATGAGTAAGGTTGATGTTCCTCTAAGAGGAGTTACAGGGAGGACCCTAGTCCCTGTCACCCTTTGGTCACATAAGGAAGGACTGACAAGATGCCATCTTGACCATGGGGCACAATTAGGCTACTACCAACAGAACAAAGAAACCAGGCAACTGCAGTCTAGCTTAGCAAACCTGTGAGTTTGCTGTGGTTATTTATATGATTATGGGTTAGAGTTTATTTACAGGAGCTGAGGAACTATTGGCAACTAATTACTGTGGGGGTGAGAGAGAGCAGATCTTCCTTAAAGGAATGACTCTAAATAGGCTGACTAGATTCCAGTGGATGAATTTGCTCTGAGGGACATCTAGGTACAAATGCTTGATCAGATGGGCCTTAACAGATATGAGAGAGTGGATGAAATCTGGTGGGGAGGGCTATGGGGCAGTGCCAGTGTGGGAGGAGATCTATATAAAATGTATTGTATGAAATGGACAAAAGCTTGATAAATATATCCATTAAAAGCAGCTGCAGTAATCCAAATCAGAGATGACCACATTACTAACAGTAGGATCCCAAGGGCAGTCGTGGAATATGGCAGAAAGGGGAATCTTTATGTCTATGTAATGCTGTAGCTTCCCTCACACAATGCAAAAAAAACACTCCTTAAAGTTCTGCTGCTTGCAAGAGACTGTGGGCTGGGAGAAGGGAAACCATGCCCTATTTTGTATAATTAGTGTCTGTCATTTGTCACTAGAAAGGCCACCCAGCATGGGTAAAACTCAGGAAAAGTCCCTTCTTGGAGGTCACTGTATGACCTGCAGGTGGTTTCGTCAGAGGCTCTTCACCAGCAATCACTGACTGCTGTTATAATCTTGAGGAAGGCCCTTATAAATCTTGCAACTCTGAATTTCATAAGTTTCATGAGAGTCCAGAGCCTTGTACATTTCCTTAGTTTCCTTTGTCTCAGGAAGGCCTCTGAATGTTCACAATGTCTGAACATATATATTTCAACTATGTGTCCAAATATGTGAGCTGTACATTGTGGCCATGTTACATATATATCTGTGTGCATGATCCTGTGTATAGAGTCCCATCTGTGAAATAAATGGCCATGGGTGTATGCAGGGGAAGTCTTGGGCTTGATTAGGTAATATCATACTTACTTTAGACAACCAGTCAAATGGTAATCCACCTGCTCTATGACAGACAAGCATCTTAGCAAACATAGTGACCCCATCTGAAGTAGTACATTCCTACACTGAGCTTATTTTAATTTTACTCTTTCATATTCCTGTCCCAGTTTTATGAATTTAAGTCTGTACTATTGCTTTCTGGTCAACATTATGATTAAGTATATTTTAGCCATACCTAATATAAATCTAGATGCTGTTTAATCACCCTTCCTACTGTTACTAACTTGAGTAATTTTCCCTCGTTTGGATTTCACAGTATCTTCCAGAGGGGACTTCTTGGCTTATTTGTTGAGCACATTTTTGTGATACTTCCACTGGGCCTCATGATCACAACTATATACCAGGAATTTTAAGATGTACATTTTACCCTCTCAAAGCCTGAAGCTTGGTGCAAGGGTCAGGCCTTGAGGAGTGTTTTCACACTGAGTAGATGGAAGCTACAATATTATATACACATGATTATTTCCTTTTCTGCTCCATCTTCCACATGACGGCCACATGGGCTATGCCAGTAGTATGCCTGTATTAGTGGCTCTCTTCTGATCTAAAGACATTACATCACTCAGGCTCAAAGCCTTTCAATGCTCTGGCCTTTGCTTGTGGTTTAACAAGTGAATGCATAGTCCATTCACTCCAGAAACTTCATGCAGAATACTCTTGGATTTGTAACCAATTTTGCTGTCCTTTGTGTGACTGCAGAGTCTGGTCAGCTTCCCTCTAGCACAACAAAAATGAACAGCTGAGCCTGGTAGAGCTATCAGCTCTACTTTCTTCCTGTTGACACAAGCACAGTTCAAAGTTAGAGTACTACTTCCATGAGGAGAAATTAATATATGGATAAATATACTTCCATGTAAAGAAATGAGCTAATGGATTAAGTTTTCATTTAAATCTATGATATTTTCATTTTCATTATCATCATTCAAATTTAAGTATGAATTTAATGTGAAATATGTGCTACTACATTTATTAGTGTATGCCATATACTGAGTGCTCCAAATTTAGGGAAATCTATTAAGTAGACAGGAACACCTAAACATCATCCTCTGGTATTTGTGTGAAGCCGACTTGAGGATCCCTGTTTAAATTACTATCACATTTGCATATAGTGTACAGACATCATCCTTTCTATCATCCTAAGATCACTTCCCTTATAATATCCTGTAAATGCTTGTAAATTGTTACTTATGCTATGCAAGGAATTAATGACATCAAAATAATGGTGTATGTTTTCAGTGCAATCACAGCTTCAGAACATATTCTCAATTTATGTTTGCTGAGTCTAAAGGGAGGATTGTTTTGATACCAAGCCTTCATGACATGAAGGGGGAAAATCATGAATATACAGATAAATAAGGAGCAACGGTTTTGGAAAGTTTCTTAATGATTTGCTCTCACCATTAACTCTGGCCTTCTCCCCAACCAAAAATGGAACCCAGCCCCTTTATATAATACCTAATATTCTAAAAATTATACAGTAGAATATCACAATGTCTACTATGAGTTACTTGTGGAAAAAGCACAAGGTAAAGGTGAACATAAATTCTGTGCTTGGGCTTCATTCAGAGCAAAAAGATAATGCAAATGAAAATAGGATATGTGGGGTGCATTAAATAGATAATGCAAATGAAAATAGGATATGTGGGGTGCATTAAATAGATGTCTGGTTAGACCATGAGCTGAGTAGAGCTGTGGTCATTTCCAGGCATATATTAGCTCATGTCAGACACCAGCAATCCATATCATGGGAAAATCTTATGCAGAGAGGATGGTTAAAGCAGTTTTGTTGTAATTGTTAGCATGTTCTATGCACTAAGCTCTTGAGGTGTAGAGTATTCTTTCATTTGTTCATTTCATATAGCATAAAATTGTTGACATGGTGCTTCACTTGCGTGCATAAGTGAACTTTGCTTCATTTTTCTGAAAGAACCAGTATCTGGGGCAGGAAGCAATGGAAGCTTGAGAATAGTGAGCTGTCAGGAGAACTGATAAAAGGTGTATATGAGACTATCCTATTTTTGTTCTGAATTTGTTTGACATTATATTTAATATAATAACAATCCTGTTTATATATTATTAAGATGTTGTATTTGTAAATAGTCATCCTCTAAAGAAGGCTTGATACACATAAAAGTGAGTCTGTTCAAACATTTTAATGCCCTCCTCCCTAGCCAGCTTTCTCTCTGTTGCACACTGCTAGAAGTGGTGAGCTTTGCAAATCTGTCTTTTAAGTATCAATAAAAGAATTAAACATCCTATCTTCTTTCTTCTTCTAACAGAAGTGCTGTAGGTCATTGGAAATTTCAAACACTGAGCCAAGTCCAACAATGGGTGTTACCTAAATTAAAAGTGTATGGAAACTTTTTATACTTATAGAAGAAAATCAGCTCAAACAGCAGCAGCAGTCTTATGGAGAAGTGGTGATTCAGAGCACACTGTGTCTGAGGAAATTACTTTCCTGGATTTGGTGTCTTATTTTAAGGGGAATCTAAATCCCTACTCTTGTTTAAGAAAGAAGACAATTTACAAAAGAAGTTCAGTTATACCATGATCAATCAGTGGAGATCTGATTTTGGATAGGGAAATGATTATAGGAAATTGAAGAGCTAAGGGACTGGAGAGATGGCTCAGCAATTAAGAGTGCCGGATGCTTTTGCAGAGGACCTGGGTTCCATTCCTAGTAACAATGTGGTAGTTAACAAGCTGTGTAACTCCAGTTCCAGCAAATCTCATCCCTTCTTCTGACCTCCACAGCACTGTATAACACAGATGCACTTACATTCATGCAGCCGACACACTCATACACATAAATAAAAATAATAAACTTCTTTTAAAAACTGAAAAGTTAGATGAGGCTAAACAAAATTATAGCCATGAGGAAAACAAGTTAGGATGGATTCCTACTTCTTAGCTGTAAAGTATTATGAATGGATGATTCTTAATTGTACTAGGTGCAAATGATAGTGTTTCTAGCTATTGTATAGTTCTGTCAAGAACTGGAATTATGTATACTAAGCCCTAAAGCGATATCATTCTATCATTCCCATTCCCATCAATAATAAAGATGATGTTCTAGTCAAGTGCAAGAGTAGACCTCTGGATGCTACCCAGGCTCTCACTGAAGTGCTTATTTTTATTTTTACTCATTTTACTCACTAAGTGACTCTTCAGGAATAAAGCATACCATGCTTATCATTTGTTTATCCTCTTCACTTGAGGAAATAGCATTTCATCTTTAGATCCACATGGATTAATCAATATTTGACATCACATTTGAATAACAGATGTTATTGAATTTTTGAGATTTTCATATAATATAGTTTGATGACATTTAGGTAGACCCTCCTCAATTTAATGAACATATATATATATATATATATATGTGTGTGTGTGTGTGTGTGTGTGTGTGTGTGTGTGTGTGTGTTTGTTAGAGTATAATGATTTGTGATTCCAATGTCTTTTACTGTGGATCCATTCTCTGGTCCCACCAAGAATTTTCACCCTGTAAGATACTGGTTTTCCCACCTCACTGCAACCATCAATTGCCAAAAGTTCCTTAGGTTGGTTTGGGATGTCTTACCCACTTTCTCTTGCTTGTCCTGGAATTTAGAGCTTACATAGGGCAGCTGGTGTATGCTGTCACCATTGTTGTGAGTTCATATGGGTAAATGACCAGTTATCTGGAAGACTCTGTTTCTTCATGGTCATCCACTGCCTCTGGTTCTTACAGTCTTTCTGCCTCCTCTTCTGCAGTGGTCCCTGAGCCTTGGGAGGCAGAGATTTGAAATAACTGACATATTCAGGGATAAGTATTCTGTGGTCTCTTGTTATCTGCACATTGGACAATTGTGAGTCTCTGTGTTAATTACCATCTGCTGCATAAGGAAACTTCTCTGGTCTGAGAACAGAGATGCATTCATCCTAAGGGTAGAGTAGAGGTTGCATTGACCATGAGTCACTTGGGATTGAGCATCTCACAGTTATTCTCTATGCTGAACAGCTCTATAATTCTGCATTAGTCTCCAACTGTTGCAAAAAGAAGCTTATTTGATGAGGGATAAAATATATAGATAAATATGAGGATGTATAGAATTCTTACTTTAGTATAAAGTAAGACATTTCATTGTTCTAGGGATGTTGCAAAAATAGTTTTTTTTCTGTAGGATCTATGTTTACAGTACTGCACATGAGTTGCTTCTTATTTAGCAGGTCTTAATTACAATTAGACACCTGTTGATTACTTTCAAGAAAAAATTTCCACTACTACACCAGTAAGTGATAGTTTGATGGACCTCTCATCCTTTATTAGCTTTTACAACTGGGCAAGACCCTGGATGATTTGTCTCCCCTTGGAAACTTGCATGGTGTCCTCTGGTACCCTGAGAGCATATCTTCAGGGAAGAGGCTTTTGGTCATTTCCAGTTTGATTTCCCCTTAGTCCTGTGTCTAATATACAGCCAGTCCTAAGCAATAGGTTCTTAACTACTAGTTCTGGGTAGCAATCAAAGGCTGTGTTATTTTGGGAGTCTCTTGGATTAACATGACCAACAACTCCAAGGGAGCTTTTTCTTATGGGGCAGCACTGTTTTTTGTTTGGTTGTTATTATTTTTTTTTTGTTATAGAGCCAACAGCTATAAACATGTACTTGTATATTTGTTGTATGTATAATTTTGAGTAGGACTTTGAACTAACACATTCCTTCTAGTTTTCATACATCTCAGCATTATCTATCTCCTCTCACTCTCCTGTACAACCCTCCCTTCTCTCCCCTAGTTAAAGCACTTCCCCATTTCCCCCTTAATACACCTGCCTCTTATCCCCCCCCCCTTCTCTGGACCTCTTTTGGTTGCATGTGTGTTATCACATGCATACAATTCCTCTGCAGGACAGAAGGGGTCATCATATCACCTAGAACTGAAGTTTTGAATCATTAGTTGTTAGCTATGTGAGTACTGGGAGCCCAACCATGGGACAGTGCTCTTAACCACTGACCCATCTCTCCAGCCCCAAGAGTATTGATCTTAAATGAAAAATTCTCACTGTCTTTGAATCCTAGGATTTTTAGCACTTAAATCTGTTTTCATACATTGTTTTAACTTAAAAAAATTACCAGAACAAATGAGCCTTTTTTAAAATTTTATTTATTTCTGTATGTGTATGAATGTACTGTCTGCATGCAGGTTTGTGCACCCGTGTTGTGCAATGCCGCGGAGGACAGAAGAGGGTATCAGATTCCCCTGGAACTGGAGTTCCTGGAATTGGAGTTCCGGATGGTTCTCGGCTGCCATGTGGGTGTTGGTGATCGAACCCGGGTCCTCTGCAAGAGTGGTCGGCGCTCTTAACCGCTAGGCCATCTCTCCAGCCCCGAACAAATGAGCCTTTTACAAATTCTAATTTACTTCTGTCTTCTTTGATTATGAAAAATCCTTGTTCAATATTATATATTACTTGTATTTATGTATCTTAAGTTCTTGCTTAGCAACCTTCGGTTATTCCTTCCTTCAGTTTTGCTTGAAGTTTTTATGCACATAAAATATTTAATTCTATTTCTAAATGCCAGACATATTTTATATCTATTGCTTCAAGAAATACTCAAAGAACAAACTGAGAGAAAAAACTCTTTGCCTGTCCAAAACAAATGTTTTAATAAGTGAAGAAAGTATTTGGCTATCACAGTATATAAACTCAATATTTAAACTCTCTGAATTTCTTTTGTGAAATTAACTCAAGTTGTCACTATATGCAACAAGCATGCTTGACTGCACTTAGATGGCCTTGCTATGGAGAAGCAAGCAGGAGGGTGGACAGTCCCTGAGAACATGCAGAGAAATGAAAACATATTTTATCACCCTCTATCCTTAAGGTTTGGTATATTAGTCATTTTTCTGTTGCTGTGATAAAACCACCATGAGAAAGGTAACTTATAAAAGAAGAGTTTATTTGAGCTTACTATTGACTGTGCCAGGGAATTAGAATCCATTGTGGCAGGGAGGCATGGTGGCAGGAACTGGAGCAGAGGACTGAGGTTCACATCTTCCAGTGAATACAGGAAGGAGAGAGAGAGAGAGAGAGAGAGAGAGAGAGAGAGAGAGAGAGAGAGATAAACTGGAGACTGGCAAGGCTTGTTGGACTCTCTAAGCCCACCCCCCAGTGAGGTACTTCCTCCAGCCTGGCCACACTTTCTAAGACCTCCCAGAACAGTGCCACCAACTGGGGACAAAATGTCTGAATACTTGAAGTCTTTGGGGAACATTCTCTTTCAAACCACCACAGTTGGGGTTAAATTACCCAGTTTGCCATATGTAGAAAGTTCTGCATATATTGATATCAGTTTTATTTGTTTAGAATTTTCCCATTTTAGATTAATCCCTACTAAATTCAACAAATTAAGATCACTATGTTTAGCAAGATTTTTTTAACAAATAAGCAAGTTCCATTTTTCCAAGTTCTTGAAAGAAAACAGAAGCTATAAGTCTTGCACAATCACAGAAATATTGTTTCATATCATAGACACTGTAAAGATGGGGATTTCACAGTACACTTCTTCCCTTGTAGTTACATGCTTTCAGAACATGACACACACACACACACACACAAAGGGAAGGATAAGAATAACTTCATTTTTATTAAAATTTACTCATTTTTATTATATTTCTTTCACAAACCTATGTCTGTTGCTCAACATCTATTCTGTCAGAGTCTCAAAACACAGCAAGTCACAAAGCCTGAAACTCTCCACACAGAGACAATGAAAAGAGTTCAGATGACTATGTGTTTGTGAGGGAAATGGGCCAGATGCACACAGAAAATTTTAAATTTTATGAAGGTTTCTAAGGCAGTGGCATTCAAATGAGATTATAACAAGTTTAATGGATCGAATATGATTCCCATGTAGAAGGAATCATGCATTGCTAGGAATGAAAGAAGAGAAAGAGAGAGAGAGAGAGAGAGAGAGAGAGAGAGAGAGAGAGAGAGAGAGAAAACACTGTGTCTACTTGTAGAAAATGGGTTCATATTTACACTATCCTGTAGGAGGCTTTCTTTATATGCAGAACAGGGACCATGTAACCCTGCTAAGGGGGATGGGGACACAGCGCCTGCTTTGTGGACACTGTGGGGAGCTGGCCTCTTGGTGCAGAGACCAGCTGGCTACTTCCCATTGCCCAACCTAAGTGGTTACTCCAACTTAGGCTCTTAGCCTAGACCCATGAGACACAGATTCCACTCTTGGCCCCGTGACTACTCACCTGCTCAGGGCCTGGACAGGAAATTCAGGCTGATGGCTCCTTCAGCCAATACCCACACAACACCAGCTACCCAAATTGGTGATCCGCAAAGGAATCTCTTTCCAACCCACTGGCCACCTGAAAGAAATTCAGGCCTACCCTAGCCTGTATGCGAGCAATAATTAATAAATGGAAATTCCAAGATGATGTTACTATGAAATTCAAATTTACTCCTTGCCACAGCTTGCTTTTATAAACCAAATGATGTCAGTTCCTAGGACCAATCATAAGTCTCCGAATTGCAAGCCAATGCATACCTTGCCCCACCCAGAATCACGCATTTAGGCCACACTGCTTGCTACTCCTTGGGGCAGGGCCAGACCCTAAGCCACGCGGTGCCCTGAGGCATGCTACATTGTCCAAAGCCTTCTTTCTGGTGTTGCTCATATTTAACATTCTCTTTGCACATCACACAATCTCAGGGAAAACAGCTCAGGGTGCATTTTTTTCATATTTGATGCCATTAGCAAAGGCAGCCCCTGGTTTAGAACAGTGGCACAGATCCACTAAGAAGAATACCAACAGATGTATTAAGTGAAAATTAGTGGAGGGCTTAGGCTCACTGAAGTGAAATATATGAAGTCAGATACATGAGAACATTACATGGGAAGACATGAAGCCAGGAAGCCCTCCAAACATGCTGTTCCCCTCTGAGTTTCCCAGGGTTCTACTGGAGCAGCTGGTCTCTGTTCAGATTGTAAGTAGGTTGTCACACCATTTGCTGTCTCAATTGTGACAATAATTGATTATTTATTAGCTTTTGAAATGCTTTTCTGTATTGGCTGAATGCCCAGTACTTTTATTAAAAGTTATTTTGATAGCCAGGTGTCAGGACACATGCCTGTAATTTCAACACTTAGGAAGCTGAGGAAGGAGGATCCTAGGCCCAAGTGGCTCTGGATAGTGATATCTTGTCTCAAAGAAAAGTTGAAAAAACCATCTTAATAATATTATGTTGGGATTGGAGAGGAGGCTCAGCAGGTAAGAGCGCCATCTACTCTTCCAGAGGACCCAGGTTTGATTCCCAGCACCCAAATGAGGACTAAATTTAGTCTGTAACTCCAGTTCCAGGGGATTCCATACCCTCTTCTAGCCTCCATGGGCTTTGACACAGCCACACTTACATATCTGTAGCTGAAATATACAAACACATTAAACAAAAATAAATGTCAAGAAACAAAAAAATTCAGAAATATTCTTTTTAAAATGTTACTATCACTAGGCACATTACAGGAAGTATGAGAGGCATTTATTTCTGTGGCTGTAAGCACTGCTGGGCAGAGGAGCCATGTTTCATTCCTCACTCGTACAGTATCTTGCTTGTTGCAACAAACTCTGAAGAGTGGATTCACCAAAACCATTCAAGTACACTTTAGGCTGCATGTGCTTCTGAACCAGGGAATGTTCTTCTACTGAGTGCCACACACAGCGTGATCATTGCTATAATGAAAGAATGAAACTGAGAACCTTAGTTGCAGCTCCACAAATTATATGATATACCAAATTAAACTGATGTTTTTAACTATTGATAGAAAGCTGATTATTTATAAAGTTCTTCTGTTAATGGAGACAAGTCAGTATTAATTGTCTCCAGCAAGTATACGATAAGAAATTTTATAATTAGAAATGAGTAAATTTAATTTGGTTGGAAAATTATTTGATTTACTTCTTTATTTTTCTTTGTTATATATTTATTTTACATGTCTAAGTTTTTGCCTGTATGTATGTAAGGACACCCCTGAACTCTCATGTGTAGCCTAATTATTACTTAAAACTAATCAACATAATATTATTCTATTACAAAAATTACTGAGGAGAAGTTTGCAAGAAGGCTTCCATGAGAACATATGGGTTTGCTAGAATGAAAATGAAGTGTTAACTAACTAAAATAAGAAGAGCTCTTAAGAGGGACCCTTCATGTATGATACACATGAGAAAAGTTGGAAGTGAAGAGACAAAGTATTGAACTTTCAGTTAGGGCTTGGGCTTCAATGATATGTTTATTCTAAAACAGTGTTTAATCCAAATAATACTGTCGAAGAGATTTAAGTAAGAAATATTCTTTAACTTTTAATATGAATGCTTTAGTCAGAGAAGAGCTAGCGTCAGATATCAAAAATAGAGGGTAACATAGAATGGAAAGTTACTTTACACATTCCAGAGATAAATTTGTATCCAAATTATATTAGTGATCACAATAGAAAGGAAGGTGTGATATGTGCAGTTTGGAAGTGATAGAAATATAAGTAGTAAATCTGGTTGAAACTTGATCATTATTTTTTTTTGTTGCTGTTAATGAAAATAAGCTTTATTACACCAAGTGACAAATACATACAAAGATGCAAACAGTTTCAGTCATTTTCTTCCAGATATTATTATCAGCTTACAGCAAATGTGGAACTGACATCTATACACAGATTCAAGATGGAAATGTTGGGGTGCTTATTAGGTTGGGTAGACTGCTCTTTCTTCTGTATTTATAACTTGTGCATTTTTAAGATTGACTTCAAAGCACTCAGAGTCATGCAAATGCTTAAGCAAAGAAGCTCCATTAAGCAGGATCTACCCTGTTTGGCAAGCAGGACAGCTACTAAGTAAAACGTGCTGTCAGTATGCACTAAAGTCCTCAGAGTTCAATGAGCTTATAAAAAGGAACAAATCCTGGTCTACAGAGTGAGTTCCAGGACAGCTGGGGCTACAGGGAGACCCTGTCTCGAAAAGACTGGAAAAAAAAAAAAAAGGAACATATCAGTGTGGTGATGCAAATGGCAAATGTACTCAAAGGAAAATTAAAGGGAGACACTGGTATTTGGGGACAAACAATAGTTTGCTGTAATTTCACATGAATCTTTTTAAATCAATGCTTGGGGAAAAAATAAATGACGACCTGGGCCATTCCTAACTACTTAAAATGCATGTCTTAGTTAACTGCAAATTATTTTCCCAATTTTTGAGAGTGTAGGTTCAGAGCTTAGTGAACCATGGCAGAAAACAAACTAAACTGTTACCATTTTGAAAAAAAGAATTTCATCTCAACAGGAGAGATGAATTGTAACCTCGCATCTCATAAAAGGTGGGGACCTTCAGAACTACAGAAGCTAGGACCTGGCACTGTGCTCTGTTTCAGCCAAGCACTCCGGAACCAGGCCTCTAGTGTGAATGATGCCTCGTTTTAGTCTCTCCGTGGCACTCTTGCTTCCTGCATACGTGGGTCTGATCTCTTTCCCCAACTCTTCAAATATGGCCAGCAGCTCTGCATATTTGCTCTGAGGCACCTGGCTGTTTCCAGTTCCCTGGGTGTAGCCTAGTGATGGTGGTCCATAGTCACTCAGCAGCTGGCGATACTAGGAGGGTGTTGCCATGCTAGTGGAAGACAAGTGGACACTTCCCACGGCATTGAAGGCGGTCAAGTTCGGCTTGTAAGATACCCCCGCCCCCTCATTAAGGGCGCGCTGGGCTGAGCCGGGCCAAGCTGGGCCAAGTGGCCCCGCGTCCCTGTGCCCTTCTGAGTGCACACTGTGTGCCTGCGCACTTTTTGTTGTTGACAGCTCGTGCTCCACGGGCAAATATGGCCATTTGATCATTATTTTTAAATCTAAGGCACACACAATAGAGTATAGGAGACACTGATAATAAATAAGATGGATTGAAAAGGAATTTGCTGGGGGAAAAGATTTTTTTTTACTTCAAATATTATAATTTAAAATATTTGTAGGATATGTGTCTTAGTTCTCTTAAAATGCTTTATTGGAGGGAATGGTCACCAGAGGATATTCCTAACAGGTTAGAAAACAAGAGCAAGGAGATGCCCTGGGGGAGTTCACCGCAATCTAGGTCATCCACTCCAGCAGCATGTTGTTCCACCTGACACTATTTTGATCATCTGCTAATAGTCTCTCAGCTAACTTTAGGGCCTCCCATCCATTTCCCCAGTTCTTTTATTGTTATTTGAGCAGATGAAAATAGAAATACTTTGTTTTCTTTTATTTTATTGTTATGTTTGATTTGTTTGAAATAGGGTCTCAAACTAGAACTCACTGTGTACATTATGCTGGCTTCCATCTCAGAGAGATCTGCCTGTCTCTGCCTTCCAGGTGCTGGGATTAAAGGCATGTGCCATCACACTCAGATAAAGTAAAAACATTTTTAAGAATGAGGAGAATGTGTTTCCTTTGTCAACTATGATCTTTTGATACAAAGTGGATGCATGGATGGTTTGTAGAGAGGCCTGCATTCATTGTATGCTGAGTGGGGCAGAGTTGTACATGAGCATTAAGGAATGTGAGAAAGGGTGCTCTTATTTTAAAACATTTTGAAAGAAACAAGTATAAAGTATATCGAAGAATGAGCCTATCACATAGAGGGACCTAAGCATTCTTGGTGCCAATCCTACTTGCTCTTTCTCCTCTCTTGTTTTTGTTACATATGCCTCGTATCCCCTTTACTGAAAGGACTTTACATGTCCAAAGTCGTATTCTCTAAAGCAAATAAAGAAGAAACACCTAAAGGAGAGAAGAGGAGGAAGATGAGGAAGGGGAGGAGGAGGGGAAATAGGAGGAGGAGGAGGAGGAGGAGGAGGAGAAGAGTGTTTCCCACATAAATCTCAGAGTGCACATAGTCATCATCACCAGTATTAAAATGCCATTGCTGGCAAAAAAAAAAAAACTGGACTTACTGTATCAAAAATTATGTGATTCATGGATTATATTTAAGAGGAAGTAAAATTTTAGTTTTATAACTAAATGTAAAGTACTTTTCATTTACTTCATAGAAAGACCTGTTGTTGAGTCATGAGGCCAACAATCTGTGCTGAAGCCCTGGGTTCTGCTGTTTACCCAGGCTTCTAGAAACATCACCTATGCTTCATGGCTAAACACATCTTCTCATATCAAAATCTGCCATCGGCATACTGGTCTATTGGGAAAATTCCAAAAAGCCCATTTGAACGAATAGAGAGAAAATAATCTTTGCAATTTACAAAGCAATTTCAGGAGCATTATTAGCTCATCAGTTTTCACAGTAACCATTAAAGCACAGGTTAAAGTATTTATTACTTCTAAGATACAACAGAATATACTAGGATTATAGTAAATTAAAAACCTTACCCTATATCATGTGGCATACAAGTAGTGTATGAAATTGGATTACATTTCCAGAGTTATGGCTCTAAAACCGATATTCATTTTTATTTTAATATAATGCCTGCTGAAAGTGTGTTATCTCTTGTGGAGATGTGCACTGATTGAGAACAGACATAGTTTCTTGGTAACAGACTGAAGCCACTTTGTGGAGTGCACAAAAAGGGAATGTGCCAGGAGAAAGATTTTTACTTTATAGTCCCAGTCTCTCTCCATAAAGGCAATCATCCCTGTAAAAGTGTGCAAAGCTCTTACTAGAGCAAAAATAAATAAAATATAACTAATATGGAATAGAAATTCATATCTTTTTCAGTTTAGTATAAGAAAAATGTAGTTTTCAGCCAAACTCCACACACATTTCATGGAAGCCCTGTTACTATATCTTTTAGTGTTTGGGGTAAGTCAAACTATTTTAAATGAACAAGGAATGGACAGTCCAGGAGATTAATGTACTCCATGTTGTATATGTGCTGTTTTTTCCACATTGTGATTTACTCTCTACTCAGAATATAAAGCTATCAAGACTAGAAATAGCTGTTCCTGACTTTCTTCTACAGTTCCTTTTTTCTAAGCCATTAAAATTGTGGTGCATGCCTTTAATCCTAGCACTTGGGAGGCAGAGGCAGGCGGATCTTTGTGAGTTCAAGGCCAGCCTGGTCTACAGAGTGAGTTCCAGGACAGCTGGGGCTACAGGGAGACCCTGTCTGAAAATATAAAAAAAAAAGTAAATAAATAAAAAATAAAATTGACTTCAAGACCTGAAAGTAACCACACTCTCCATGCAGAGCTGACTGGCTCCTTCTGCAGCCTCCCATATGGGTCTATGACCCTGGCCCAGAGCCCTGTAGTAGTTTTCCCAGGGCCACAGAAATAAATGCCATGCAAAATGATGTTCTTCACTTTTCTGTTCATCAGCACTTAAAAGGGTTCTGTTTCGTTTTGTTTTGTTTTGTTGTTGATGTTTTTACAGACATGGTCTTTCTTTCTCAGTAGTGCAAGCATCCTTGAAACTCTCAATCCCAGTGCCCCAGACACACCTGTGCTGGGTTTACAGGCAAACACCAGATCCATCATGAAGATTCAGTAAATAATTACCACATGCTTATTTATCAGTATCTTAAGAACAATATATTGCCATAAAATGGAATTTGCACAAAGTTGCAGGATCAAGCCATTTTACCTGACTCTATATGCTTATAATTAGTTCAAGATTCTCTATTATCATCCATTAGGATTTTTATGCCAATACCATAGTGTTTTGATTTCTATAACTTTGTGATAGAGTTTGAAATCAAGAAAGGTACTACCTCCAATTGATTTTTCTTTATCAAGAATATTTTGACTATTTATTAAATGAATTGTGTGGTTAAATTCCAATTTTGTTATATTCTCCATTTTTGTGGAAACAATAATTTCAAAAAAGAGAACATTAAGTCTCTACCATCATTTTAGAATTTTTTAAAAACAAATGATTTTATTAAATTATAAGAGATCAAATAGAAAAATAATATCAATATTATAACAATTATATTGGAAATATCCAAAAAACCTAGCATTTAGTTGAATTAGCTAAGAGAGAAACTTAAATTACTAAAATCCTGCAGGGAAGTAGAAGGGGCATTATAGATATACACATCAGATATGGTGACCTAAGCCAGCTGTGGTAGCACAGATCTTTAGACCCAGCATTTGCATTGATCGACCTGGAATATACAGCTGGTTTGAAACAAGTCTCTACTCTTCAATGTTTGTCTGTCTTAGATATTTATCTGTGTTTACATAGAAAACAGGTGATAGATAAATGATATATGGCTAGATGGTAGATAGATACATGATAGATAAACAGATAGATAGATAGATATTCAAATTGCATTGGCTATCTGCATAATCCCTAGGCATTATCTTAAGAAAGAAAATCCAATCCTAATGCTCTAACAAAACTCCAAGAAACCTCAAACACCCAAAACAATCTTGAAGAAGAGCTGTTATACTTGTTACACTTCTAATTTCAAAATTTAATACAAAAAAAAAATAGAAATAAAAATAGTCTGAACAAAAACAAAAGTGCCTGGTGGGGCAGTATAGGTCTTTAATCCCAGCTCTGTTTAGGCAAAGGCAAGCAGATCTCTGTGAGATCCAGGTCAGCCTGGTCCACATAGTGACTTCCTGGCAGGCTGGTACTAGGGATACCCTGCCAAAAAAAGAATCCAAAGTCAATAGACTAGAGACATGGGGTGAGAGAGGGGGGTCTCAGAAATAAGTTCTCCCAACAATGGCGAACTACTGTCCAACAATGGTACTAAGGCCATTTCCTGAATAAGGAGCCTTTTGGGCAGTCATGCTAGTTAAACTGAATATCAACATGAAAAGAATGACATTAGACACAACCCATAAATTTTATTTATTTTTTATTATGCGTTCAAGTAAACTTTATTGTATTTGCTAATGTCACTAAAAGATAAACGGAGTGATATTGGTAACTCAAATTACCAGTACGCCACTGGAAAGCCAACAATGCTTTTTTTTTTTTTTTTTTTGTCAAGCTTTTGTATATTTTGTACAACATTTCTTTTTTATTGATCAGTTTTGCTTCATAAGCACATTTTTAAAAGACTTCATTTTGGTCTACAGTCATGTACACACACACATGGAACAAGGTTGTTCAGGGAAAATGATATTTGTGGAAGCAAAGGGGGTTCTTTTGTATGTGTATTCCTCGAGCAAACTTCCTGCGCTTCAGCTAGTCTCAGGAGATCTCAGATCTCCACAACCTATAAATTTTAAAATGGATCAAAGATCTAAATCTAAGAATCAAGATTGTGACATTTGTGGGAAAATTATAGGGAAAATTTAATGATGCTACTTTGGAAATTATTTGCTAGAAATTACACATAAAACACAGAGAGTAGCAAAGAAAAATAAGAGAGTCCATCAAATGTTACATTAGTAACATTTGTGAATCAGAAGATACTTCAATAGAGTGAAAAACCTATCTAAATACAGAGTTTATTTTACAAATCATACATTTAATAGAGTATAATAATACTCCTACAAATAATCAACATGCAAATAAATCAACTGAAAATGGAAAAGACAAAGCAAAACTCAAGTAAACATTTCTCTAAGGATGACAGGCATTTAGAAAAATGCCCAGCTACCACTAACTTTTCAGAAGAGGCAAATCTAAGCCAATAGAAGGGACCATTTCATATCTGCTATGGTGGCTGCTATCAGGAAAGTAGAACACTTGTTGTAACCAGGTGGAGGGCTTCAGAACTTTTGTTGACACTGTTGTTATTCATATAAAATTGTGTGATTATTGTGGAAAGCAATTTGAGGCTCACTGCAGTACCTCATAGATTACCAAATGACCCAGCATTTCCACTTCTTCAAATCTATCAAAAAGAATTGAAAACAGAGGTTCAAAGAGTTCTTTGTAAACCAATGTCATAACAATATAGTTCAAAACTGAGAAAGGTCAGAGCTAACTGTGTGTTATCAATAGATGAATGAATAATCTTGGTTTACACTTATGGTGGACTATTATTCAACTGTAAGAATGAATGACATCCACACATGTAATCTCAGATAGGATTGTGAGTTCAGAGCTAGCCCAAGCTATAAAGTAATGGCCTGTCTCGAAGCAAAAGTAATGAAATTCTGATATATGAAAACACAGATGGAACTTAAAATATGATAAATAAAATAGGCCAAACACTAAAGAGCAGATACTTAAAAAATTATTAGAAAAGATAAATTCATGGAGGTAGAAACCAGAAACTCCAGAAAGTCATGATGCCAAGACTAACCAGTAGGCCTTTTCCTTCACATGACATAAGGCTGTGATCATAAAGGCTGGGGATAGCTGGTGATGGCTCTGCAACACCTGAGCCAATCTTAATACCCTAAATCATACACATAAAATTAAGACCATTGTAAGTTTTATATGATCTATGTTCTCCCCCCTTAGAAGATAATGAGAATGTTCATTTCTATATTTTCATGTTATTAAAATCAATTTGAAATAAGAAAAGTGTGAACCATCAGCAATAACAATACCCTGTAATGTTTGAGAGACTAAGGAAGCACACCACTGGGAAAAAACTCCAAAAGAGGTAACCCATTCCTGGCACTGGGCTTTTTACTTATTACAGTGTAGTGTCTAGAAGTGGTATAGTCACAACGTTGTAAAGTAACTCCATTTAAGCAACTTATATATGTGTGTTTATGGGTAGCTTCTACAGTAGTTGAATTCCATATGATTTTTTTCAAATGCTCTTGGTGTTAGCTCTCCCTCCCAGTATTCTCTCCTTTATCCTGCCCTCCCATTCCCCTGACAGTAAGACCCTATTCCTGACCACATGCATGAATTGGAGAACATGGAGAAATAAAGCTGGTACTCACTTTAAAACTTAATCTCTACTAATTAGCTTTCATAGTGGTGAAAAGGGCTGTGTACTCTAAGAGAAGAGAAAGTTAACCCTCAATCTTACCCAGATGTGAACCCTAGAGCAATAATAACAACCCTCTTGGTAAGATATGCCAATTGGTGCAATAGTGGTACAAATGTCAAGAGAGTAACCAACTGCTTTCTCACTGTATGTAAGGCCCACTTCACAAAATGAAATCATCTCTGCATCTCCATCACAGCCAAGAACCTGTGGCCGGATGTGTCATGGGGCCTAGAGGAGAACCTACTACTCTGCTAAATTGACATAGTATTAAACTAATTTTTAGTGATTATATCACTGCATCTCTCAACCCTCATCAGGGAAGCTTCTTTCTGCAGTAGATAGTGATTAACACAGACTACAAACAGTAAACATATAGAGAATAAAAGACTGCAGACCAGTCATCCTTAAATGGGATGTCTATATCACATCCCTCTTCCAAAGACTCAGGTAGCAGTTCAGAAGACAGACAAAGGCAGAAAGAGAATGAGAAGAAGACAAAGAAATAGTGTTTTTCAGACACAACAGGGCAGTTGCACAAATGAAGTCTTAGCAGTTGAGACAATATGCACAAGTTCAATCCAGAAAGAAAATCCCCAAGATGGAGAAGGGAGATGGGTAAGAAGTCCCATCCCTAGCTAAGGGCTTATTGGCAATTAATAGCTGCTGGGAGATTTCTTAAAGGATGTGGCCCCTGGTGGGTTGGTCATACTGCAAATATGGACTCACACACAAGAGTATTTAGGAAACACAAATTGGAGTTCATGGGCTTTTAAAAACAAGAGGACACAAGTTGGATGAGTACGGAAAGGGGACTGCCTTGGAGAAGAGTTTGGGAAGGGCATGAAAATGACTGCAATATATTGTATGAAAGCCCCAAAGATTAAACCAATTAAAATTAAATAATTTTAAAAAGAAATAAGAAAAAAATAAACATATATGTTATAAAAATATGACTTAAAATGGATATATTTTTCATTTAGGTAATTTACATATAGGAAAACTGTACTTATTTTTGCCACTATGTGAATATTTTGAAAAAGTAATTAAGAAGTAATTTGAGTGCTTAAAATAATACTTTTATTTATATAACTATATTTAAATTGCACAAATGTCAAATCATATTAGGAACACCTAAGTGGCTTAATAAACACACATGTCACAGCTTGCTGAATGGTAACTGAAATGGAAACATAGGTAAAAACAGTGGAGTCCTATTTAATTTGAAAAAAAAAATTCAGCCCATGTAACAACTAAGTCTTTGTTCAAAATCCAGTGGTAGGCTGGGGATATGGCTCAGTGCATAAACCACTTGCATTGCAAGCCTGAGGAACAAACTTCTGGTTCCAAGAACTGTGATCCAGCACTCAGGACCCACCCATGAATGGACAAACCACAGTTTAATCTGGCTCTTTAGTCTAGCACAATTCAATGAGTTCTAAGTTCAGTCCAAGACTCTGCATCAATATGTAAGTTGCAGAATAATAAAAACACACTGAGGACCAACTTGAGGCCTTTATCCACACATACACACATATACATGAGAACATGCAAATTGACAATTGTCCCTCAACATGCCACAGATACACTAACACAAAAAACTCATGAAGACAAACATACACATGTGACAATTAAAAGAAACCTAATATCCAGAATATAAAAAGAAACAAAAAAAATAAAGAATTACAAAAAAATGACCCAATTTGAGAAAATGGGCTATGGATCTGAAGAGAGAGCTCTCAGAAGAAGAAAGGAAAAGGGCTGAGAAGCACCTTTAAGCATTTTTAACATCCTTAGTAATTAGGGAAATGCAAATCAAAACTACCTAAAAAGTTCACCTTCCTCTTGTCAGAATAGATAAAATCAAGAGAACAAATGACACAAAATGCTGACAATGAAGCAGGGAAAGAAGAACCCTCATTCACTGCTGGTGGGATGGCAAACAGGTGTAAATACTGTGGAAATCAGTGGGGAAAACTCTTCAAGAAAGTTAACATACATTTCCCATATGATCCAATTATGTCACTCCTTGGCATATGCCCAAAGGACTCAACACGCTACCAAAGAGACACTTGCTCAACCATATATTTTTTGCTGCTCATTTCAGAATAGCTAAGAAATGGAAACAGCCTAAATGTCCCTCAGCCAATGAATGCATAATGAAAATGCCATACATTTATGCAACAGAGTTTTACTCAGCAGTAAAGAAAAACGAAATCATGAAATTTGTGGGTAAACAGCTGGAACTAGAAAATGTGCTAAGTGCGTAATAGAGACTCAGAAAAACAAGTGATGTCTATTTTCTCTTATTTGTGAATCTTAGCTCCAAGTCCTTAGGCATGATTATATTCACAATATAACCTCAGGAGCTAGGATAATAGAAAGGAACCATGGGGGAAAAGGAGAAGTAAGAGCTTGAGAGAGGGGGATAAAAGGAGACTGGTGCTGTGGGGGATACTTCAAGTGGGGAGGGAATAAGGATGGTTATACAGGAGAGAAAAGAGAGATAAATAAGGCTTAGGTTGTACGAAAAATCAGAGGGAAGTATACTAGTTTAAAAGCCTATTGATAAATACACATATAATATTGAATTGGAGTCTTCTCACTGAAAGCTAGTTGTCCTTGTCTAGAGTACATGAATTCTAGTGGGAGGCCTATACTTTCCTATTATGCAAGATGCCAAGGGAAAAAAATCAATCAGTGGTCTCAGACAAGTAAAAAACCCAATAAGCACAGCAATGACTGGTCTAGCAAAGTACCTTTACTGGTGCTGTAGTGGCACTTTATCACGGGGGTAATCAACAGCTGTCTAATTAGACTTAGGACCTGCTCAATGGAAAGATATAAATGTGTGATAGTGTAAACTTAGCCAGATATTCATGGCTGCAGAGGACATAGACCTCAGTGAACAAACTAGTTTTGTCACATACTTAGGCAGACCAACATAATTTCTTACTGTATTCTAAATATGTATCCTTCTATCTACAGACAAGTATTTCTTTCATCACTCAGAAAAGAAGAGTATTAACAAATTCCACAATGGGTCACATGCAGGGCTTATGTGTCTATGAGGTGCCTAGCCCTAAGTGACACATCTACAATGCATGTTCTATATTTAAGGCTCAAAGAACATAGTGGAACAGAGGGAAGAATGAATATTAATGCATCTCTCAACTTTCACCAAAGAAGCTTTTTCATGCACCACAAAGGGATTAACAGAAGCTTTTTCATGCACCACATAGGGATTAACAAAGGATGCCACAACTGGCCAAAGTGCAGAGAGTAAGAGACTGATGAATAGTACACATATATCATCCAAGGCTCAGGCAAAATTGAGGAAGAAGAGGTGCACAGAGTGTAACTGTCAGAGGTGGTGGGTGGCTACAAGCAGTTTCTAGACAGCTGAGAAGTTACTTCTAAGAAATTAGAGCAACAGTAACAATGAACTCAAGCCAGACAAACTCCAAGCATGAAAGTGGGGGAGTGGGTAAAAGCCCCAACTTCAGCTGAGGAATTATTCGCAACCAGCAACTAGTAAGAGAGGGAGAGTTGGTTTTCTTGAAGGAAGTGCTGCTAGATTTGTTAGCCAGGTTCCAGTGAATGGACGCACAGCAAAGGACATTTGGGGGCACAAACTTGACTCATTAAGCCTTAATATATATGGCAGAGTACATGCATTCTGATGGGGGGATATAAGAAGGATGAAGTTAAGGAAGGGCTGGTCTAAACATGATCAAAATATACTGGATGAAATTCACTAAAATTCAATTTAAAATACTTTTAAAAATTAAATGAAAAATTCCCCAAGGTGCTTTCTATGAGATGCTTGTCCTGCATTTCTTAAGTCTTTCAAGGACAGCCTACCTCCCAGAGCTGGGAAGATGCAATGAATGCACACAGTATCGTACCCTAACAAGAGAAGCACCATTGTAACACTGAGGCAATCTAAATAAATGATGGACAGTACTTACTAGTTCATAAGAGGCCATACTGGTGTGAGAAATTAAGGAGAGTAGGCTGAGTGTGAGGTATGTAGGAATTCTGCTAATCTCAGGGGTCTTTAAATCCAGCACATATATTCCTTATCCATTCAGATGTGTTCAGCTTCATGTCACTCTAAACAGTAAGTACATGGTATCTTTTTATTCAATTTTAAATTAAATTTTTATGAATTTCATCTAATATATTTTTATTATATTTAGACCCTCTCTGCTGTCTGTAAACCTCCTTTCTACCCCTACCTTATTTCATATATATACAAGGCCCATCGAGTCAAATTTGTGTCCCTAAATATCCTTCAGTGTTGATCCATCCCCTGGAGCCTGGTTAACCTCCCCCGTGTCATGCCCTTAAAGGAAATTCATTCCCTCTCTCAGTGTCTGTCAGTTCCTAGTAGGTCCTCAGCTGGGGTTGGGGCTTCTTACCCACTGCTTTCTTCTACACTGAGGTTTTGTTATGAGTGCATATCAGTAACTGTCCAGCAGTCTGGAAAACTGTTCCCTTATGGTCACCTACCGCATCTGGCCCTGGCAATTTTACCGCACCCTTCCGCAATAATCTCTGAGCCTTGGCAGTGAGAAGTTTGATGAGTGTGTCCTATTCAAGGATAAGAAATCTGCAGCCCCTTATTCTCTGCCTATTGTGCATGTTGCTGAATTGTGTCTTTCTGTGTTAATTACAATCTACTGCATGAGGAAGCTTTGCAGGTGAGAGTTGAGAAACATATTAATCTTTGGATAAAACCACAAGTCATCAGTAGTTAGTTTAATATTATATTCATTTAGCAGAATCATAGTGTTAGGCTCTCCCCTATGGACTATGACCTATGACCTATTTAGCCTCAGTTTCCTAGGCCTGATACCAGTGAGACGTTATACTTATAACCTCAATTAGTGTTCATGTATTTCATTGCAATTACTGCTTTGTTCTTCTAAGGATCCCTATTAGCTGAATGACCACATGGACTCTGGTAAAGGTTTTTATCTAGGGAGAAATAAGCTTCACTTTAGGAAAACTTTCTGTCTAGTTGTGTCTTCTCTGGTGTTATTGCAGCTACACATCTGAGGAAGTGTGAGAGCGCATTATAGGGTTGCCAGATATGCTTTTACTCACAAATGATGACTTTCCTATGCTTATACTCTAAACTCAAAATATCCTAAATCCAGTATGGATTTAAAATCCCTTGGGGCTGGAGAGATGCCCAGCGGTTAAGAGTACCAGCTGCTCTTGCACAGGACCCGGGTTCAATTCTCAGCACCCACGTGGCAGCTGAGAACCATCTTTAACTCCAGTTCCAAGGGAATCTGACACCCTCTTCTAATCTCCGAGGCATTGCAAGAGATGGGTGCACAAACCTATATGCAGACAGTACATTCATACACATAAAAAATAAATAAATACAATAAAAAAAATAAAATCCCTAAATACCAAGCACTGTATCTTGGCAACAGCATACACAGGGGAGTGTCTTTCACTTATCCTGCAGCAGTGAGGGTCTACTAGAGGGTCACATTTCTTATCTCTAGCTCAAAGATCAACTTTCAATACACATCTTTCACTGAATATGCATCATTCACACTATTCTTTATATAATAGTCGGGACCATACCTTCAGTGGGAAAAGTAGCCTCTGAGAGGATATGGAAACCATGACTTTGGCTAGGTGAGAGTCTGAAGACGTGCTCTCTGAATCAAACTCTTCATGCCATAGGTTTTTCTTGGACTTTTCATTAAACATGCTATCCATGTACCTACATAGCCAAGCTTGGGTTAAACAACTACAAATGGTCTTGTGCCTGGTTAGCATCTTAAAATCAGCTTCTGTATGGATGCCAACTCTGGGAAGAATTATCATCTGTATCTTGGAGCTTGCTAGACAACCCAGGCCACCCTCCAAAATCACTGCATCAGAAACATTAGCATCAGGACCCAAGCTAGTGCATCAAGCCTCCAGATGATTCTGGTGCTGCTTGCTAACCTCTGAGATTATTACTCTGGATCTTATGCTAGCTTTGGGTCAAAACCTGATTGCTTTGGGCATTGTAGGCCCACAAGATTGATGTAATGACTGGCAACAGTGGAGTTAAGGGACTTGTTAAAGAGTTCGTGAACAGGGCCATCTGATCCGGAGCAGACATGAACTAGAGAGAACTCTTATTGAACAGTCCATTCAGTGATTTTATTTTTAAAAAATTTAGCATGCAAATTCACATTTAAGAACAAGTATAAAGTTGACTGGGAACTAGGATTCTTCTTTATCATAAGCTGAACATATAGCTTAGTTATTCAATTAAAGTGAACTATATAGTAATATCTGTTATATTTTGTGCATATGAACACAAGTAACTTAGTTTGATATAAATGTGTACTCACTCTTTGTTGTTTGTTCTCAAAACCACTCTTGAAACCTTTACTAACCTTATTTTCTCAGGACCCATGTGACATAAACTGAAAGGACAGACATTTTTACCAGGGACTTTTTTGTGGTGACAATATATTTTGCTAAATAATCTGCTTAAATATTTGATTAATATTGGGCACCTTGATATGTTAAAGGATATATTGAATATTAAATGTTAAATTTTGATAAATATCTTTTGTTGTGTTTGTTCACAGTGGGACATATTAATTTATATGATTAGATTTCATATCTGAAAGAAAATAATTTCTAGACTTGAACATAGCTATTAACATTCTAGACTTACATGTTTCTCTCTCTCTCTCTCTCTCTCTCTCTCTCTCTCTCTCTCTCTCTTTGTTCTTTTAGGCTGTACTTTGGAGGTATAAATTTTCTCAGCTTAAAGGCTCTTCAGATGACGGCAAAAGTAAAATCAAATTTTTGTTTCAGAATCCAGATACTAAGCAGATTGAAGCAAAGGTAAACACAAGAAACCAATCACATAATGCAACTGTAATTACATCAACATCATTAAGAAGCAAAAGGTAGAATGTTTAGAAGTAAAGAGAAGTTCCCTGGTAGTCTAGTGGTTAAAAAAAAAAAGAAGTAAAGAGAAGTAAACACTCCCTCTGACCTCAAAACAACCCTGTGGTGCTATGATACATTCACTTTAAGATTTGAATAGCAGAGTTTTCAATGAAAGCCCTCATTTTAAATAAGCTACACATGATTGGTTGCTATTTATTAGTTTTAATTCTATATGAATTGCATTTGTGTCAGTAAAACACATAAATGAGCCATTTGGCAGTTTAATTAATTGATTAATTTATTTTCTTAATTTTTTTTGAGCTTTTGTACATTTCATACAACATTTCTTAATCAAAATTACATCAGTTCCCCTATCTATATCCCCCAACCAGAACTCATGCATTCTGTCATACATCTTAAGTCCTGTCTTCAACATTTTTCTAGGTCTTTTGTAAGTTTTTTGATGCAGAAGTTAACTGTTTTGGTCTGTTCTTTGAATGAATCTTTTTTGTGTATTCCCTTTAATTTTATATTACTCCAAAATACATATATATAATATATAATATATAGATATAATGTATGCACACACGTAATACCAAATTTATAAAGTCTGAAAATAAACTATAGGTTCACTCCAAAACACATTCAGGGATTTGCAGTTTAAGAGTAAAGGTGCATGTTCGTAAAAAAAAAAATATTCCTAAACTACATAGCAAGTTGATGTACATTTTAATGTACTTAAAATATTTATTCTTTCTCATAAACCTTAGAACTGAGGAAAATAGAGACAGAAACTTTCAGGTATATCTATAGCAATATCAGTTAATGTAGTATTATCTTTACTAACAACTTACCCACCTTGACTTACATATAAAGGTTTGGTTCTAGGATCCACATATGAGGGATAACATATGTCATTTATATTTCAGATATTGTGTTACTTCACTTAGCATAACATCCATTTACGTGCAAAGTTCAGGATGCCATCTTTCTTATCCTGCATAGAACTGAATTCTGTAAATGTTGCACATTTTCAATATCAACTCATCAGCTGAGGGAAACTTGGCTTGCTTCCAGCTCTTCAATATTGTGAGGAGAGCAGCAATAAACATGATTGTGCAGATATCTCTGCTATAGGATGACTCATTTGAGTATACACCCAGGATTGCTATGACTGAGTCAAATGGTAGGTTCATTTTAAGATGGTAGGTTCATTTTAAGAGTTTCTCACACTGATTTCCATAGAGGTTGTACAAGTATGCAATCCCACCAGCAATGAATGAGTTTTCCCATTTCTTCATAACCTCTTCAGCATTTGGTATCATTTGTTTTATTGATCATAGCCAGTCTTACCATGGTAAGGAGGCCTAAGTGACAAATGTATAGTTCTAAGTGCTTACATTAAAAAACAAAATGATACTGAAAGATCACAAATAAATGACTTAACATTGCAACTCAAGACACCTGAAAGACAAAAACAAATGAATCCCAAACCCAACGGACAAGAAAAATAATAAAAATCGGAGCAGAGATTAATGAAATAGAAACAAAGAAAACAATACAGAGAATCAATGAGTCCAAGAGCTGGTTCTTTGAAAGGGTAAACAAGATAGACAGATCCTTAGCCCAGCTAACCAAAAGAAAGAAAGAGCAACTCCAACAAAATTAGAGGAGAAACACACAACATATAACAAAAGGATCCAGACCATTACACAGCAATATTTTAAAAGCCTATACTCTATTAAATTTGAAAATCTAAAAGAAATGGATGAATATCTGAAATCATGGGACTCGCCAAAGCTTAACCAAGAATAGATCAACATCTTAAACAGACCCATAACATATGAGGAAATTAAAACAGTAATTAAAAATTAAAACAGTAACCCAACTGAAGAAAGCCCAGTCCCAAATGGATTTAGAGCAGAATCCTATCAGATATTTTTTAGACTTCAATCAGATATTTAAAGAGGACCTACACCCAATATTTCTTAAGTAATTCAAAGGATAGAAACAGAAAGAAATCTCCCAAATTCCTCCTATGAAGCCAGCATCACTCTAATACCCAAACCAGGCAAAGATGCAACCAAAAAAGAAAACTATAGACTCATATCCTTAATGAACATAGATGCAAAAATTCTCAACAAAATACTTGCAAACTGCATACAGGCACACATCAGAAAGTTCATCCACCATGATCAAGTGGGATTTATTCCTGAGATGCAGGGATGGTTCTTTCTTTGAAGATGAGGGTGAGGGCATCTTAGATGGACGTGCACTGTCTTTCCATTCATGACCCTGTGTTACATTGTAGTCCAGTTTGAAAAATGCGCTACTGTCTTTACTCCCTTTATTTAACTTGGCTCACAATTTTAAGATCAATATTTCTGTCAATTCTCTTCCCTTTACAGCCCTCTTTTCTGTTTGGTACTCATCCATTTTCTCCAGAGTTGCTATTATGGATCATTCTGTCACACACATACTGGTCTTTAAGTTGATCCTTAGTGATGCTATAAAAATTAATTATTAATATAAAAGCCATTTCCCATACCCCTTGATTTCTTATTTATTCAAAGCAGAGGACATATACTAATTGGTATAACTAATACTACTGATTTGATGACATCAATGTATTATTTGAGGTTTAGATGTTATACCTTTGAATGCTCTAATAAAACCCTTACTGCATAACTCAGAATTTTAACATTAATTCAATAATGAATAACTCGATTTTGATAATTCAATTTCATGTATTATGTAAGCAGCTTTTTAATTAATTATACTTATATTTTTCCAGTTTATAATCACTCTGTTCAGCCACTAAATATTACTTATCTTTATTTTTTGTCTTTAAGTTTAATGTAAAATTTAATTCCTTATGTGAAATTTTTTTAAAAAGATACTTGGTTGGATATAATTCTCAAACATATAGAAAGCAATTACAGAAATGTGGAAAGAGCAGTCTTGAAATTAATGATGGATTTTGGCATTTCGCGAGTTAATGAAGTTCTTTAAGGTCAACAACTCCTTCTACAAGGGAAAATTGTACCTCCAGAGAAACGCTAAAAATATCAAATAGTAACATGAAACCCAGAGACTGACAGTACAGTCGTAATGGTGGGCAGCTCCTTAGCCATGCTGAGATGAGGGTAACCTGGGCTGCTACCAGAGCACAAGCTCATCATAATCTTTGTTTTTTCTTTTTTTTTGGGGGGGGGTCTTTTCCAGACAGGGTGTCCCTGTAGCCCCAGCTGTCCTGGAACTCACTCTGTAGACCAGTCTGGCCTTGAACTCACAAAGATCCGCCTGCCTCTGCCTCCCAAGTGCTAGGATTAAAGGCGTGCGCCACCATGCCCGGCACTCATATTCTTTGTTACTGTAGTATGTGAATAATGAGCTAAGATACCACAGAGAAGCAAAGCAAAGACTGCCTGCTGGAGCTTATTGTGTGGCCCATTTCTTTACTCTGGGATAAATGCCAAGAATTAAAAACTGCTGAGTTTCATTTGTTTAGGTTTAAAGAAAATACCCAAATCATACTTCAGCATGGCTGTGACATTTTATATTCCCATCAACTTTGCTGGAGATGTTTCTGAGTGATCTACATCAGCAGTATCTTTTCATTTTAGTTTTGTTATCATTATAGTTTAACTTGTGTTTTCCCAGTCCCTAAGACGTAAGCAATGTTTCATGTGCTTATTTTATATTCCTGTTGTTTCTGCTGAAATGTTTTTGATGTTTTCTTGCCAGTGTATAATTGCTTTGTTCATTTGTTGGGCCTTCTGTTTCTCTCTGTTAATCACAGTAGAGGCTTCTCAAAGAAGCACCCTCATTTTCTCATTGACTTCTTTCTATATTTCACACTTTAATCGACTTAGTGAATTACTTTTTCCTTGATAGTTTTTAAATACTTTGTTTTCATGTTAGTCTTCTTGTTCTAACTAAGTGAAAGAGACTGTAGAACTGTGATGTTTAGTGT
Source organism: Rhizomys pruinosus (assembly GCA_009823505.1). NCBI lineage: Eukaryota > Metazoa > Chordata > Mammalia > Rodentia > Spalacidae > Rhizomys > Rhizomys pruinosus. The sequence goes on along the minus strand of VZQC01001775.1, from coordinate 256,135 downwards.
CTTTGTACAGAACTAATTTGTCTAACTCTACTATAGTCAGAGAATATATTCTATACCTTCATATTTTCCTATAATATATGATTTAATTTTTATAATAAGGTAGCATTTACTTTCTTGCTGATGATATAGACTCATTTCATCTTAAAAATGAAAATATAAACATCTAGTCATTTTTTTTATGCAGTATCAATGCTGGAATAATCTTGTAAGTCAATAAAATTATAGTCCAATATCTGATAAAGGCAGTTGTATAAATCTTCAACAAAATAGCAGAAAATATAATTTAATTGTATGTTAAAGAACCCTTCACCATTATTAAGTGTGATTATTTTCAGATATGCAGAGATGTTACATGAAATATGTAAATGAGTTAATCGATGTTAGAAAAGAAACAAAAACACATGAGTATTTCCTTAGATAAAGAAAGCATGCCAGCAGTCAACATCCCTTCATGGTAAAAGTGTTGCAGTAACTTTGTTATTGAAGAAGTCACCTCAACACAATGAAAACAGTCACTGGGGAAGGTTGAAGACCTAAGATCACAGATCAGACAGTAGTGTCTACACAAGCTGCTGCACAAGCAAAACAGACAGCCGTGTCTGTTCCCAACACTTCACTGAACACAGCTGGTCATTCTAAGATCACAGATAAGACAGCAATATCACCATATCACAGAGTCAGTTGTGCCTATACACACTGAATCACTGAACACAGAGCTGCTCATTCCCAGATAAGAAAGGATGTTTGTTTACACCCATCATCTCAATGAACATAGAGAGAGACATGTCTACATTTAGCAATTCACTAAACACAGAGATGCCTGTGTCTACACCCAACACCTCGCTGAACCCAGACCTTATCGTTCTTGCCCCAGTGGTTAGTTAAGAGACAGAAATAAAGGCATCCTAATAGTAAAGGAAGATGCAATTTGCTGTTTGCTGAGGACAGGACTATGGGGAAAACCACATCAACTTCACCAAATCCATTTAGAAGTAAGAAACAATTTCAGTAAATAAGGATACCAAATCAGATGACAGAAGTCAGTAGTATTTCTGTACATTACCAAAAATAATATGAAAAAGAAAGCAAGAAAATTATTCCATTTACAGTAACTAAATTCAGTCATGTAGGTAAACATTTTGTACACAGAAAATCATTCGGCCTTAATGAAAGAAACTAAAGAAGACAAAAATAAACAGAAAAATACTGTCCATATTCACCAAATTGAAGACAATATTGTTAAAATATCCAAAACTTCCAGATCCCATATGCTTCCTATAAAAATAATTAGTGTCACATAGAAATGGGAAAAATCCTGGTTTATTATAATAAAAATCAAGCGAACAAGCAAAATAGATTACAAATGATCAAAGCAATCGTGTCCAAACATGACATATGGAGGTGACACAGCTCATGGTTTCCATTTCAAAGCTGTTTTGTTTAAAACAGCCTGGTAATGCCATAAAGATACACGAATGGTCAATTTGACATGATCGTAGTTACTGTAAGAAAGAACTCACATATTTAGAACCAATTCAATTTTAACAAAGATGCCACAAAAAATAAAATAAAATATCTTCATATGAGCATTTAAAAACAAAAACAAACAAACAAAGATGCCAAGGATAAGCATTAAGAAAAAGACAATTTCCTTAATTAAGGTTGTTGGGGAAAGAGCAACCAAGTGCAGAAGAGTGAGAATGAGACTGACCATTTAACTCACATACCCTAAACCAGACCAATGTAAACTGGATTAAATTCTTACATTTAAGAAAAGAAACTATAAATCTAAGTGGGATGATAAGAAATTGCTCTGGGCAATGATATTTTTGGATTTGAACCTAAAAATAAATTAGAATTATACTATACTAAAACATTGTATAGCAAATGAAATTAACAGGAATGAAGAGACAGGATGGAAGAACAAATGTTCATGCAACATATGTGATAAGGCTTATATTCAAAACATCCAAAGATTTTTATTTATTTATTTATTTATTTATTTATTTATTTATTTATTTATTTATTTCTGTATATGTATGAATGTACTGTCTGCATGCAGGTCTGTGCACCCGTGTCATGAAATGCCGCGGGGGTCAGAAGAGGGTCTCGGATTACCCTGGAGCTGGAGTTCTCCTGGAATTGGAGTCTCAGACGGCTCTCGGCTGCCATGTGGGTGCTGGGGATCGAACCCGGGTCCTCTGTAAGAGCGGTCGGTGCTCTTAACCGCTAGGCCATCTCTCCAGCCCAAAACAACCAAAGATTTGAAGCAACTAAATTGCAAAGAAATTAACATTAAAAATGGGCAAAGAATGCAAATAGGTATTTCTTAAAAGAAAAGAAGACATGCAAATAAATACATAAATATTCAATGTTACTCATCATGAGGGGAAATTTGTAAGCCGACAAAGGGATAATATCTTAGAGTTGTCAAAATGTCTATTTTTAAAATGGATTAAAGGTAAGTTGGCAAGGATGAGGAGAAAAGGAGCCTTCGTTCCATCTTGGTTCCAATGTATAGTAATATATTCATATGTCACATGATTGAGATCAGTATATTTCATGGAAGAGCTCTCTGTTGAGAGTGGGGCTTAGGAGAGGTTTGTAGAGAGTACAAGGCTCCATGTAGAGGGGTAAATTATGTGAATTTGCCATGAAAAATGAGTCTATGAGATTTTACTGGATGTTTGCTTATTGAGTGAGTGTGACATTTGACTAAGCAGAGCAAGTGTATTAGATTGTTGGGAAGTAATATATATATATATATATATATATATTTCAGGGATAGTATGGCCCTTGCATTTTATTTTTATTTTCTGTCTGCATCTTGATTCTCTACTACTTTTGAAATGAAACACAGAAGAAGCCCAGATAATCTGTCACTTTGCTAATCCTTGGTTGTCAGGAATCTGGAGAGCCTATCTGTCCATAATTGTTTCTAAATTCCATTGTCTTTGTTGTCTATGTTGGAAAGGACTATATCTAAACTATATTTTGGGTGAGGAATGGCCAAAAGCACCCTACTCTATCATCTTTGAAATGGATTTCAATTTTTAACTAGCATTAACACTCTATCTAACAAACTTACTATTTCTGTTTCCTATTTCCTTGCCTCTATCCCCCCACTATAATAGCTAAAGAAAGCCTTAAACATGTCGCTGTAAATTTAATTAGAGAGATGACTTTCTTTTGATATAGTTTTCCCATGTTTCTGTGGGTAGGTAGACTAAAACCTGTCTCTCCAGTGGAATAAAAAGAGATACAGGCCACTATGTTACCTGAGCATGGATGGTTCTTGTTATAATTCCCCCATCATAGACTGGCAATATATGGAGAGGAAATACACATCCTATGTAAAAACTAAGGTACATGGGACTGTTTTGTAAAACAAATATTTTGCTGTATGGACATCTATATTTCACTTTTCTGAATCATGTAAATATAGACATCATATGATACAAAATGCAAGGAATGGACATGGCTTGAAGCATTCAACCTAATTGAACTTTCCATAATGTTTAGATCCCACCTCTAGGATTAAATATATAGCACATTTCGACTTCTACTGGGATATGAGTGACAGCGGGTTCCAACAAGGAAGATGCTTATGCAGGACCATTGTCAAGGTAGAACTGCCACTCACAGAAGGATGTTCCTCTCCACCCCTCTTGCTCTATTAGCATTCAACAGAATATTTTCACATAAAATGTTAAACGACACCCATTAATCAAATCAATATTTCTTTTGTCCCTCTTTAACACACTTTATGAGAAACTAAGCATGTACAAATTATGTCAGTATTGTTAATAGGATCATTCCTATGCTAGTCAAAGTTTTACTAAACATGTTAATTAATGTGTTTACTTAGTACTGACATGAGGATAATAACCAAAACTTACAAGTTTACTTAGCATTATATTGCTACTTATATATTAACTTTTCACCAGAAAATATCATAAATGATAAATGAATATTTAAAACCCAATTACCAGGGCTGGAGATATGGCCTAGCAGGAATGTAGACTGCTCTTGCAAAGGACCGGGGTTCGGTCCCCAGCACCCACCATCTTCAACTCCAGTTCCAGGGGAATCCAACACCCTTTTCTGACCTCCACAGCATTGCAAGACACAGGTGCACAAATCTACATGCAGACAGTACATTCATACACATACAAAAATAAATAAAATTAATAAAAAATTTTACTAACATGGCAGAAATTACATTTTTTTGATGGTTAGTAAATTTTTTTTATTGATGCTTTGTGTATTTCATACATCATTTTCCAATTCAGTTCAGGCATATATCCCTTTCCCTTCCCCCCACCCCACCCCTACCCATCCCAGATCATGCATTCTGCCGTAACTTTTCTGCATCTTTCTCTGTTTTTTTGTTTTGTTTTCATTTTTTTTAACAATAAGTGATAAATTGTGAGTACAAGCATCCTTCATATAAAACCAACTTGCAAGCAGTTGTTCCCAAACCCACACAGCTCATGGGTCCCACCATCCAGCAGGGGGGGGGGACTTGCATGCTCAATCAAGTTGATCAAATGAGTGTCCAGTCTATATTGTTGTAGTTATACCATTCACTCCAGTCGCAGCCCTTACATTCTACCATGCCCCCTCTTCCGCAGATTGTTCCCTAGGCTTAGAAAAGGGGCACAGGTGGATGAGAAGCAAAACAGTCTACTTTCTCTGGAGCTGTTGTCTTGGTCTCTAGTCAATTCTGGCTGTTTTCTTTCATGGGCTGCCAGCTTGTCCAAGCATAACCTTTCGATCTTACTAATGAAAAGCACACACAATTAGATTATATAGGTATTTTAAACAGTACTAATTTTATGAGGTTACTCTGGTATGAACAGATTTGGATGGTATGTAATCTATAATTCACATTTTTTCTGTTAAGTATGACAGGGTCGTCCTGTGGTTCATAACATCTCCTAACCATTAGAGGATGTAGCTTGTCGGCATCAGCCGTGGTTTATTCCCCCAAGGAGAGAGACTAATAGCCAATTAGATTGGGGAAAAGGCATTGGGAAGGAGGCAAGCAAAATAAAACAAGCTGTCAGCCTTCAACAAACTGAAAAGGCATTTGAGATTTGCAATCACAAAGGGAAACCCACATGCCAGGGAGAGGACGAAGAGACAACATGGGAAAGGTGCAGTAATTCCGCAACCAAGCTCTACCAACCAGGTAAGGAGACGAGCTACAATAGAACTCCCCCCTGGAGGTGACCCCAGTAAACAGACCTTAGAGGATAATATTGCAGAACCTATTGCAGAGAAATTAAAGAACATAAAGAAAAATTCAGAGAAGTAAAGAGTAGAATGAAAAAACTCAAAAAAGTCTCCTAGAGATAACAATGACAAACTAAAGGAAGAACTCAGAGAAGTCAAAGAGAGAGAATGAAAAAACTCAAAAGAGACTAGAGGGCATACAATTTTGAAAGAAACTAAAGGAAGAGATTGACAAACTCCAGAAAGAACGAGAGAAAGAAAAAACCGTAGAAGATTAGAAGAAACTGAAGAAACAGGCAACCAACGAAGTAGGAAGCACCCAAGAGCAGATTGAGAACACTTAAAGGAAATGGGATATATTAAGGAAATCACAGGATGAAATGAAAAGGAAACTGAACACTAATCCAACCAGGAAGAAAGGAAAGGAAAAAGCCTCAGAAATAGAATGGAGGAAGCAGAACAAAGAATATCAGATCTGGAAGATAACACAGAGCAACTAAAAAACTCAAATAAAGATTATGAAAAATTTAAAAATACACAAAACTGGAACAACCAGGAAATATGGGACACTATGAAAAGAAATTACATTTTTATTTTTTTTTAAATTTTTATTTATTTCTGTATGTGTATGAATGTACTGTATGCATGCAAGTCTGTGCACCCGTGTCGTGCAATACCGCGGAGGTCAGAAGAGGGTGTGGGGTTCCCCTGGAACTGGAGTTCTCCTGGAATTGGAGTTTCAGACGGTTCTCGGCCGCCATGTGGGTGCTGGGGATCGAACCTGGGTCCTCTGTAAGAGCGGTCAGCACTCTCAACCGCTAGGCCATCTCTCCAGCCCCAAGAAATTACATTTTTAAAGGGGAAAATGGTCGGAATTAATGATGGAAGCACACTGAGAGTTCAGTTTTCTGTCACTGGTCCATTTCCGCACATTCAAGTGTCCCATACATTCATCAGCTGGAGAGATGGTGCAGCAGTTAAGAGCACTGACTGCTCATGACCTGGGTTCAGTTCCCAGCACTCACATGGCATAACAACCATGCATAACTCTAGTTCCCGGGGATCTGACATTTACTTCTGACTTCTTTGGGCATTACACAACATGGGTGCCCTTACATACTTGCAAGGAATACACTCATACCCATGAAATAAAAATAAAGTATTTTTTAATTAATAATAATAATAAGTCCCACAAGTTTAAAAGTAATTGCAAATCATTGGAAAATTCAGGGGCATAATGTATTTAAGAAAATATTGAAATTTAAGAACTTTTCTTGATGTGATAATTGTGATATTGTTATTTTATTTATTTATTTACTTATTTATTTATTTATTATTTTTAATGTGTACGAGTGTACTGTCTGCATGTAGGTTGGTGCACCCGTGTCCTGTAATGCCACGGAGGTCAGAAGAGGGCATCGCATTCTCCTGTAACTGGAGTTAAAGATGGTTCTTAGCCACCATATGGGTGCTGGGAATCAAACCCGGATCCTCTCCAAGAGCAGTTGGTGCTTTTAACCACTGAGCCATCTATCCAGCCATGTGATATTGAGTTATTTATGATGAACAGAAATTAATTGACTTTGGTTCTGGAGTCTGTAAAGTTGAAGTATATGGCATGGATATCTAGTAATAGCTGTACCATTATGTTGAGAAAGCAAAAGACACCCAATAGAAAACAGAGGCTGGGGCTGGAAGAGGAGGGGAGGGAGAGTGGGGAAGGAGATGGAGAGGAAAGGGAAGGAGGAGAGTAGCTGCCTTAACAGTGAAACCAGTAAACAGTGTTACTTCACTCACTAGTGGGTCCTTCATGATTTAAGCACTTATTTTTTTTTATTTTTTAATTTTTTTTTAATGTTCTATATGTATGAATGTACTGTCTGCATGTAGGTTTGTACACCCATGTGCAATGCCACAGAGGTCAAAAGAAGGTCTCAGATTCCCCTGGAACTGGAGTTCTCTTGGAATTGGAGTTACAGACGACGGTTCTTAGCCACCATGTGGGTGCTGGGGATCGAACCCGGGTCCTCTGCAAGAGCAGTCGGCTCTCTTAACCACTAGGCTATCTCTCCAGCCCTGATTTAAGACTTCTTGCTGATCTGCTTCTATCACAGTGATAATTGAATTTCAATACATGTCTTGGGATGTGGAGTATTAAAGAAATAATCATTCTTCATAAAACGTTAAAAACTAGTGGAGAGAACAGTTAGATAATCTGCAGTGTGTTTTAGAAGATAGAATTGAATGCAGAGGTCAGCATAAGTTGTTTTTATTATTATTTGAAATGAGTGAACCCTATCTGTCCTTATGTAATAATACTCAGAAAGTAGCTTTTAATAAAACACAATTTCATGTAATAATATATAAATATTATATATGTATTATATATACATGTTATTCATGTGTGGGAGAGAGATGCATTATAATAATAATAATAATAATAATAATGCATCATAATAGACATTTGGAAAAATGAAGGAAAGTTTGCTTGTAGATATTAATTACTTGAGTTGCAGCATGTAAAATTAAGATCTGTGGATAGTGTTTAACATTTTGGTTTGAGTAAGCTTAGAAATAAAGTGCTGAATGTCTATACGGCAGCAGCAAGAACTTTGTTTCCTTTTTGTTTTGTTTTGAACTATATAACACTACTCATATAGACAATATCAAAGCTTAATATGATTTGTTTTCTCAGAAAGCATAAACTCAAAAATTCTCACTTCATTAATCAGAAGCTTAGTAATTTTTTCATCTGTTTTCCAACCCTCATTAAACCACTCCAGAACCTTTCTAGTAGAACACCAAATAGTTCAGAATAAGAAGCCATGAAGGATTTTAGCAATTCAATAAAAATTCACTTTATTCCATTGGGAACTTTAGCTAAAATTCTTTCTGGGAGGTGCAAAGAACATAACTTTTCACTCCTGTCTCTCTTAGTCCCTATGACAAACAGAGGTACAGTTTCTCCAGACTACAGTTGGAGAAACCAGTAGGTTTATTAGGCTCACTTACTAATCTAGTTTGTCTTCCATTGCTGTGACAAAACACTCTGACTGACACCAACTTGGGGAGGAAAGGGTTTATTCAGCTTACATCTCCTGGGTCACAGTTCATCACTCAGGGAGTCCAAGTCAGGAACTCAGGGTAGGAACCTGGAGGCAGGAGCTAAAGCACAGGCCATGGAGGAATGCTGTTCACTGGCTTGCTCCCCTGGCTCATGCCCAGCCTGCCCTCTTATACGGTACACAACAACCTGCCCATGGTGGCACCACCCATAGTGGGCTGGGCCCTCCCACACTGCTCCACCATCAAGACAATACTCCACAGATGTGGCCACAGTCCAATCCAATGGAGCCAATTCCCTAGTTGAGGCTCCCTCAACCCAGGTGTGTCAAGTTGACACTAAAGCTATCGAGCACAATTGACCCCTTGTCAACTTGACACACAAAACACATCACTATTAAACCACCACCTTTCCAGTTCTTATCCCCAAAGTATGATGTTAACATTAATCACAACCTAAGACAGTACAAACTTAAAAGCCCCACAGTCCTTAAAATGTCCAAACACTTAAAAGTTCACAGTCTATTAAAAGTCTCTTAACTGTGGGCTGCTGTAAAATCCAAAACAAGTACTGTCTTATTTCAAAGGGAAGAATCAGGCACTCTCAAACAAAACCTAAGTCCAGCAAAGTAGCTCAAGGCTGGACACCTGGGATTCACTCAAGATCTTCTGGGCTCCAAAGGGTCTCGGCAGCTCCCCCTCTCCGACTCTGCCGTCCGTGGCACACTCATCTCGCAGGCCCAGGCCGACTCCATTCTACACCTACCGCTGCTCTTGGTGGTCGTCCCAGGGTACCGGCATCTCCAAAAAGCTGGGGTCGCTACTGAAACTGAGGCAGCACCTTCACCAATGGTCTCTTCTGACCTCTCCTGGTGCAAAGCCTCAGCTTCTCTCCATGACCCCTGCAATCCTGGGGTCTTCACAGCAACCGAGGTGCACTTCCACCAATGGTCTTTCCTGACCTCTCACAGTGCCAAGCCTCGGCTGCTCTCTGTGACCCCCTCAAATTTCAACACCGGAACCATATAGGAGACTCTTACACGTTACCAAGTCCGGCTTCTGGCTCGAGATGGAGGCTCAGGCCCTTTCTGGGTCACAGCTTCTGTGTGCTGACCTTGAAGATATTCTCCCCAGAAGATTTCACCTCAGTGATGCTGGTCTCTTGTTACTTACAGCTGATTTTTCAGCCCCAGCTAACCAGCATCAATTGCCCCAGTACCACAAAAGTTTCACTTCAGGTTCTGGTCTCTTGTTACTTACAGCTGATTCTCCACAGCCCCAGCTGACCAGAACCCACAGATTACACAGTCCTGATGATCTCTGCTCTCCTTTGAAACTAGAAACTTCACAAGCCAGGCCTCCATCTTCTACAACTCCTTCAGCAAAACTGCTCCAAGCTCCACAGCAACAATCTTTAGGCATTCAATGATCTTCCCAGCCCAAAGTTCCAAACGCCTCCACAATCCTTCCCCAAAACACCAAGGTCAGGTCTGTCACAGCAATACCCCACTCTTCTGGTACCAATTTCTGTTCTAGTTTGTCTTCCATTGCTGTGACAAAACACTCTGACCGACACCAACTTGGGGAGGAAAGGGTTTATTCAGCTCACATCTCCTGGGTCATAGTTCATCACTTAGGGAGCCCAAGAAAGGAACTCAGGGCAGGAACCTAGAGGCAGGAGCTGAAGCACAGCCCATGGAAGAATGCTGTTCACTGGCTTGCTCCCCTGGCTCATGCCCAGCCTGCCCTCTTATACAGTACACAACAACCAGGTGCCCAGGGTGGGACCCCTCATTGTGGGCCGGGCCCTCCCATGCTGCTCCACCGTCAAGACAATACTCCACAGATGTGGTCACAGGCCAATCCAAAGGAGCCAATTCCCCAATTGAGGCTCCCTCAACCCAGGTGTGTCAAGTTGACACTAAAGCCATCCAGCACACTCACAGAGCATAGCGTGAGAGGTTACTTACAGTAGTGTGTGCTCTCCCTTAAGGACACTCTGGAAACTCTCCACCCAAGCATGGGGAGCGATTTCCCTACAGCCCTGCAAAATGGCAAGAGAGGATTCCTATAGCTTTTTCTACTTTTATACCCTTAGTCCCTCCCCTCTCTGTAAGCAGAGTAGAATGGTTGCTAGGGAGGCATGGCCAACTCCCTATTCCCTCCTGTCTTTCAAAGTCAACAAGTTTGTGATAATCCTAGGCAAGTAGGTGCAACCAATCTTTGCAGGAAGGCAGCTACCTGGGTGTCCATAGCTACCTGGGTGGAGGACTGTCCTATGTGTTAGGAACTTTGACAATTCTAATATGTGATGTTCAGTGTGATACTGACATAAATGTTAATAGAAAAGCAGTAGCAAGTTTGCAGAGTTGTTCATAACTACATTTTCTATGTAAACATGCTTTTGTTATTTATAGTAATATAAGCTTTTTGTTGAATTTTGAAAATATTTAATTGAGTTTTCGTGAATTTCATATAATAGGTCTTAATCAAATTTAGACCCCCCTCTCCCAATCAGAGCCCCTGTACCCCACCTCAACCAAATTTCATGCATTTGATATAATATATTATAATTATTTAATATATATTATTATATATATATTATAATTATACAAATGCATGAAATCAAATGCATGAATATAATATATATATATATAGCTATATACATATATATATATACAGTCAAGCATTTGTAACCAGATGTCCTTTGGTGCAAGTTCATCCCCTGGAGTCTAGTCAACCTATCACAACAGTCATGAGTTACCAATAGTTCCGTGGCTAGGGTTGGGGCCTGCTTCCCATTTCCCCAGTTCTATTCTGGGTTTTGTTTGATTGAATCAGCATACTGTGTGCATACTGTCTTGTGCATACTGTCACCATTGTTACCGTTTCATATGAGGAAGTTTCAGAGGCCTGAAAACCTGTTTCCCTATATTCATGCACCAACCCTGGCTCTTACAATATTTCTGCCTCCTCTTCTGCAGGGACACATGCTTTGCAGTTGTTCTAGTCTATAAAGCATGGCCAATTGTGTATATTACACTGTTGTATGAGAAAGCTTTTTTGGTAAATGTTAAGGAATATATTAGTGTTCTCTCTACTCTTATCCTAATTCCACTATGTTTCATGAACCATAGGTGATGAGGTTCCACTGTAGATGTGTCACTTAGGTCTGTGCGCCTCAGACATATATTCTCTGTGCATAACCAATTACGGGAGTCTGTAATAGCTTCCATCTGTTGCCAAAAAAGGCTTCTTTAATGAGTCGTGCTGTATACCTGTCTGTAAATATAAGGATCCATATTTAGCATACAGTAAGTAATTTAATGTTCTAGAGATATGACAAAGAAAAGGTTTTTTCTAGGATCTATTACCTCTCTAGATATGCTATTTGACTATATTTACAGTGCCACAAATGAGTTCCCTCCCATTGACAGGGCTTTATGATCAATTACGGAGCTGTTGATTACCTCCTAGGTCATAATGCAACTATTGCACCAATTGAGATAGTTTGCTGTGCTAGTCATTGTGCTTATTAGGCTTTATAGATGATTTGGACCATTGATGGATTTTCTCCCTATGCAGCTCACATAGTAGCCTCTAAAACTGTGAGAGCTTAAGGGAAAAGCTCATTTCTAGCTCCATTGCTCTAATTGCTATGTCCAAAGTATGTACTGTCTTCATGAATAACATCTTCCCTTCAAGTTCTAGGATATAATCAAGGGTGGTGGCATTAACCTGTATTATTTTGGAAGTCTCATGGGCTACTCTGACTAATACCATGACTGAAGGGAGGTTTCTCCTGTCTAGAACTCGATTCCTTGAGTGCATATGTGTACCTGAAGGCTATATTTGCTTATTTTAGTATCTCTCATTTTGTAAATTATGTTTGGACATTACATGGCTATGGACCTGATTTGTGATGTTCCAAATGCATTGGTCTGGCTTTAATGGAAATTTATTACAGTTAACCCCAAAGAAGTGCTTATCAATTGTTGGGGCTGGTGAGATGGCGCTTAGTGGTTAAGAGCACTGTCTGATTTTGCAGCAGACTGGGTTTTTATCCCCAGACAATTATACTAGATTTGATCTCTGGAAACCAAGATAGTGCCTTTTGAGCAATATTAAAAGGAATATATATATATATATATATATATATATATA
>VZQC01001775.1:97649-242708 GCA_009823505.1 Rhizomys pruinosus | reverse complement strand
GAAATCTATATATATATATATATATATATATATATATATATATATATGAAACATTCTTCCACATTATTGCACTGTTAGAGTGAAATTGTTCCATGTAAGTAAAAGAGAATTTCTCTGGCATCTAATGATGGCTAGATTCTCCATATATCTGAAGTATCTAAGGAAATAAAGGACAAAGAAGATAAGGAAAGGCATAGTAGCAAAGGTCCTAAGAATACTGGTATAGTTGAATACATTATCAAACTTTCATATTACTCTTGACAAGGCAGAAGATTATTTCCAGCAAAATTACTGCAATATAATGAGTTTAATCACACCTGCAAAATACACAACTATGTATGATCCACTGATAAGTATGATTTACCTTTATGAAACTTAAAAGTCTCTAAGTGTATTTTTGGGGTGTGGGGTCTTTTTGAGACAGGGTCTCTCTCTCGCCTCAGTTGGTTTGGAACTCACTATGTAGAGCAGGCTCGTCTTGAACCCACAGAGATCCACCTGCCTTCCAAGAGCTGGGGTTAAAGACGTGCGCCAACACAGCCGGCTCTAAGTATATTTTTGGGGGGATTTTACAAACTTACAACACAAATGGCATATTTAAAAAATAGTGTTCTTGAGCTATCTGAAATGAAATATTATGAAAATGACTAATTTTACTACAAACTAGGTGCAGGGTTCAGAATTCAAACAGCATTTGGCAAAACACCTGTCTCTTCTAGGTTAAGAGGGAAAACAGCCAATCTCTGGCTAGTTATCTCTGTATAAACCTAACAACCAGTGGCAGGCACCTTTCCACATGGTCCACCATCTTCAGAGGTCTACTCATAGAACATTTGAAGGAAAAATTACTTTGGTTAAACTGGCAATAAACTAATAGAAAAAGCCAGTATTTATACTTAATAATTCCTAAATCACCAATTACAATCAAAATACTTCCTCGAACTTAACATTTGACAAGTTACTCACCAAAGTTATTAGTAAAAAATAAATAAATAAATAAACAAAAAACATACTACAGGGAAACTCAATTAAAATCTAAGAAAACCTTTGATTTTATTCAACTAAAACACAGACCACCTAACAGAAATACAATGTGGTTTTTAGGTCAACTGATTTAGGAAAAAAATCAAAAGACATAGATTAGGAAACAGAATCTACCTGTTTACTGAATAAAAGACACCCATCTCACCCTCAAGGATAGACACCAACTCAAAAAGTTTGGAAAAATTTTTCCAAGCCACCAGTTGGTACCAATACCAAAAAGCAAGCAGGTGTTGCTATTCTAATATGAAACAAAATAGACCACAGAGTAAAGTCAATCAGAAGAGACAAAGAGGACCTCTACATCTTTATCAAAGGAACAATTAACCAGGAAGACTTCACAATCTTAAATGTTTATGCAGCAAACTCAGGTGCATGGAACTATACAAACACAATTCTGTGGGTCCTCAAGACACAGTAACACAATAATAGTGGGGGATTTCAATACCCCACTGAGCCCCTTGCATAGATCAACTGGACAAAAAATAAACAGACAGACATTGGAACTGAACAATACAACAAATGGACCTCATAGACATCTACTGAATATTTTACCCAAACACCAGAGAATATACTTTCTACTCAGCACCTCATGGAACGTTCTCCCAAATCAGCTACATACTGGAACACAAAAGAAACTGATGCCAGTGCTTCACAAACCAACCATAAGTGATGCAAAGGGATCCATTGAGTATGGAACTTTGTCCTTAAGTGGTGGAACTCTAAAAATGACAAAGTAAAAGTAATACCATTTTTCCATTAAAGCATACACGTATGTGGGTGACATAGTCTCTAAAATAACATTGCTTGCCCTACACATAAAGACATACAAAGATATACACGTATGTCAATGACATCACTTTTAAGAGTAACATTCCTTACCTTACTCATGAAAACATACAGATATCACTTGATATCCCTTTTATCATAGATGGTGTTTTTTACTTGCACCCCCAAAGTCCCAAGCCTGGCTGGAGAGATCTGTACATGCAACTATATTGATGGAGCAAAGTTCAGTCACAATTGTCTCCTGTAGGTTTTTCTTTAGCCAGCAGTTTCCAGGCTTTCGGGGGAGGGCAGGTGAGAAAAAGAAGTAAACCATTTTTTGTTGTTGAAGATAGCACCTAGGTTGTCTCAGTCTTTTTCCACCAGGAGACTGGCGACTCTGCTTTGGTTTTTAGTTTCACCTGAGGCATGGATTGTGTGCCTGGAGGTGAAGCAAATGCGGCTGCAGATGGAGTTTGCTGAGCTGGAGTCTTGGCTTTCAGGGGTGCCTTTTGCAATTTACTGATGGAATATGAATAGTAAGAGCATAGGCAGCTAAGTAAACATTAATTATTATACAAGGTTGTGCTGTCAGCATAGCACAAGTGTTTAGAGATTCTTTTATATTACTGTGGGCAGAAAATACCTCATTTATCATTCCAGTTGAAAAACGGATGAAGGTTTGTTAATTTTTTTTTTAAGAATAACATAGATTAACTCTTTAATTTTAAGTTTGAAAAGCAAAATAATATATCAGTTTAGCATTCAAGATTATCTATGGCTATGTTAGCCTTGGTAGATTTATTTGGTCTGATTTTTATCTTGATAAAAGACAGCTGTACTATTTTTACTTTTTACTGATGTATTTGGCCGTTGGGAGAAATCACAGCCAGTATAGTACCTGGCCTTGATATATATATTTAATAGATTATTTTTGAGAAGTAGAATATCCTTTCAAGAGGTTTGATGTCTCTTAATGTAAGAAAGAAGTTAAGGTGTCCTTTGGAGGACATTACATTAATTTTACCTTATTTTAGGAGAATATATTCTTTCTGAAAACCATAGTACCACATACATACCCATATGGGACCTGATGTTCTGAGGTTCATTGTTGATGAAGAGATGAAATACAGTCTTTTAAAGCTAAATTATCTTGTAGATAAAAAGGGGATATTACAGATAACATTATAAAAGGACATTGGATATACATTAGTGTCAAGGCTGTTACCTGGAAATTTAGTATGGATTGGAATTAAAAGTAACTTGTAGTTTATATACATTTAAGTGTGACCAATCTTTTGCACTGACAGTATTAGACCAATTTTTAAACAGCATTATTAATTTAGTTTACCAGTATATAATGTGTGAATAGATTTTGAATACAAGTAAAAATAGAGAAACCTTGATTAACCATACATTGTGATCTTTAAGTTACCTAAGACCGGATCCTGTAGAAATAAAGTTTATATATATATATATATATATATATATATATATATATATATGTATATGTATACTTTTAACTGTTATATACATTACAATCCTTAGATGTATAACTTTAAGGTATAAATTTTATAGAATGGGTTTTACAGATCCTATTGGGTGTTGGTGGATCATAACTAGTAGATGACAGTACATACTCAATAAACTTTGAACTATTACATGTGTAAATTTATATTTGCACTTAGTTAATTAATTAATTTATTAGCTATTTAAATATACTGGCAGACCTAAGTTAGGGAAAAAAATCAATTTTGATTTTAGAGTTAGCCTTTATTAAAATCTATGTAAATAGAAAAATCACACAAATTAATTTTTTAACCAAAACCTAAAATTGATAAATATTTGTTAAAGAACATTTATTAGTTTTAATTTTTTGTTAGACCAAGCTGGCTTGAAAATCTCCATGCAAAATCTCATCTGCTGAAATACAATCGTATTAAATTTAGATAGACATGAATTAAGATGACTTGTTATTTTCGCTTGGTGGTAGGTTACAAACCACATGGTCCAGGGGTCTGCAAATTTTAAAAGATGAAAACACATCTAAAAGGCCCCAAATTTAGTCAGGACCTTCTTCTATTAACTAATTTTAGAATAGTTTAGGATCCTTAATTGATTGACTTTGAAATGCCTAGGATTTACTAATTTATCAGTTGTGCACAACTTGTTTAAAGATGTTTTGGGGTACCCATGTATTAGATTTAGAAAAGCATGCTTGAGATGGAATTTAACTTAACAGATTTCGAGTGGACATATTAAAATATATTATCTCAAGATAAAAATTGGTATGCAAGGAACAGTACAATTACCTCAATTCTGAACAAATATCATGAGAAAAAAACCAATTAAGTATTTTTTTCATTTCCTTGACACCTGATGATTTTATTTCTTCTTTTTCAGCACAGGACTTCACTGTGTAGACACATGCAATTAACAAATGGGGCAATTATTGCATTCTTTTCTCCTCCACGGAACTTGCTGACCAGTGGGTTAGCTAGCCTAATGAAGTAGTGCTTGGAACACATCTGAATATGACAGTTTAAGTGAGAACAGGGCACTACAGTAGGAGAAAAGCTGAGGGGGAAATTCACTCTAACTAGAGAGTGAAGGATTTCCAGGACTGAGTCTAGGCATTTTGAAGGCCGACAAACTTCCGTGATTAATGGGACTCATCTTTCCTCCTCTACATCACGTGAAAGCTAGTTAGGAAAGCAAATCTTGACATTTTCTCCTGCACACCTAATTTTCATTTGTTTTCTTTTTTTAATTTATTTTTTTTATTAAATCTAGACCCGTTCCCTCCCCCGCATTCCCTCACCCCACCAGAGATCATGCATTCTGCCAAACATGCTTTTCATTTCTTTCTCAGTGTTTCTCAATATTCTCCATGTGGAAGTTGACTGTTTTGAGCAGAAGTTCACTGTTTCAGTCAGTTCTTCGATGCAGTCCTTTCTGTTGTTGTTGTTGTTGTTTCCAATATGCATCACTCCCAACTGCTTTGGACAAAAGCTCAAGTGGCCATGCACAAGAAATACTTACAACTAAGTAATTGGCACTAGCATCCACAGATGAGGGATACCATTCGTCATTTGTTTTTCTGGGACTGTGTTACTTCACTCAGCATGATATCCTCTAGCTCCAGCCATTTTCCTGCAAAGCTCATGATGTCATATTTCTTTACTGCTGCATAGAACTCCATTGTGTAGATGTACCACATTTTCTCTATCCACTCATCAGTTGAGGGGCATTTGGGTTGGTTCCAGCTCCTTGCTATTGTGAAGAGAGCTGAAATAAACATGGCTGTGCATGTATCTCTGCAGTTGGGTGAGTCTTGAGGGTACATGCCTAGGAGTGGTATGGTTGGGTTGGGTGGCAAGTTCATTCCAAGTCTTCCAAGGGTTCTCCACACTGCTTTCCATAGTGGCTGTACGAGTTTACATTCCCACCAGCAGTGGATGAGTGTTCCCCTTTCCCCACAACCTCTCCAGCACTTGATATCATTTGTTTTCTTGATCCTAGCCAGTCTTATTGAAGTAAGATGATATCTTAAAGTGGTTTTGATTTGCATTTCCTTAATGATTAGTGATGTTGAACACTTCTTAAGGTGTATCTCAGACATCTCTAATTCCTCACTTGTGAAGTCTCTGTTCAGCTCTTTGCCATCCATTGAGTGGGTCATTTGTTTTCTTTCTTCTTTGATTTCTGAGTAGTTTATATATTCTGGAAATCAATGATTTGTCAGATGTTTCTGCAGTGAACGTTTCCTCCCACTCTGTGGGATTTCTCTTCACTTGCTTGATTGTTTCTTTTGAAGTACAGAAGCTTTGGAGTTTAATGAGGTCCCATTTGTCAATTGTCGACCTTAATTCTTGCACAGCTGCTGTCTGATTTAGGAAGTCTTTTCCTATGCCTATGTCTTGTAGTCTGCTGCCAACTTCTTCTTCTATCACCTTCAGAGTTTGGGGTTTCATGTTGAGGTCTTTGATCCGCCTGGTGTTGACTTTTGTACAGAAACCCAATAAAGTTTAAAGGTACATTTTTCTCTGTATATCTTTTAGGAAATCTGAATCAAAATAGACCTGGAACCATACTAAAAATTTTCATTCAGTGACAGGCCTGAAGCATGTTGGGAAACGTAGTTCCTTGACCTGGAAGGAAAGGAAATGAAAATGGCTGAGAAATGAAGTTCATGTGGCTGCAACAGGCCCAATGAATTCTGGGAAATGTAGTTTTGTGGTCGAACTTGGCACTCGGTGTTTTTCTTTCTTGAGAAATGCTTTTGGTTATAAATTTTGTGGCTCTGAGTTGGGGAAAAATTAATGGAAAACGCCTGCAAATGAAGGTCTTGATTATCCCTGATCTGCCACAGATTTGTGGCAGAGAGAGAGAAGTGGCTGAAGGAAAAAGCTGCTTGTGGCCCTTTAAGGGAAAGTGGCTAGGAGTGAAAGGGAGTGGCAGGGCCACTGGGTGGCAGTTGTAGAGCCCTGTCAGCACAGGGCTGTGTTAGGGTACACACACACTTGCTGGCTGTGCCTGGCCCCAGGCTGTGCTTATCTAGGTCCCCGCACAGCTCCCTGCAGGCCCTGCCAGCCCCCAGCCCAGCGCCCTGGCCCCTCCATGCACCTGGGGTGCACCTTTTTGCTACTTAGCCTTCTGCACCACACTCTTAGCCTATGGGTTTTTCCGGTGTGCCTATTTGTTTCCCATGATAAAGAAAGGCAGGGAAAGCGAGTGGTTAGAGAAATGTTCAGCAGATGGACCAGCTTCTCATCTGTGGGAACTGAAGTTATTTAAAAGATAGATCAAAGATTTATCTCATGCAGAAAAAGAGATTTTTCCACGGAGATGGGCCAAAAGCCTGGCCTTATAGAAGAGAAATTCTGAAAGACGGATTAAAAGATTAATCTCATGTGAAAGAGAAATTTTCACAGAGATGGGCCAATAGCCTGGCCATATAGAGGAGAAATGTTGAAAGACAGATAAAAAAGACTAACCTCATGTGAAAGAGAAATTTTCACAGAGGTGGGCCAATAGCCTGGCCATATAGAGGAGAAATGTTGAAAGACAGATAAAAAAGACTAACCTCATGTGAAAGAGAAATTTTCACAGAGGTGGGATAATAGCCTGGCTGCTACCCTGAATCCTACTTTCAGGGTGGTGGGGGTACGTCTCTCCTTCACAGTGAACGCTCTGAGATTTTCCCCTCTCATGGAGGTAAAGGGAGCTGAGAGAGACAGTCTGAGAAAATACCTTTTTTCTTCTTCCTTCTTCTCTTTCCAGTGGAAAGTCAAGCCCCATGTTGTTGGTGCCAGTTGTTGGTTGTATGTTGTCTGTTGGTCCTTAAATCATGCATGGCCACAATCCACATGATGTTCTTCCCTCTTAGAACCAGGGTAGCATCTGTAAGTCTCAGGGATGTCTCCTGCTAGCAGGCTGACAGTCCCTAGGGTGAGCTCTGGCAAGAATGGGGGAGGGAACCGTAGGAAGTTAGCCAAAGAGGAATGAAAGTAACAGATTCAGAGAGAGGGTCCAGGGGAAAGACTCAGTTTTATTCATGCCAGCAATGTTTATATACTAAAAGCTACTGTGCTCTGGCCAAGGAAGTGGGGGGAGGGGCGGTGGAAGGGAAGGGCGAGCCACCTTGGCTCTTACTGGGGGTAGCAGAGTTCCTGTTTGTTTAAACAGTAAACTAGAGGTGTGACATTTTGCTCAATATTTCAAAAGATGAGGCCATCGGGTTAGGAATTTTGCAGAGATAGGCGAGGCAGGAAACAATATCCTGCCCTCACAGAGTGACAGATAACTCACAGAAGCAATTTTAATGCCCATGGAGATATCAGATAACTCAAGGAAGTTCTGGGACAGGTCTTGCAGGTCCTGCCTTGAGCCAAAGTTTCATTCCTACAGTAATTAATGTATATGGGCAGAGGGTATATATGCATATTTTAGAGTAATATAAAATTAAAAGGAAAAATGAACTCCTGGACATATATTGGAATTAACATACAGTTTATTCCTGGAGGACATAATTCTGGTACATATATGACATGTACCTGGGCATACTTTGGAGTATATAGTTGGGAGGGAACCACAGCAGCATAAGGACTGGGTCAAGGAACAGATTTTTGTGGTTGAATCCTGCCTAGGACAATAAACCCTTGCAGAGAAAACCTTTGGAGAGACTGAGAGAAAGATGCAGGACATGTATGGAAGAGTGCATGAACTGGGGTGAGGTGCAAAGAAGGGAAAGGGGAACATGTCTAAACTGAACTAAAAAAATCATGTCTGAAATACACAAAACATAAATAAAAGTCTTAAAAAATTGCAGACAAAAGTGCCAACCTTATCCAATTCCTGTAGAGAAAATTGTTCTGTGGTTCAACCCTAACTCTTAAATATGAGCTATAAAGGCTGGAGCATTGTAGATTTTCAGACTTTTAAATGTGTGTTAAAGGTCTTCACTGATCAATTCATAATGTGTTGAAGTGTCATTTTAGACAATGGTGGTCAATGAATCTTGTTTGTCATCTTAGGTTTTATAAATGAGAAAACTTACTAGTCAGAGGCTGGGCAAGTACCTAGGCTCCAGGCCCTCTCTTTGAATCTAAAGTAAAGGTGAGCTCCTTATCCAACCTATTTTCAGTGTCTGACTCTTTCTAAATTGAAAGGTTTCCAGCACTTAGATATCCATGTTTTCTTTGTACCAAGTCCCCAGTCACACAAACATTTGTGTTTGGTTGTGCATCCTAGTGTAAAATAAACTGAAGTCAACAAATAAA
This sequence comes from Rhizomys pruinosus, assembly GCA_009823505.1. Taxonomy (NCBI): domain Eukaryota; kingdom Metazoa; phylum Chordata; class Mammalia; order Rodentia; family Spalacidae; genus Rhizomys; species Rhizomys pruinosus. Next base: position 234,120 of record VZQC01001775.1, on the reverse strand, counting down.
TTAGATGCCCCAAGTTGACATCAAATTTTGTCTGAGTGTATATGTGTGTAATTTGCATATGAGTTTGCTTTATTTAAAGATTAACTTCTAATTACCAATTGGATTAAAAACAGGATGTTTGCTAACTTAGATAGGTGAACAGAGTTCTGTATAATATTCTTCCAATAAGAAAGCACTAGCATTCAACTAATAATAATTACAAAGTTATAAATTTGGTAAATTGAATTTCAGCTTGAAAATTAATTGATTGATTGAATGAATCCTATGGAATTAAACTGAAGTAACACCCTCTTTTGGTTTAGAGTCATTAGCTCTTTTAATTTAAGCCTCTGAAGGCTACAAGTGATTTTCTTAATTTATTTAGTCACGCCTCCTTCAAATTTACAGACCTGCTATCCAGACATTGGCTGACATTCTGCCTTCACTAAATAATTCATATGAGAATGATGGTTTAACATAATATGAAGAGACAGCCATCTCTATTCATATTAATTCAAAATCAATGAAGGAAGACATTATTAAGCATTCCAAAGACATCAAGGTCCTAAAAATACATAAGAGACTTTCAAAGCAAACAGGTTGGTACAGATTGGAAATTCAGTGAGTTTTTACTTTTCTTTACCTAGTCTGGTAACGGAGGTGAGGAAGTGAGTGTAAATAATAGAGCAATTACCCAAATCACAGAGATGTGCTGCTCTTTTTCCTTGTAGCCTTTAATGTACACAAAGGATCGGGTGAAGTTAAACATAGTAGGCTAGAACCTGCTAACACTGAAATGTAAATTCACTAGTATTTGTGGACCTCAAATATCTTCTGAAAATTGCTATAGCTCAGCCATTTTAAAAAGTCAGAAGTCCACGAGTGTTGGATTTCAGAATAAGGGCTTCTGAAATTCTAATTCTCCACGAAAGTGATGAAAACAAAACAAAACAAAACTCTAAGACATCAGTCTCACCGACCCCCAGAGTTTGAAGTTGAAGATGATCCTTAATTGCAGATGCTCTTGTCCCCACCTCCTGAGTGTTCTCATTACAGTCATATGTCAAGATGCATGGTTTAAATTTGGAGATCGAGAGAGGACTTTGTACATGGAAGGGGGTGCATTTCTTCGAACAAAAATGACCCCATATGACTGGCCCACCTACCACCTATCATAGTTATGATTATCTTCTTTTGAGATTTCCATATCCTTGGTTTTAGCAGCTGAGGGATTCTGCTGTGTCTTCAGCCTGCACAGTCAATCTAGGGCAATCTAGTCCCTGACAATCTGAGCCAGTCTTCTCTTATAGAAAAAAAACCATTGCTTCCAAATAAAAGCCTCCAAAGCTTTAAAAGATGATACACAGTTTTTGTAAAGAAGCTATAGAGTTAAAAGTGCTTGTTTTTAATCCCATCACTTGAGAGGGATCTCAACCTGTTCTATTTAATAACTTCCAGGGGACATACCTCGGGATACAGAAAGACCCTGTCTCAAAAAAGACATAAAAATACCATTTGGCTTAGCTATCTATAATATTAAATAAGCATTTTTAAATTTACTTCATATTTTGAAAGATTGTAATATTTAACACGGAAGTTTGCCTGTATCCTTACCCATCTGGTACTGCTGATCATCTCTTAAAACTTCTGACCTCCGCGGCATTGCACGACACGGGTGCACAGACTTGCATGCAGACAATACATTCGTACACATACAGAAATAAATAAAATTAATAAAAAAAATTAAAAAAAAAAACAGAAACCCGCAGTCAAGATGATCCAAGCCTAAATGTCATGTCTACAATGCAACATCTACACCTAAGGCTTGTGCAGCATAGAACAAGAGATAAGGAGGACATTAATGAATCTTTCAGCTCTCACTAATGAAACTCCCTCATGCAACAGAGTGACAGGAACACAAAAGGGCACAAATGGCTAAAGCAGGGAGATTAGAAGTCTGCAAATTGTGGGTTCTAGGACAGGACTGCTATATTAGGCTTCACTCACCTAGGGCTCAGGGACTGTTGCAGGAGAGGGAACATAAAAATTCTAAGAGCTTGGGGAAAGATGCATGATCATATGGAAATAGAATAATACAAGCTCTGAGTAGCCCATTGATATGTTCTTACAGCCGTGGTGTCAGTTTACACATGACCCATGCAAATAAATGTAAGCAGACAAAACCTAGCATGGAACTGTGGAAATGGGCAGCAGGTCCCAATGATAGCAGAAGAAATGAAGGCAGATGATTATTGCTGGGTGAGGAATAGCTGATCTCCTTAAAGCAAGGGAATCCAGATGGGCTGACTAGACCTCGGTAGAAGACCCTGCACTGAGGAATGTCTAGGGATACTAACATGACACATTGGGCCTTCCCACAAATGGTAGAATATATGAATTCCAGCGGGGTGGGCTGTGGCAAGGTGCCAGTGGGGAAGGGGTATAAAGGGGGTTAAGACGGATTGAAATGTTCTGTATGAAATACACAAAATTTCAATACGAATGAAAGAACATGAAATAAATATACACTGTATATAAAAATTTTCAGATATAATTTCCTTAAGTTAAAATTAAAAAAGATATCAAACAAATTATATAAGCTTCCCTGAAGATTATTTTAATATTAAATCAACTGGACTTTGTAACAAGGAAAATTATACACAAAGGTGGACATTAAATAACAATAAACCTAAATACCATAAAATTATAGCAATCTTAAATATCTCCCTGGTCCCCTTCCATTTTCCTGGTACCTGCAGCTACATCAGGATACATACTCACCTACAAGGATTTGGTGCTAAGATCCACAATTGTGTTGAAATTTGTGTAGTAATTCATATTAGGGAATATTTAAAAAGTTTGCTTTTTATTCACTAAGAAATACACCAGACAGTGTTATATTATTTTCAATATTCAAACATAATTCCAAAAAGTCACCACTTAGATATATGTTCTTTGTCATTCCTTTCTCCCGTTATGTTGTTCTAAAGTCCTTTCTATTCATATTTTATATATTATTATAAGAGCTGTTCTTTTAAGTCAGGTCTTCTGTTGTTAGATATACTTATTTTTTCCTTTTTCTGAGAATGTCTTGATTCATTTCTGAAATGCTGTTTATCTGGCTGTACAATTCCAGATTGGCAGCTCTTTGCTCTCAGTAGCAGGGCAGCCTCTGCTCCCTTCTCCAGGCTGTGTGAACTCTGAGGAGAGTCTCTGCTGCTGAGCTTTGTTCTCTAGGGAAGCTTTCCTTTGTGGTCTTCACTTTTCAGAAGTGTGAGTCTAACAAGTCTTGGCAAAGATTTCATTTTGTCTTCTTTGTGTTGCACACAGCATTGTGAATGGGGAAAAATTGGCCTTCTGTCAAATTTGGCAAAATTTCAGTTATTATATCCTTCAATTTTGGGTTTTCAGTGTGGCCCCTCACTATCAGGACTTTGAGGGTGGGTATGTGCCTCAGTTCCTTAGGATCTCATAGTTCATCATGACTTCTTTCTTGAATAGCTTGTGCTTTTCCTTGAAGTCGGCATTTTGCACAGTTTTTTATCCATTTCCCTGGTCATATTTTGTTTCTTTACTTCTCTTACTAGGCAAATCTGTTTTTTTTATTGTATTTTTTTTCCAAAATTTCCTTTAGTTTCTTCTTTATATTATGTATTAATTTACGAGGGTGTCCTTTTAGGAGCATTCTATTTTTATTTGTTTCAAGCATGCCAGCAAAGTCTCATCAGAACAATTTTGTTAGGAGCATATTAATATAGGTCATATAACTCTAAAATCAATTATTTTAACATTGACAACTGTTGGCATGATTATTCTATTCAGTTTAAGACTTTACTGGTTTTTGGTGTCATAAGTAATTTATTTCCATGTGGGGGGTTTTAAGAAACACTTCACTTATTTTGGTAAGAGGATCCAGGAGTCATTTAACTCTTCTGCTTTGCCTGCCTTCTCTTCACACTGGCTAATCAAAGTGAGGGATATCCTACTCCCAGCTGACCACTGACCCCAAGAGGAATGATACGCCATTTTCACTGGCTGAGATGAAAATTTGGGGATTTCTAATGGGCATCCACAGGTACCTAGTACCTGGAATGAATAAGATTACCTCTCCATTTCCAAAATCAGACTTGTCCAAACTTCATAGTTAATCATTATTGATTTTCAGAAAATTCGGTAAATAAGAAATAAGAAGAAAACTTGAGTATCTACCCTGCATTCGTACCAAAAACACTAATGGCTTCAAGAACCAAAGAAAGGTATTAAATTCTGAAAAATGTGCAAATACACAAGGACTTTGTCCAGTTAGCTTTTCATTTTGGTTACCAAAATACTTACAGGAACAGGGGAGAGGGAGAACTATTTCTTTAAGTTCATAGTTTTAGAGGCTGCAGCCTAGGGTCTGCTTGGTTCCACACACTCTGGAGCATGTTATGGCAGTGGGAGTATTTGGTGAATGGGTTCTTTAGGAGGACAGGACATAGACAGAAAGGAATGCAGGAAGCAGCTTTGTGGAGGTACAGCCCCAGGACTCATTGCCAAAACCCTTTCTCCAGCTGACCCCATATCCTAAAATTTCTAAAGTCTTCCCTAAATATCACCATCAGCCTAATAAACAACATTCAAAACATAAGTCGGGGAGGGTGTCTTAGGCTCAAAATATTTAATTTCATATCCAAAGTATAACAAAAAATCAGTTTGATATAACAGTTCCAAATTAAGTGAAAAACACAACTGATTAGTAAGAGACTTTAATACCACACTTGAGTAATAGAGCAATTGGAGACATAATTAAAAACTTATGGAAGACCCAGTTGGCATGATTAACCCAGCTAAATATTCAGATATTATTGATATCTGCCACACAGTTACAAAAGAATTTTCCTCAAGTGTACATTGAACATTATCCAAAATAGAAAAATAGTTTAGGTCATAAAATCAGCCTCAAAACATTTAAAATAATAAGTCATAGGAAATATACTCACTAACATCTAGGTGAGTTAATAAACAATAAATGGAGGGAGAGAAACAGAGAGAGATAGACAGTTTCAAATTTAGAAAAAAAATCTGTTCTTCAGATGTACATAAATAATATAATATACCTTGCATGCCTAACTTGCTCTCAAATGTAATGAATCAAAGAAAAGTGTCAATCTTTGTGCTAAAAGTCTTCTTACAGTTCTTTGCATCTGGAAATTTCAGGCCCTCTGGGGGGATTTCTCTCAAAGCTGGCACCTTTCTTTGATGAGAACCTCTCACAGGTGTCATTTTCTACACCATAGTTAGGTGGTGGTTTTAATAGTGTTTTTTTTTATAAAAAATAGTGTTTTTTTTAATAAAAAAGAATCAAAAGATTCTTGCCATGATCACATATTTGTTCAAACCCTACCCCAATGTTATTCAAACCATAAAGAATCTGTGGGTTGTGTTCTGGACTGTGTAGTTACTTTGACATAATTTTCTACACCTAACTTAAATTAATACTATCCAAATTGGTCCAAACAATCCCCCTTCCCTCATAGTGTTTGGAACTATACTGTCTGGAAAAAATGGTTCACTCTATTGTCCCCTCAAATCACACCAATGTGGCAGTTTTGATTTCTATGCCACAGTCTTGAAAATGCTTTAATTGCATCTTTTGCTTTCTATTTATCTTTCTGAAGTTCAATCGATCTTCTCTATTTTCTGATACATCTTTTCAGCAAAAGAAGAAAAGAAAAAGATGTATATGATACTCTTGATGAGTGTTTACTGAATAAATGAAAATTTAAATTTGAAGTTAGGTTTTGGTAAGATTATTGAAGCTAGTAAAGATCAGAAAAGCTTGGCAGCAAGGGAATGGTCTACTCTTGGTAAAGCCATCCTTGGGTGTGCCTGCATGTATGGAAATGTAAGTCTAGGAAGCAATAGAAATGGGAAAGTGATCACTACTCTTCTCCATGAGTTCATATAGTAGTGATCAGGCCAGCTGTGGGGATGGATTTGACTGCCAGGGGGGTCTGGAGGCAGAGGACCAGTGAGGTGATGTTAAATCAGGGCCAGACCCTAATCAATCCTGTCTTCTTTTCTCACTTTCTGTTTCCTCTGGTCATCAGATACTCCCTCTCTGAAAGAAAGGTGTAAGACATATAAAATAGCAGTCACATTTCTGGAGAAAGATTTACATGATAGTTTGTATAATCTGAAACATTAATCTTTCTTAAAATGCCTGCACATTTAGATATATGAAGAGATTAATGGAAAAGTATTCTATTCAACTTAATAAATATGTAGTAGAAATATTTTTGAGAAAGTTTGTTATAATATTTTTGCCTATTTGCCTTGAAAGAGATTCTTCTACCAATCAAGGTGAATGGTATGCCTGGTTGTTACTTTATTTTCTAGTAACACATGACAATTCACATTTAAACTAGGTAAACTAAGAAATTATTTAATCTCTTCTTGACAAATAAGCTGGATGCAAACAGAATAGCAGGGTGAAAGAATGATTTTCAGGCTGGGTTAAGACAAGTGGAAACCACGTAGTTTACAAAGAACATAAGGCTAGTGTCCTTGAAGTGGACAATTATAAATAAATTTTCCAAGACAATTATGATAGAATCACACATTCTTTGGTGGAATTGCTTTGGGGAATCAGAGAAGTTAAGTGGTTGGTTTTTGCTTCTTTTGAGGATGGCACTACTGGCCCCAGGAGCCTGACTGTGAAATATTAAAAGAGTGAAAGAACACAACCTGGCTGAATCCTAGGTACTCTGCAAACCAGTGAATATGTGTTTAGTTCCACTATGTTCCTCTCACAATACCCGATCAAAACACTGTTAAGGTGCATTTTTCTACTTAAAAAGCACCCTGGCACATACCAAATACTATAATCTGTCTTAATAAGGTGGATATTTTGTATTATTTATACTCCCACATGGTATAAATTGCAAACATTAAGGGCAGTATGTAAATCAGTTATAATTGTAATCACTTATCAGTAATTTTAGAGGTTTGATACCTATTACTTATCTTCACGGTGATGGTGGTAATTTGCATGTTAACTTCACTAAGAGCATACATCTCTTAATCACTCCTCAATCTTTTTGGAATTGAAATGATCTCTGAGAATGTTATTTATCTTTCATGACAAAGTATTTATGACATCATCTTTTTTTTTTTTTATTTCTGTATGTGTATCAATGTACTGTCTGCATGCAGGTCTGTGCACCCGTGTCGTGCAATGCCGCGGAGGTCAGAAGAGGGTCTCGGATTCCCCTGGAGCTGGAGCTCTCCTGGAATTGGAGCTTCAGACGGCTCTCGGCCGCCATGTGGGCGCTGGGGATCGAACCCGGGTCCTCTGTAAGAGCGGTCGGCGCTCTTAACCGCTAGGCCATCTCTCCAGCCCCTTATGACATCATCTTTTAAAATTGTCAGTATCATGTTGAGATTTGAATTTATGAGTTGAAAAAACTTTATCTGAAATCACTGCACGATGCATCACTTTGTTCCCACTGGCAAGGGGACTAGAAATTTTCCTTACGCACATAAAATGGAAACAATTTTAGAACACCAAAATAAAACATTGAACTCTAATTAACTTCTATTTGATTTTGTGCTAGCTATCTTTTGAAAGTGAATCACTTGTCTTTGAGCATAAATATATATATATATATATATATATATATAGTCAGAAATAATTATTCATACATTAGGTATCCTTATTCTATAAGTTTATTGCATATCAAAATAACAACTTGTTGCCAATTTTATCAAGAAAATCTCCTCTCCCCTCTAACCTATCTCTTTTTTCCTTTCAGGAGTTGGAATTTTCAAATTTATTTGCTGTTCTTCACTGTATTCATTCATTTTTTGCTGCCAAAGTAGCTTGTTTGGACCCTCTGTTTTTAGGTGGTCAGGCTGCTGCTTCTGCTGCCACCAGCTCTGGTACTACAAGCAAGGCAAAGCACATGGCTTGACACCCTGAGGGCTGCCTGACAGTTACTAGGGCTAGGAACATAGGTGAGCCATCTCATCATTTAGACCCTGAAACCATGATGTGACTAAGTCCACAGAGGGGTCGGACTGCAACTTCAGTCGAAAAAAGCAACTCCTGATGCATCATGATCAGGATTCTACTCTGGAGGGCTCAGATGGACAGCCTGTTTTCTTCCCTTTTATCTGCATCAAGACACAGCTCTTGCCAAACCTGGAGACAAAAGAATGAATGATGTAAAGTATGTAAATAATATAAAAATTGTAAGCTACCTATAAATAAAATACCAATTAAATGGATATTTCTCTACTTTAGATTATTTTGTATGACAAATCCATATTGGGCCAGATCATGAACTAATGCCTTGTCATTGTATTAGGAGTGCAAAGAGGTTAAAAATGACAATAAGGTGCATGCAAAAAGCCATTAAATGCTGAAGCACCTTCATTCACAGATGTGAGTTATTTCCTTTAAGCTCATTTCACAGTTCCCCATTTCTATTCAAATTATGTTTATCTAATTGTAAAATATTCCAGAGAATTTCAGAGAGATCATTCCACTGGCCTGTTGTAGATGCAATGGGAAATGTACCATTTCCTGGGATCATTGTTACTACAATGTTTTATTAACTGACAATATCAACCAAACATCCTAAAATATATTAGTTATGAATGAGACAAGCATTCATGAATCTCCTGTTATTCTAAATATATTTATTTTCACCTAATGAGATTTATTAACAAACTAAGCTTTTCATAAATTCTAAGTATCCCAAAAACTTTTTCAGAGAAAATAACCAATAAATAATGTGTAAGAAACAATACTTTGTAATCCTGTTCTATTTACTCATGAACTGAAGCATTTTAAGAAAGGAATCCCAATGCTATTATTTATGCCACATGAATGATGATTTTTCACTTGAGTAATATTTTTTAAGTAAATAAATATTTGAAAGCAGCAGTTAAAATGTCTTGGCATGTCTGGGGATTAAGTGATGCCAAGTGATGTAAGCTATTTTAGTTATCTTGTTTTAGGATTATGAAAGTGAAGAGCTAGATATGTGAAAAGCTTGGCAGAATGAACCCAAATCTGATTATAGTAACTAGCCTATTGTACAGAGTTGTATTCTTATCATCATTGGAAATATTAATTTCACATCAGTTTAATGCTTAAAAATATTAAGTTGAAAGGAAAATGTGAAGGTTCACAACCAGGCCTAAGAAATCTTAAGTTGGATCTCAGACACCTTGCCAACAGAACTAGAAAACTCGATAATGAAGTTTTAATATGTTCTATTTTGAAAATGAAGTTGAATGTATACTCATAATCAGCATATTGCATTGAAATTCAGCTCATATACAAATAAAACAAGAGACTCATTGTCATGTTTGAAAAACAACAAAACCAGAGTTCTACACATAATTTCTAAGACAGAAAGTGTAAAGAGAGACATACTCAGGAGATGGCACAACACCAACCCTCTTTCAGTTATTTTGTTGTTGTTCTCTCCAACTTGAATTGCTACAGTATATATACATATATTTACATAGTTATATATAAACATAAATATATACATGCACATATCACTTGAATTGGAGGACATTTTTCCTGTAAGAGATGTCATTTTTCCTTAAGGAGGTGCTCAAAGGTTCCTCCTTGGCAATCCCAAACAACCAGCAATCCTGCGCTTTTGCTCCACATTGGGGTCTTTCCCCTCCATGGTCCCGAGGGACTCAGAGAGGGATGCAGGACATGTAGGGCAGAGTGCAGGGACTTGGGTGGGGAGGGGGACATGGAAGGGGGGCGACTCTGGATGCGATTGAGAAATGATGTATGACTTACAGAAAAGTTTAATAACAATAAAAATAAATAGATATTGAAAAAAAAACCCAAACCTCTACTACTAAACAAATTTTAGCTGTCTGCCCTGTGTTCAGAGGATGCTGATCTGGTCTGAAGGGTACAGGTTATGGGACAGTCATCTAACAGGAAATTAAAGGAAGAAATTATACAGAACTTTAAACTTTACATAGGTTTTATAAGGATCCACTTAAACACATAAAAATTTTAACTAACCTTTGTTACATCAAATGTTCTACCAATATTCACTCTATGACAACAGCAAAGGCTCTCTCTCTCTCCCTCTCATACACACACACACACACACACACACACACACACAGCTACATACCTGCATATAGAGAATATAAAACTTTGAGATCAAATTGTATTCAATGAAAATATTTCATACCCATACGTAGCATACTTTGAATTACACTGTAAATTGTTGTTTTGAATTCAAACTTGTTACAACTTCTTTAGTTTTTTTTTTATAATATTGGTTAAAATAAACCATCATGCTTAAAGTTAGGTGCACAGACTTGCATGCAGGCAGTACATTCATACACATACAGAAATAAATAAAATAAAAAAATAATACTATTAGTGAGACAATCCCCAGTTAGAAAAATACTATTTTTATTTCTGTCAGGTTAAAAATGAGTATGTCACACTTTCTTTATTGTGTGAGTAACTGGTATAAGTTGTTATTACTTGAGCCACTTGAATGAAAAAGTTTGGAAATTAACCAAAATACAAATTTCAATTTCTTATATATCTTAGTTTAGATACGTGAGATATTTTTCAACAAACCACAATTTGAGCACTAAGCACTCAAAACAATGCTTAATGATGTGTTAAGCCCTCCAGTGCCTTTGCATATATGTATATGTGCACATACATGTGCGTGTGTGTATATAGGAGGGGAGTGAAATCATTAAAGGCCTCATTACAGTGTGCACAGTGCAAAGTTAAGGGGGAATATCATAGGCACATCAGTCAAAGATAGGAGTTTAAAACCATTTGAAAGCCGCTAATATAATAATGTCTCTTCTATGATAAAAGAAAAAAATCATTGCTGGGCATGGTGGCACATGCCTTTAATCTTAGCACTTGGGAGGCAGAGGCAGGTGGGTCTTTGAAAGTTCAAGGCCAGCCTGGTCTACAAAGTGAGTTCCAGGACAGCCAGAGCTACAGGGAGACCCTGTCTCAAAAAAAAAAAAAAAAAAAAGAGCAAAAAAATTTTTTTAAACAAAAAAATCATTTATGCTAAAGTATACAAAAAGAGACATTTTGAATTGGTCACATTGTAATAAATATTTATCTCAATAACACTTTGTTACCATTCATCCTTACTTTTAAAGAGAGAAGAATCAACTACTCATTTCTTGCCTAGATTTCATACATGAACAAACTTACTGTTTTAAAGCCCTCACTTATACAGCTGCATTCAGTTTAAGAAACGCAATTAGTGTCAAGACAGTGCTGGTGAGCAGAGAAAGCACTTCCAGGTAGGCAGAGAAGTTATCCTCTGGACACATTAGTTTATAGGTTCTTTTGTTCTGCACTGACAGTGATAAAACGGGTTATGTTTTCTCCATGTTGAACATTGAGCTTAAGTGAAGCTTGACTTATTACTATGGAAAATAATAATCTGAATGATCACTTCACTTCATTGCTTTAAACCAGTGTGGAGATACTTTATCAGCACAAGGGGAACTTTGTGCTTAATTTTTTTCAGGTAAGTGTCCAAGTTCCAGTGTAGAAGAATCATTCTGCTACTGTTGATATTGCTGGTGTTCATGAGCTATCCTTAAATCACTTGATCTGTATCTCCAAATTTATTGCTTATGGTTTACTTTTATCCCTTATACTTTAAAATCATGTCACTTCTTCATACATTATAACTTACTTTTGAAGATAAATAAAATATTATAAATGTTATATATTTTATACATATTAAAACGCAATGGAATATCAGAAATATAAAATGTAAATATATTTATTTCCTATTTAATTGCTTTGGTGGATGTTTGTAAAATATAAATTATGATCTGTGACCACTTGCCACTCTGTCTTTCAGTTCATTAATGTACTATTACTAATAAAACTGTACTTTTTTAAAGGAAGACTACTGGAAAATAAAAAGAGAATCTTTTTATTACCTTGTTTCTACATTCCATGGCTGACTTTGATTTGTAAGTGACATGCAACACTAAACTGCAATTCAGAGAATATGAGCTCCAATGTAAAAGGGCCTCTCTGCATGGAGTACAGACTATTTGGAACATAATCTGCCCTGGCTCATTAATATTCATGAAGATTTGATATCTGACCTCTGAAAGGTTCCAAAGAGTGAAGAAAGATGCAATTTGCCAAATTACTTAAACAGCCAAAGAGTCACAACCTTTGAAACATGACAGCTTTGATATTTTTATAATGGTGCATTAAGAGCTGGATCTGAAGTGAGTGGTGGCTAAGGACATCATTATCTTTTCATGAGTAATCGAGGAGCAGTTCATCATGGTGTGTCCTCTAAGACCATGATTGTCTTTGAGCTAATTGCAGTTTCATAAGGGTGCATGCTCACAGAAACCACTATAGAATTGTTCCAATACTCCTGTTGTCCTTGTTACTAAATGAACTATTACAAAATGTCTAATTTTTCATTTTTCGCTTTGAAAAAAAATAAGCAAAAGCAAAATTAAGCCACTTCTGAAAAAAACAAGTAGTATATAACCATTATAGACAATTTAAATAATTAAATTGATTATATGGAAAAAGAAGCATTAAGTCTTAATATGCCTAAGATAAACACAACCAAGTTTATACAAATATTTTCTTATTCAGATGTTTGGTCCACATAGGCACAATAGAAGTATTTTTAATATTTTACTTATTTTTATTTTATATGGATGAGTGTACTGCCTTCATGTGCATTGTGTGCCTGTGTTACGCAATGCCCACGGAGGCCAGAAGAGGGCATTGGATTCCCGTGGAACTGGAGTTACAGATGGCTGTTAGCTGCCATGTGGGGGCTGGGAACCACACTGTTCCTCCGCAAGAGCAGTGAGCGCTCTTGACCACTTAGCCATCTCTCCCCATCACAGTATTTTAAATTGGTGAACAAACATGTGGATTTATAAAGATTATAAAGATATCAGGCTGGGGATGTGACTTAGTGGTGTTTAGCTAGTTCAGCATGAACAGTGCTTTTAGTTTTTTTCCTTAACATAGAAAGAAATAAAATTAATATAACAACATTCATTAAATAAAAATATATAATAAAAAATCCATGAAATTACAGTGGAAAAGGATTATTGGGAGGAAATAATCAAATTTAACACAATATCAATATTTTATACATTAAAATTTGTTTTATTTATTGATTTTTATTTGAATGAATAATAAATTTTGCCTGAATATAAATATAGCATATGTACAGTGTGGTCAGAAGAGGGCATCAGATATCTGGAACTGGCAATATGGATAGTAAAGTACTATGTAGGTTCTGGGAACAGAACCTAGGTCCTCTTATACACAGAGCCATCTCTCCAGAACCCAGAAATATTTTTTGAATTAACACCCATAAAAAACTTGCTTCATGGATTTTCATAGATTTTAGTGAAAATGGAAATATCCATAAAGAATCATTGATTATGTTCTCAAGAACTTTCACTGAAACTGAGGTTTGGAGTAGATTCTGTGATTTTGATAAATGAACATCATTGTGTGTTTTAATGGCTATTCTGGGTTTTCAATTTGATGAGATTTGGAATCAACTAAAAGATAAGGGACTTATTTTATTGATCAGATTATTTGAAACCTAAGACACACCCTAAATTTGGGTGACATCTTCTGGTGACAGCCCATATAAAAGCACAGGAGGGAAGGGAACACTTACTCTTGGCCAGCTTGCCTTCACTTTCACTGCAGAGTTTATCTCTCCTGTGACTGTGCATTTATTCACTAATATTAGCACCAATTTCTTCAAGGTTCTAAGGTAGACTAGAGACCACCCAGGAATCCTCCTGTACTTCAGCACCAAATACAGACCAATGAGAAATCCAGCCTCATAGACTGGCAAATATCAGATTCTCAGACTCTCCAGGAAGAGTCTGAGAACAGCTATTGTTGAAATATCATGACTCCATGCTGTAAGCCAATGTAATAAACCCCCATTTAGATAGACAGGTGATAGGTGATGATAGATAGATAGACAGATAGATAGATAATAGATAGATAGATAGATAGATAGATAGATAGATAGATAGATAGATGATCAATACATAGATTCATTCTGCCAGTTCTTTCTCATAGAGAACCTTGACTAATAATACATGAAGCATCAGCAAGGTTAAGATTTAAAACTTTTAGTCTCGGGGCTGGAGAGATGGCCTAGCCGTTAAGAGCGCCGACCGCTCTTACAGAGGACCCGGGTTCGATCCCCAGCACCCACATGGCGGCCGAGAACCGTCTGAAACTCCAATTCCAGGAGAACTCCAGTTCCAGGGGAATCTGAGACCCTCTTCTGATCTCCGCAGCATTGCACAACACGGGTGCACAGACTTGCATGCAGACAGTACATTGATACACATACAGAAATAAATAAAATTAATAAAAAACATTAAAAAAATAAAACTTTTAGTCTCACTAAAATTACCCCAGTGTGACTTTATGAGGACTGTACCTTGCCCTCCCCGCTACAGCTGATCTGTTCTCTGTTGCTGCTTTTTTCCCTTCCTTATTTTTCTCCTTCAATCTTTCATTTCTAATTCATTTATTTTCTTTCTTTTTTTCTTCCAATTTTTCCTTTCTTCCTTCCCTCCTATTTTACTCCCTTCCTTTTCTTCCTTCTTTTCTTTACCATTCCTTCCTTCATTTCCTTCCATCATTCCTTCTTTTCTTTCCTCCTTTCCTTTCCTTCCTTCCTTCTTCCTTTCTTGTTTTCCTTGCTGCCTTTCTTCATTCTTTTCTTTATTTCTGTCTTCCATTCACTCTGATTGTTGCATGCCAAATATCAATAGTGGGTATTTTATTGCACTCTCCACCTTAATTTTTGAGGCTGTTTTTCATTGACACTAGAACACACCGAGTAACTATACAGGGTGGCCTTGTGCTCAGAGATTCCACCTTTCTCCAGCCCCTCACTCAGTGTTAGGGTCACTCAGTGCTAGGGTCACAGACTTGAACTCTGGTGCCTGGAATTTACCTGGATTCTGGGGAATTTAAATTCAGGCCTTCGTGCACACTCTACACCCTGGGCCAGTCCAACATAGCATCTTTTGACCATGGCAGCTTTCAGTAGGCCACTTATGCATTTCACTCATATTATTTTTGAAACCCTTGATTAGTTTATATTCTAGTTTGCTTTCATATTGCTGTGATAAAAAAAACACTGACAAAATCCAAATTGGGGAAGAATGGGTTTATTTGGACTGGAGAATTTCTGCTATTCCCAAATCAACGTCCGTCTCCTGGGAACCAGGATTGGACAGTGCAGGAAGCGACAACGCTCACCCGTGGGACAGCTTGTCTCAAGCAAACTTCAGTTTATTTCTCCAAGAAATGTTTATATAGGGAAAAAGCTGGCAGCCTTAGAAAGTGCAGGAAAGAGGCAAGGTTCCAAGAGAGAAAAAAAAAGAATGGACCAGGTGTCCCAATTACTGAGAGGTTGGGAGGGGAGGGGCTTCACACAAAGGTACTGTGTGAGATAGATAGCAATTGAAGGTCACTGACCAAGATGTCTCTTCTGAGAACAAGGGGCTCTAGGACTCTGATCGATAGTTGGTCTCTTATCAGCTGGGGGTTTGCCACCTAGCAAGGCTCTGTGAGGGAATGTCCTCGGTCCCTCCACCCTATCATGACACAGGTGCCTCCAAGGACCCTGAGCTTCACTTGTCCCAAGTCAATTCATCCTAGTCACCAAGAATTTGGCTCACATCTCCCAGGTCACAGTTCATCACTTAGGGAGCCCAAGGTAGGGGCTCAGGGCAGGAACCTGCAGGCAGGAGCTGAAGCACAGGCCATGGAGGAATGCTGCTTATTGACTTGGTCCCCTGGCCCATACTCAGCCTGCATTCTTTTTTTTTTTTTTAAATCTTTTTGAGACAGGGTCTCCCTGTATTCCCAGCTGTCCTGGAACTCACTCTGTAGATCAGGCTGGCTTTGAACTCACAGAGATCTGCCTGCCTCTGCCTCCTGAGTGCTGGGAATAAAGGCATGCACCACCACTCCAGGCTAGTTAAATTCTTAACTGGTTTGATACAAGCTAGAAAATTAGAGAAAAAAGGAATAATTTAGTAGACATGTAAATTTATTTATTAGAAATAAAATCCAAATGATTAGAAAGGTGTCAATATTTTGTTCAATGTGTTATCTTTTATGTTTTGTTTTGTTTTTTGAGACAGGGTCTCCCTGTATCCTCAGCTGTCCTCCCCCTTCAAGTGCCTCATATTATAATAAAAAAATGCTGAAAATTGTAAAAAAAAATTATTTCTACTATTATGGTTCCTACTTCTTCAAATTATTCATTTATTCTTTATTTTAGGAGAATGAAATGTAGACCAGGCTGACCTTGAACTCCCAGAGATCCTCCTGCCTCTTGCCTCTCAATTGTTATAGTTAAAGGCATGAGCCATCATGCCTGGCTTTAAATGTGTTATCTTTTTGAAGAATCTAAATTAGCAAATTAGAACTGTTTATTATCCAGCATTCTGCATTTCCAGGAAAAGGCTAGGGGTCATAATTTGCTTTATTTTTTATTCAGACTCAGTGTTACCCAAGTGTATCTTATGAATTTTCAGAAGGCTAATAAGAAAAGTAATGGACCTGATTTGAAATAAAGGAAATACTTCATGACTTAAGGCTTATGTTAATCTAATATTGTAATAGTATTAGCTGAACAAAAATCAGTTCTCAATTTGAAAGTTCTGTTGACAACTCAATCCTTATAATGGAAAATGAAAATGTATGTTGATGCAACTGTTGACTAAAATTTTCATAATACTGCCCCACAAAATTAATTATAAGGTGCTGCAAAATCTGACTTCTTCCTTTAATGTACACCTTGACGGCAGGCAAGTTGAGACACATAGAAGATTGTGGCAGGACGATTGCTGACATGCTCCTTTCAAGTGCCTCATATTACAATAAATATGGTGAAAATTGTAAACAAAAGTTTATTTCTACTATCATGGTTCCTACTTCTTCAAATTATTCATTTATTCTTTATTTTAGGAGAATGAAATTAATCCCCTGAGATTACAAAACCCATCTAAGCAATTCGCAGACATAATAGGTTATAAATAACAGTAATTTTTTTTACATTTTCACATTAGAAAAGGCAAAACATAAATTAGTGAAGTACCAAAGAAAAGTTTATTAATCAATTATATTTGTAGAATCAAGGCTGGAGGACCCAGGTTCTGTTCCCAGAACACACATAGTAGCTCACATTAATCACATCCAGTCCCTGGGAATCTGACACCTCTTTTCCCTGCACAGACATTGTCTGTATGTGGTGCAATTACATACATGCAAGCAAAACATTCATGCACAGAAAATAAACATATCAAATTAAAAAAAATAGAATTCTATATTTCCCTTTCTCACATCTCAGTTGAGATCTTAAGTTGCTTTAGATTTGGTCAACCTGTCATGATTAATGGAACTAGGTCTCACTTTATTGGGCTTTTTCCATTTTGACTGGTCACAGGAGACATGTTGCACAATTATTTAGGAAGCACATGTCTACAGTGACTGCTCTATTGTTACCCTTCATAAGCAAGGATGAAGATTCCAGGTAGCTCAGGGGGGCTATGGCTGAACTCCTGTCTTGCTTCATTGGCAGGAAATAGCAGGCAGGTTGAAACACAGCTAGCTTTTCTACTGAGCCCTCCTTTTGCTTTGTTAACCCTTGCCAGGGGCCTTCTCAAGGGTCTTCTCTCCTTGAGAGAATCTATAAACTCTAAAGTGGATGTATCAAGGCAGGATGACCTTTAGTGCTTCTTTCTTGACCCTAGTGCTAGCTTGTGTGTTCTAGTTAAGTTTCCTCTTCATTTGACATCTATCTCTTCTACATTGCTTGTTCTGTAGCAAATGCAGAGATGTGAGACACAGATAGCAACACTAGGTAATGCCACAGTCCTATGACAATTTGCTTAATATACATAGATACATACCTTGCTGCCTCCACCTGTTGAGGCTCCTGTAATATTCCATTTTTAATACTGCTGCAAAATATTAATTAAAATATAAAATGTCAGATAAGTTTAATAAATATTTTAAAATTCATATGTGTAGTTTTTGTTTAGAAATGTTACCTCAGTGATTTATTTGTGCACATGAAATTTAATATTTCATACTGATTTTAAAATCTTCATACTTAATTAATTATAGTGACAAATTCTGTTGATGGGGAAAGGTAATTCTCAGTCAGTGGAAAACTATTTAGAACATATAGACAATCAGAAGTTAATGTTACAAAGAACTTTAAGGTTCATTACAGTCTCATTTGACAAAAAAAGGAAAGGAAAATTGTGGGCAAGTCTGATCTGGGCTTAGGTGTACATGAACTAACATTTCCAGCTAGGATGTCCCAAAGACATAAGTCAGGGTCACAGGACCTTTCTGTCTACACCCACGCATTGGGACAAGGTGATACAAAGGTCAGGGCTTGGCCCCTGGGAGGTGATGTCATGCTGACTATATAATGACATGCTACATTTGAATAAACAGTCATTTTGTATTTGGATTTATACTCTGTCATGTGTCCTTGTGGTATGCTTTCTTGTGCATGCCATGTTAACGGCCTGGCCCATAGTGGAAATCACCACTTACTATAAGAAACAAAATAATTTTAATTATACAAATAATACAAATAGATATAATCCTGAGAATGATAAATGAAATCCCAAAATTACAAAGCACCAAACATAGCAGACACTAGATCCAGAGGCCTGAAAACTGGTATTGCTTTACTATCTCCACCTTGAACAAGTAGAAGACATAACTAATGGCTTGTCTTCTTAGAAGGGTTTTGGGGCTTTAGATCATTCAACAAACTTGTATAGAATCTCTCCTTTGTAAAAATTATTTTGTTGTTGTGGTGGTGGTAGCTAAACTTGAATATCAACTTGAAACTCCTGGGAAGGGGGAACTTCAATTGAGGAATTTCCTCTAACAGATTGCCCTTGGGGTATATCTGTGGGCCATTTTCTTGATTACTAATAGAAGAGGGCCATTCCTACTGTGGGTAGTTCCATCCCCAGGCAGGTGGGCTTGGGGTTTATAAGAAAGGTAGCTGAACATGAGCAGGATGGCAAGGCAGTGATGAGTGTGCCTCCACGCAATCCACTTCAAATTCCTACTTTAAATGTAGTTCCTGCTCTGTCATCCCTCAAAGATGGACTGTGACCTGCTAAATAAATCTTTTCCTCACCTGAACTGATTTTACTTATGGCATTTTTCACAAAAACAGAAAGCAAACTGGAACATTTGTTAGTTAGAATGAATTGTTTTCTATGATTTAGCTATATTTATATTGATTTTATATTTTCCTGAGACTAATTTTCAACTTAAAATTTTAGGGCAATATTTGATATGAAAGACAGCTTTTGTAGTAGCAAGATTATCTATAATCCTGTAAAAGATTACTCAGAAAGATATCCTTCAACTATATGTGTGTGTGTGTGTGTGTGTGTGTATGAAATACTATATAGTTAAAATATTTGAATCTGTCTTAGTTCTAGATTGTTAAATCAACATATGGTTTTATGGTGCTTTCAAATTACTGAAAAATAAAAGGCAAAACTGATTGATATTATGAACTTTCCCCTAAGCCACAAATTACTTCTTAAATAATTAAATATAGCTCTGTTTTTAATTTATCTTTCATTTTCCTTCTAGCTAAAATTAATTATTTTATTAGTCTATGTTAAATTTAGAAAGTATTGATCCTTACAACATGAAACTTACAAATATAAAATTACCAAAAAGACACCTTTATTTTTTGCATATTTGATACACAACAATTTGAAAAATAATTACAGAAGAATTTTCATTTACCTTCCTCCAAAAGGCTCAGTTGATAGCATTTTACATAATGATAATGTATTTTTGTAACCAAGACATTAACTTCATTGAAGTATTGTCATTAAACTATGCAACTTCTAAATTATGAAGAACTTAAGGGACAACATCCTCAGTTTTCAAAGTTTCATGTATAGCCAGAGTTCTATGAAAGATGCTGACATTCAATATCTTATTAGCTCTTTGTCCAGCTAGCTGTCACATCATTCCTTTCTGGGGTTATGAGAAGATTTTACTGTTTCATTTGAATTTACTTATGTTTTTGAGTGTTTATATTTTTATAACTCTTTAGAATGTCATAGAGAATATATAATATATCCAGAAGTTATGTCTGTATCTATTATTAGATACATGTACAATGTAGACATCTTGACTTTTCACTCTTCTAAATTTTATCATACAATACTCGTTTCATATTACAATTATGTAGAGAATATCTTTGGCTAACTTTATAATCCCTGCATCAATCATTGTAAAAAAGAAAAAAGGGTTTCAAAACAATATGCTAAGACTACTACAATGCATTATATTTCCTCATTCTACCATCCTTCCTCATT
This sequence comes from Rhizomys pruinosus, assembly GCA_009823505.1. Taxonomy (NCBI): domain Eukaryota; kingdom Metazoa; phylum Chordata; class Mammalia; order Rodentia; family Spalacidae; genus Rhizomys; species Rhizomys pruinosus. Next base: position 213,681 of record VZQC01001775.1, on the reverse strand, counting down.
TCATAATGTTCTAAGATCAGTAAATTTTGTTTCTCTTTAGAAAATACCTTTATACAGACAAGTGAACTGCCCAGAGATTGGTTTTCCTTCATCTGAAATGATAATTTTGCTTTCACCCATAAGTGGTAATTACTCAGAACATAGGTTTGTAGTTTCAATGCTCTTCACATTTAGTACTTAAAAAAACAATTTTTCCCATTGCCTCCTTATGGCCGTGGACATTTCTGAAGAGCAATTCTAGTTTCTTACAACTTTCTTTGCTGTTTTGTTCCCTCTACAAGGGAGTGTCTTTTCTCTCTAACAGCATTCATTTATTCTTCTGAACACAGAACAATAAAGTGTTTCAACTCTTCTGTAATTGGACTCCTAAATTTTTCTCATTTTTTTTGCATGTGTGTCTTTGGTATTGACTCAAAAACTACGTATGCATGTGTTGTATATATTTGAGTAGGTTTCAGCCATTATATATATATATATATATATATATATATATATATATGGCAGTGCTCAGAATTAAAGTTTGTGTTTTACACACACTAATCAAACACACACTGAGCTATACACACACCCTGCTTTCTTCAGTATTTTTTTAGAAAAATTCCTGCCCTATTTGTTTCTTTCCTTTTGTTTCCAAAAACACAACTGTCATTTGTTTTATTTATAAGTCCAAAGATCTCAGAATCCCTCTTTTTTCTGGTCTATTTTCTAATTGTATTTAATTTCACTACTGTTGTAGATATTATCTTACTTTTTATTTTTTTTCCTTTCTTTGTCATGTGGCTGAAGAGAACATGCTGTATTTGGAAACTTCTTTTGAGTGTGTTGATGTTTTAGGCTGCAGATTTCCTAGCCAAAACAACAGGAGACATCAAGGTGATGCAGGAGGTTCACTGCCATTCAGTCGAGGAGGGTTCTAACAGCCCATATTGTTTTGTGAAGCCAAAATCTTACATTAACATCTGGTCTGTTTCACATTGTGCTGGATCGCTTTAGTTGTCAACTTGACACACCTGGGTGGAGGTAACCTCAACTGAGGGATTTCTCCCATTGGATTGGCCTGTGGCCTTGTCTATGGGAAATTTTCTCAATTTCCGAGTGATGTGGGAGGGCTCAGACCCTGTGGACAGTGCCACCCTTGACAAGCGCTCATGTCAGAGAGCTGCCTGCAACTATGCTAGCTGAGGCTGCCACACCCTGTTGTTTTTGACTACTAAGCACTTACCCAGCAATACCCTGTTATTGTCACATTTCAGACTCATATGAGACATGTATCCTCACGGGCCTTGACAGAGACAACATGCTTGTACACTAGTCCCTCCCTATGACCTGAGAAGGCACACACAAGACATTTGAAGCAGGTTGCAATTCACAGGGTCCAGAGGGCCAGACTCCAGTCAGGACAAGGTTAAACTCTGCTTCTAGTCTCACTGCAAAGAGAAAAGGATAGGACATAATGTCCAACCACTTCTCTGCCTCTGTGTCTGTTTATAATAATCTTATCACTTAAGTGTTAACAAAAAAGCAAATTTCCTTTGTTTCTGTCATTTTTCCTGCTGTGTGACTTATTAGATATTTGGAATTCTACTTAAGTGCTCCATTTTTTAGTTCTACCACAAATTTACTCATGGATGAAGTAAGCCAACACATGAAAATAATTTGTCAGTATTTATTTAAATAATGCTGTAAAAAGTATGAGCTGCTGTCACTAATATCTATTAGCATGAATTCAGTTAGACATTTTCTCTTACATTTCCCTTAGCTTCTGAGAACTTCAGTAGCAAACATTTAAGTAGGACATGTATGATGTCCGACTTTTGGAGGATTATGGGCAAAGGTATGCCAAGAAAACTTGACAAGGATATGGCTGACATGATATAAATATGTAGGTGACATGAAGTCACCAGGCTTGCTTTCCTAGACAAATGGTGGTCCTGGAAGTCATTTTCTCTCAGCTCTTCTAGTCAAGGCCCTGGCTTTAGCTTGTCTTTTTTCCTTCATGTTTCACACTCAGGATCTTCTGCCAACCCAGTTTATAACTCAAGTGAGATAATTCCTGACTACCTTTTTTTTTTGGGGGGGGGGCTTTTTGAGACAGGATCTCCCTGCAGCCCCAGCTGTTCTGGAACTCACTATGTAGACCAGGCTGGCCTTGAACTCACAGATATCCACCTGCCTCTGCCTCCCGAGTGCTGGGATTAAAGGCAAGATCAAAGGTGTGTACCACTACACCCAGCTTTTTTTTTTTCTTTTTCTGACTACCTTTTGAACACTACTGAATGTTGTGTATTATTCAACCATGTAGAGTATTGAGGAACTGATCCATACCACACCATGGATGATGCCTGAAAACAGTCTTTCATTAAAGAAGCCAAGACCAACCAGGTGGTATATGTATGTGATACCGCAAGTCTCCAAAGCTAATGAACCCGTGGAAGGCAGGCCACACTGTTCTTCCAAGTTGGAGCTAGGAATGTGGAACAGAACCAAATGGGTAAGGCCTTATGCAATGGAGCCTTGTAGTTTTAGAATTAAAAGAGGTGATGGCAGCCATTGTGAATGTACCAAAAGCCACTAGATTGTTCTGCAGAGCAATTTGTTGTGTGTTTTGTAAATTCCATTTCTGAGCTTTCAATGTCTGTTAGAAATGGCAACATAGCCTATTCGGGTTATCTGACTGAGTGTTGGGTTAGATTCATTGACTGAATAAAATTACTAACTCAAGAGGATTTGAAACCATTTCTTTCACCCTGAATATTCTTTCAATATCTGGCTGCTATAAAAAGCAAAACTCAGTCTCTCTGCATCTTTTCATCTTTCAGATTACACTTATCCAGTGAAGTGTTATATCTCTACAAGCATCTTTCTCATGCTTAATTAATACTTAATCTTTAATGTGTTGATTTGATGCTGTGTCATATTACATTTAGTTTTAGAAAATCTCATACTACAAAGATAACGGATAATTTATTTCCTAAATGTTCTAGGAAAAGACTAATAGATGATAAGCAGTATGAAACTGAAGAAGACAAGGATGACCATTACAGAGGAATATCACCTCTCTATAGTAACAGTCTGTGGTGGGCTAAAGGTTTTAAATCTGAGCCCATGTCTCAGTGAGAATAAAGACTGAGACTGAAAAGCAGCATAGCTTCTGTCCAGGACTAAATCTTGGGCCCAAGGCTGGGAAATACAATGCAAATTCTGCTTTGAGAAAATATCCATTCCTCTCCCCACATACCTTTGCCAACCACTTTTCTACCATTATGACCTCACTGCCCTCAAACCCTCCCTTTTCATTTACTGTAGACAGTCCTTTCCTGTCTTCCTGACTGCGCAGATGAAAAGACATTCTAGATACAAAAGAAAAATAATCCTGCCCATTTGCCCTTTAAGCTGTATGACAATTTAAAACAGAACAGCCAAAGCCATTTGTATATTCAAACCTTATCTCTCAACCTAGCAGTCAACTCCTATAGGCTCGTTTTTTCATTTCTCTGTGTTTCAGAGCTCCTTAGAAAGAATACTAAAATTGCTTACAAATGCTTGCAGCAGGATTTGCATTCAACATTTTTTCCCTTAACCCTGAGAGAGGGAGACAAAGCAGGCAATGGTTTAAATCCATCCTGGGGAAATGTTAGCTGCAAAGCATTTGAACACTAACCAGAGTTTCTGATAATTTAGGATATGCTCAGATCAGCATACACAAAATAAAAAATTATAGATATAATTTGTAATAAAAATGGATTAAAATAGACAGGTTAGATTTGTACCAAGGATTAAAAGTAGTTCTCACTATGCAATGCAATATATTGAAAAATACACGTGACCTATAATGTCATTGCAAAGAAAGATGTGTAACAGCCCAGGATGAGTGACATCAGAACGCTGGGGATTGGGATGTTTGCTATGTGTACCTATCTTTTTAGCACACATCCATCTCTTATGTTTATGGATTTTTCTTTAGAGATTTAAGATTAGAAAGCACAAAAAAGTAGTGTTTTAAACTGAGAATTAAAATATAAACATCTGTAGCTGGAGATATGAAAGAAAAATAGCATTTTCTTCATGGCTTTGTTTTGAGATTAGGTAATCCAATTTGATTAAATTATGTGATGCAAATTAGTCAATTAATATCACCTCCTTTTTAGGTCTATATGCTAAAAGTATAGAAATAAAATGGAAAATGCAGATATAAAAATCATATATTATAAAAATATACAGTATAATATTAATAAATCATCATTTTAATTTGATTCGTATTTGAATAAGAATGCTTCTAGTTTCTAAAAGTGATTTACATTCCTAAAGAGGACCACAATTTCATCTTCAAGCCAGAAAAGGAAATACCATAATGAGAAAATGGAGGCGACTGCACATTCATCATTAAATCAGTGATTAATGTGACAGGGTAGCAAGACATGTCAGTTAAGTAAACACAGCTTGTCAGAGCATCTGTAAGAGAAAACCATGGTCTATTTTTGGAAAGAGATGGAATGATACATGTCTGCAAATGTCCACAGATTATCTCTTCTGAAAAATCTTGCAGCTTAAATAGTAGTTTTATTTATCTGCTTTATTTATCTGCCTTATTTATGTTTTATCTTGCTGTGTGATTATCCACGTTATAATACAAATGATAAAAATACACTCAATATGTGTTTTCATAATAAAATATCTACCATAAAATTATATGGCAAAATTATAACATTAGATATATTAATATAAATTAAATGTACAATAAAATATATTTTACTTATAGGTATACATTATGCCTATATATGTATATGTTATTCTTATTACAGTCCTAGAAAAATAAATAAAAACATGCTCATTCAATTTGGGTCAAATTTTCCTCATATATTTTATGAGGAAAGGGTAGAATTTATACACATGCTGTTAGGACTCAACAAACCTCAAGAGTAATTAAGAAGTATGTTTACCACTCATATCAGAGGTGATGATGGTCTGCTATAAAACAAGTGAATTTGGGGGCTGGAAAGATGGTCTAGCAGTTAAGAGCACTGACTGCTCTTGCAGAAGACCCGGGTTCGATTCCCAGCACCCACATGGCAGCTGAGAACTGTCTGTAACTCCAATTCCAGGAGAACTCCAGTTCCAGGGGAATCCGACACCCTCTTCTGACCTCCGCGGCATTGCATTACACGGGTACACAAACCTATATGCAGACAGTACATTCATACACATAAATAAATAAAAATTAAAAAATTAAAAAAACAGTGAATCTGTAAAATTTACAGAAGGAAACGTAGGAGAGAATTTTCTCAGCTTTCCATAAATAACTTTTTTATATTTTATTTATTTATTTTTTATGTGTATGAATGTACTGTCTGCAAGTAGGTTTGTGCACCCATGTCATGCAATGCCGCGGAGGTCAGAAGAGGGCATCGGATTCCCCTGAAACTGGAGTCAAAGATGGTTCTCAGCCGCCATGTGGGTGCTGGGGATTGAACCCGGATCCTCTGCAAGAGCGGTCAGTGCTCTTAACCACTAGGCCATCTCTCTAGCCCCTCCATAAATAACTTTTTTTTTTCTTCCTTAGGATAAAAAGTCTCAAAACACAAACTGTGGAAGAGGAGGCGTGGTAGATTGTAAGGGCTGTGGAGAGATAGGGGTGAATCATGAGACTACAGGAATATAGTCTGGACTCCTGATTGATCAACATGTCTGTGCATACAAGCTTCTCCAACTGGTCTATGGAAACCTTGGGTTGTTCAAAATTTGGACATAGATACTTGCAAAATGCACCAATTACCTGATTGCATGACATAATGAGTGACATCAATGCTATCTGCAAACAACTGTGTCATGTATTGTAGAATCCCTTAAAAAAATAAATAAAAAAGTCTCAAAACAGCATATAGAATCATAAATCTAAAGACCATAAAAAGTCCATGAAGAAGCTATTTTTTTGCCCTTTTTACTTAATTTAGTCCTGTGAGCTATCTTCATTTGATTTGACAATTCCTGTTAATGATTAACTGTAAGAAAGAAGAGGATCATATATACAATATTAACCATATGGGCTTCTCAAAACAGATACATGCTTTCTACTTCTTCAAAGTAATGCTCTGAATGAAATTATATTGCATTTTTTGCAGGTACATGTGAGCTCTTATTTTCAATTCTTTATACAGAGGCCAAGGACCTGAGAAGATATAGTGCAGTACTCAGCCACCAGTAATGGAAAGACTTCGTTTGTCTTCCCCTACCTGGTAGCAGCAGTGTTGAGTTTATAGAACATAATGAAACTGGACTTAGGAATACACAAAAGTTAAATGAACTGTGAATAATGAGTGGAAGTTCTTCTTGTGAGGCAACTTCTTCATCTGGAGCAAGAGCTTTGAGAATTTTGATCCTACTCAGACTTTCTGTACTATTTGCATAACCCTACTATCTCCAACTCTGCTCAATTATGTGTCTTCTACATTTTTTATTTTCCATTGAATTTTGTGCATTTCATAAAGAATATCTCAATAAATCTCAATCCCCAACTTCCACCGTTCCCCACTGGCACCCTCCATAGCCCCACCCATCTGACATTCAAATACTCTCTCATTCGTGGGAAGTGACATTGTAGCAAGTTAGCAGCCCTAGACTTTCCTCAGTGCAGGTTCCTGAGGTCTAGTAAGCCCATCTAGAGTCTCTTGTTTTAATAAGATCAACTACTCCTCACCCAGCAGCAATCAGATGCCAATAGTTCTTTTGCTAAGATTGGGACCTGCTGCCCATTTCCACAGTTCTATGCTGGCTTTTGTCTGCTTAAGTTTGGATGTGTCTTGTGCTGTTGACACCACTGATGTAGGTCATATGAGCAGGGTCCCAGGAGCTTATAGGATTCTACTTCCATATGGTCGTACAACTCATCCCTTACCATCTTTCCACCCTCTCTTCTACAATGGTCTGAGCCCAGGGTGATTGAAGCTTAATATAGGAGTAATGTCTGAGGACTCAGATTTTACAGACTCTTAATCTCCATGCTTTAGCCATTTGTGCCCCTTTGTGTTCCAGACCCTCTGTTGCGTGAGGGATATTCATTAGTGAGAGTTGAGAGATTCTTTTTTAATTTTATTTATTTTTGTATGTGTATGAATGTACTGTCTGCATGTCCGTTTGTGCACCCATGTCGCGCAGTGCCATGGAGGTCAGAAGAGGATCTCGGATTGCCCTGGAACTGGAATTCTCCTGGAACTGGAGTTACAGACAGTTCTCAGCCGCCATGTGGGTGCTGGGGATCGAACCCAGGTCCTCTGCAAGAGCAGTTGGTGCTCTTAACTGCTAGGCTATCTCTCCAGCCCGAGAGATTCTTTATCTCTTGTTTTATGTTGCATGAGCCTTAGGTGTAGACGTTGCATTGTAGATGTGGCACGTAGGCTTGAGCAATTCTCAGTCAATGCCTGTGTGTGAGCAGTTGTGGTACACTATAATAGTCTCCATGTGGTGAAAAAGCAACTTCTTTGATTACATACACTTAACTGTAAATAAGAGGATACGTAGAAAAAAAAAAAAGAAATGAATTAGTCTAGGGATGTGACCGTCTTTTTTTTCTCTAAAATATATGATATCTCCATCCATCTCTCTCTATGGCTGTGCTTAGAGCACCATACATGAATATACTACCATTGAGTGGGCTAAGCCCAATTAGGTAGCCATTGATTGCCCCCAAGATAAAAGTGCCACAACTGCATCATTGTCATATACTATGGAGTCAGTGAGTCAGATTATATGGTCTTAAAGATGGTGTTGAACACTTCTTTTGTAATTGTGGTTTCATGGACAGGATGCCTATATTTAACTTCCCCCACCCAGGGCTCAGGGAAAGTTACAGAACAGGGGGCAGAAAGATTGTAAGAGCCAGGAATGTGATGTAAAACCAAATAGAAATGAATCCAACAAGCTCCTGGGACCCTGTTCATAAGCACCTACAATATTGGTATCAGTATGCACAAGACCCATGCAACCTCAGCTGGACAAAAACCCAGCACAGAACTGCAAAAATGGGTAGCAGAGCCCAAATTTGGCTCAAGGAATATTGGCATCAGATGGTGTTCAGGTGAGGAAGACCTGACCTTCTTTAGAAAAGAGACTCCAGGTAGGCTGATTAGAGCTCAGGGGAGGAGCTTGCACTGAGGAGCGAGTGGTGAGAGTAATTTGGCGCTGGCACTGGGACTCTAGAACAAATGATAGGGGGGGAAGGGGAGCTGCAGGACTGTGCCAAAGGAGAAGCATAATGGTGATTATGACAGATGAAACAAACAAACATTAAATTAACAAAAGATCATGTTGGACAATCTATCGATGGTCCCCCTAGCAGCTTATATAATGCTTTCCAAAGCTTTGAGAACTAGCCTTCAGGGGAAGTGGCTTCCAGGTCTGTTCCAAGTCCATTGCTCCAAATCTGGTCTCTGAAGTAAATCTTGTCTTCACCAATATGATCCTATCTTTGAGTTCTGGGAGGCAATCAAGCTATGGCCATAGCCTGTATAAGTTTGGGAGTCTTCTGGACTACTCTGGCTAACAACTCAAGGGAAGGTTTCTTCTGATTGGAACTGATTCTTGTTATATAGCCTTCAGCTATGCACATAAGTGATCAAAAGGTAAATATTGTTATATATACTTATGGTAATATATCTTTAAGTGCTAAATAGCTGAAAATATATGCTTTTATTGGTGAAAATGTTTTTCTCTCAATTGAAGGAAACCAACAGAGTTTATTTTGCCTAAGCTATTAGTATTAGAGTCAACAGAGGAGACAGGCAGGACAGCAAAGAATAGTGAGCACTTTGATACTTCAGGTTAACTGGTGGGGCCACTCCTGAAAAGTTCACTTAGAGTTAAAGGTCAACATTAACTTCACTTTGCTGGAAAACTGATAAATTGCTGACCATTATTGTTTTACTTTCTTGATGTTTCAACTAAATGTTTGTATCATTATTGATTGTTTTACTGTTTTTTATATTAAGAATGATTTTGGGTGTGAATTTTCCGAAAAATATTTATGGGGAAGTAGGATTATTTTTTTTCCATTACTAGCTATGGCTTGCATGACCTATATTAGGCTTAGGGTATGTAAAAATAAACTTCAGGATCTGAGGAGCAAAGAGAAAAAAGAGATAAGAACAAGAGCAGAGAAGAAAAGAAAACTGGCAGAGTGGCAAACCCGAGAGGCCCTCTGCACAGGAGCAGGGAAGATAGATGCTCCTCAGGTCAGGAAAAGAAAGAGATTCTTTTGTCTTAATTGATTAATTTCTTCACCACCTTTGTGACCACCCTGTTCTGGACCTGAACCTGCTGGAGCTGGACTCTGGCAGTTAACAAAAAAATAAAGTGGAAAGTAATTATTCTTGGGCTTCAAAGGTTACTCAGCAGTTAAGAACTCTGGCTGTTTTTGCAAAAGCTCTAGGTTCAAATCCCAGCACCCACATGTTGAGTTAACACCTGCCTGTAATTCCAGTTTCAGAGTATCTGATAACTGCCCTCGGAGGACACTACATTACACAATATAGGCACACTTACACACCTGCAGGTGTGACACTCATAAGCATAATATAAAAATAAATAAATCAAAAATATTTTAAAGTCATTATTCTTACTGTGTTGCTTTGGAGAAGTATAGCTCATATTTTCTCAGGTTTTCAAACTTAGTAGAGTATAGGTTTTTAAAGTAATTCCATATGATTGTCTGGATCTTTTCATTATCTGTTGTGATATTTCCCCTTTCATCACAGATTCTATTGATTCGGAGTTGTTCCTTCTTTCTTTTGGTTAACTGGGCTAGAGGTCTGTCTATCTTGCTTATTCTCTCAAAGAACCAGCTTTTGGATTCATTGATTTTTTGTATTGCAGAGACACATGCACATCTATGTTTATTGCAGCTCTCTTTACAATAGCAAAAAGCTGGAAGCAACCCAATGCCACTCAACCATTGAGTGGATACAGAAAATATGACACATGTACACAATGGAGTTCTATGAAGCAGTAAAGAAAGACAACATCATGAACTTTGCAGGTAAATGAATGGAACTAGAAAACATTATGCTAAGTGAAGTAACAGAGTCCCAGAAAATCAAACAATGCATGGTGCCCCTCATTTGTGGATGCTAGCACCAAATCCCTAGTTGCAAAGCAAACTATGCATTGTCTACCTTATATTTCTTTTTTTATTTGAAAGCAGTGGTATAGTTAAAAGGTGAATCCCTTAAGGAGTTAAATGGAAATATAAATTGCTGTTGTCCACATTTGTTTTACATAAAATCTGTATAACAATAACTTTGGGATTGGCACATACAAATGTCTCTATAATTTTTCTGTTGTACAGTATCACCTTGTAGCATTCTCTTTCAACTATAGGATGATTTAACTTAAAAATTAAGTTTGTTTCCCAAGTTAATCACATACAGTCACCCAAAACAGCATGGGTGAATTTGATGGAATCTCAATTATTCTTAAGAGTGAGGGGATAGAGACATAGCTGCTGCATGGCCATCCTTAGCAGAGTGAGGAATTCTACTAAATTTTAGGGACCACCACTCAATTCAAACCAGTATTCATGTCTTCACTGCCTGAAAATAATTTTAGGATTAATTTGCACAATTAAGACATTTTAATGTGAACTTAAACCGGAGGTTAAAAGAAAAAGCTGTTGCAGAGGTAAGACATGTTCAAGAGTGAGTACAGCTTTTCAAGTGAGAGCAGCCTATGCAAATGGGAATTTTTAATACACCATTCAGTATCTATCTATCTATCTATCTATCTATCTATCTATCTATCTATCTAAATATCTATCTATCATCTATCATCTATCTGTCTATATCTATCATCTATATATCTATCATTCATTTATTTATTATTTATCTATTGTCTACCTATTTATTTCTATCAATCGACATCTCTCTTTATAGCTTTTGTTAAATCAGGTCATACTCTATTTGTATCTGAACTTTTGCTCTGTTAGAAAATGGTACTGGCAAAAAAAATAGACCCATAGATCAACAGACAATAATTGAAGACCCAAACATTAGTGCACGCAATTTCAGCCACCTTTATTTGAGACAATTATTCATCTCTGAGATTTTAATTTTAGAGGCAAAAAATAATTTAGAAAAACACTTGTTAAATGATCAACATATTTACTACATAAGTGAACATGTGGCTCAAAGTGAATAAAGTAAAAAAGGCCCAAATTTTTGTCTTGCTCTGATGCCTCAAAATGAGAAGTGAATAATTTTTTATACAACACAATTTCAAAGTGTCTACTATGATGATTAAATCTTTAACAAACAATTTAAATTGGTATTATGAACCTACAAGACTAATAATATGTCTTAATTGTATTTATTACTGTTAGTTGTTTATGATTCCAAATGTATGTTTTCTATGTTGTATAGATAGATAGATAAAAAAAAAAAAAAAAAAAAGAAAAAAATAAAAAATTTAAATTAAAAAAAAACAAATAAAAAATTTAAAAAAAAAAAAATTAAAAAAAAAAATAAAAATTTAAAAAAAAAAATAAAAAAATAAAAAAAAAAAAAGAAATAATAGAAAAAAAAAGATAAAAAAAAAAAAAAATAATTTAGAAAAAGAAATACTTTGTGTGGTACAAAGATGTTTCAAATGGAAATGGAGGAAAATAACGTGGAAAAATTAAAATGTATTGTAGAAATATTGAGATAATTAAACTTAAAGTTTGATGGCTATAACTAAACTAATTATAATATAAAGGTTATTAAAATCACTAAATTCAAAGTTATACCTTAATGAAAAATTATGGCTTGATTTTCCATTTGCAACAAAATAACTTTGTTGGGTATTAATTAGATTAGACAGACAAGTACTTTTAATACCATTACTAAAATTCAGAATTTAGTTGCAGTCTTCCTTGAAAGAAAAAGAAAGTTGATTTCATCAACTGAAAAAGGGAAGTGATACCACACTCCATTGTGACTGGAGAAAAAGACTGTATCCAGGTCCTTATAAGCTGCTTCTGTACTGAAAAACTCAGAGAGATAAACTGATCCATGTGCACTTCATTATCAAGTACATTAACAATCAAATACCCCAAACCATTGAACAATCTCATGTTCCTCTAGTCACAATGGAGTGTTTAGTGTGAAGTTCTTCTTTCAGCTTGAAATCATGTGTTTTTTTTTTTATCCTTTGGGGAATACTGTAACTAATTCTGAATTTGAGTAGCTAAATAAATATTATTTTAAGATTAGATATAAACATTGTATATCTAATTATACATTTTTAAAAGTTTCTGATATTTAATATTTTACTTAGCATGTTTATTTATGGTTTAAATTTTATTTATATGTATTATTTTGAAAAATATTTTATTTATTAGTTTTATTTTATGTGTATGAATCTATTGCCATTGTTAGCTGAAATGTGGGTGCTAGAAACCAAACCTGGGTAGTCTGAAAGGGCACCATGTCATTCTTTAACTCCGGCAGCCAGAACAGTGTGTCAGATCCTCTGGAACTGCAATTTTGGACAGTTGCTAACAACTTCACTGATACTAGAAGCTGAGTCTTCTGCAAGAGCGGCCAGTGTTCATAACCCTTCATCCATCTTTCCAGCTATAACTTGGTATATTCTTTAAAGATACACTGATGCTATTTTCATTTCACATGCTTATGTTTAAATTTGTTGTAAATGATGTCACCTTTCATTAATCATATTTTGTTATGATTGTTTCCTTATCCAGAAACCTTATCCTGAAAATAGTTTTCATGTTTAAAAGTTCAAGAGGCTCTTTCTGATGATGCTTCAGGAGAGCCCCTGACAACCTGGGGTTGTTTATCTAAATCCCACTGCCCATCCCTCTCCTCTGGGACTATCCAAGAACCTCCTGATCCAGAGCTCATGCCTTCTCTGCTACCTATTAAGAACCAGTCCACCTTGTTTCCATGCTGGGAGAGTTAGGCAGATCCTGCTTGCTGGGTCAGCATTCCCCTGCTGTGGGACCAGCCCAAGACCCTTGGTTCCAGGGCTCACATCATCTCTGCTTAGCAAATTGGAACCATAATACGTGTCCACCAAGCTAGATTAGTCCTATAGAGGTGTTCTTTAATATGTTCTACCTAGAGGAATGTCCAGCATATAGAATTCAAAAGAACAACCATAAATATATTCAAAGAATTCAACAAATTTAAGCACACTGTGGAAGTCAATTATTACAACTCTTGGCATATACCCAAAGCACTCGTCTTACTTCAGAAATCCTTGTTTAGGAATGTTTGTTGCTGTTTTCACCATTACTAAGGAAATGAAAAAAACCCTAAATATTCATAAACTGATGACTAAATAATAAAAATGAGTTACATTTACCCAATGGAGTTCTAATCATTGATAAAGAGAAATAATATTATAAAATTTGCAGGTAAATGTATGGAACTAAAAACTGTTATACTAAGTGAAATAAGACAGACTCAGAAATGCAAATGTCATATCTTCCTCACTTGTGAACTTTAGCTCCAAATCTTTGAATGTGAGCATATATCCTCACGTGCCAGAAAAATAGAAAGGAACCATTGGGGGGAGGATTAGAAATTAGCTCATTTTGGAGATCTAAAGAGGAGAATAGTAGGGAAAAAGTGTCATCAAAGGGAAATGAGGACTAGAATAGTATTTTAACTGGGAGGGACTANAGGTGTGTTATAAAGAAGACAGAAGGAAAACCAAAGGGAAATACATTCGTTAAACTGCTATGAATCCACACCTACTAGAGTAGATTGATAGATAGATAGTAGATAGTAGATAGTAGATAAATATCTCGAGAGCGAGATAGAGAGAGAGATGGAGATAGACATAGAACTGGAGCTGGAGGAAAGAGTTAGATACAGATACAGCGAGATATTTATGAGTGCAACTGTCTGTATAACAAATCCACAGTGCCAGGCGTGGCGACTTCCCCTCAAGTTGTTGGTGAGGAAAATCAAGATACTCCCAAAAGCAAGAAATAAAGGCTATTGCTACATCCTTGACGCCTCCTCGAAACTTGAAGGGTAACAGCCTCTTGCCCAAACAGACAGACCATACTTCAGACAGGCCTTAGAGCAATTGGGTTGGAACTGACCTGAAAGCCTTGTCCCTGAAGATTAGCTTTCATGTTAACAGAGAACATTCTGCAAAAGGAGAAAGCTGCAAAAGGAGAAAACCAATCAAAGGTCTCCCAGCTGTGAAGCCCAATAAAGAACAGTGCGTGGAACAGAAAACTATTGCTACTGGTGAATCAGAAGCTCTTTTTTCACTTTCTTTCATGCTTTATTGACGTTTTGTGTATTTCCGACATAATTTCTCAGTTCAGTTTAGACCTATTCCCTTTCCCCTTCATGCATTCTGCCCTAACTATCCTGCCTCTTTCTTTCAGTCTTTATGTTTAGAAATACACGTTTTCCTCCTTTAATTTCTCTTATCTAAAATACTGATACATACTTTCCACTGATTTACAGTACTCCCGAGTCTGAGAGTAAGTGGTGGATCAATTTAGAGTCTGTTCCGGATTTACATTATAACAACTAGTTGCTTTCAGATAAACAGAACTATACCAATAATGTTGTTCAGGCTGTCTTTTCTGGGATTTGGTGTTAGCCTCCACAAATTAGGGAAACCAATCACCACTTGTTTTTCTCGGACTGTGCTACTTCACTCAACATAATGGCTTCAAGTTCCATCCATTCACCTGCAAAGTTCCTTGATGTCATCTTTCTTACCACTGGTTGTACTCCATGTGTCGATGTACCACATTTTTGTCATCCACTAGTCTGTTGCGGGGCATTTGGGTTGTTCCAGCTCTTTTCTATTGTGAAGAGAGGTGCATTAAACATAGCTGTGTATGTATATTTGCAATAGGATGAGTTTTTTTTGTGGGTATATACCCAGGAGTGGTCTGCCTGGGTCAAGTGGTAGGCACCATTTTGAGTCTTTAAGGGTTCTCACACTGCCTTTCCTCATGGGTGTACAAGTTAATCTCCCACCACCAGCGAATGGAGTGTTTCCCTTTCACCAAAACCTCTCAAGCATTTGGTAAATTTTGTGTATTGATAATTACAACCAGTCACATATTCAGAGTGAGATTATATGCGCCAGTGGTTTTTAATTTGCCTTTCCTTAATTCTTAATGATCTTGAACACATTTTAAGATGTTTTCTTCAACCATCTTTATTCCCCACTGGTGAAATCATCTGTTTCAGCTCTTCCACGATTTTCACACACAACACGCACCCTGTGTGTGTGTGTGTGGTGTGTGTATGTCTTTGTTTTTTGATTAGTATATATATTGGACGTTGTGTCACGCACCACCGACAAGCCCGCCCACCCCCCCACCCCACCAACCCCGCATGTGGTGCGTGGTTGGCCTCAACCCGTGATTCTTCCTTGATGTTGCCTTTGCAGTCTGATGAGGTCCTATTTTGTGTGTGACGCCAACGAGAGAGAGACGTGACAGACGTTTATGCTGACGGTCCTCATTCGCACCTCACCCCTCACCTCGTCTACCGTTCCTCTCCTATCTCCTCACCACCCCCACACGACGCACGCTATCTCGCGCTGCAGAAGAGAGGATGCGTTGGCCGTAGTGCAGGACACACAAACCCCCTCACACGCGCGCGGCGCACACACGACACACGAGCAACAGCGTTTATAGGTTTTATGGCTGAGATCCTTTGATACACGTCTTGGAGTTGATTCTTGTACAGGGTGATGAGGTATGATTTAATTTTGTTTGCTACAAATGATGATTAAGTTTGCCAGCATTTGAGTTTTTTTTTTTTTTTGCCCCTTTGTAAAATATGGAGGTGGCCTGAAATCGGTATGAGCTCAACTTGATGTTTCAAGTGAGGAGAGGAACACTTGTGAGGAATGGACCAACCAATTTTGTATTTGCTCTTGTCGCAACGTAGTAAGGCTGATCGTTTGATGACTATGACTCTGTAAAATAGCTTGAATTCTGGTAGAGCAATCCCCCCCACACACCTTTATTGCTCCTTTCGCCCAGGGTTGCTTTAACTATTCAAGGTCTTTTATTTTCCATATGAATTTAAAGGATTTTTTTCCAAGTCTGTGAAGCAGCTCATGGGGATTTCGAATGGGATTGCATTGAATTTGTATATCAATTTGGTAAAATGGACATTTTTACTATAATAAATTTTCCACATCCATGAGCATGGGATATCTTGAACATTAAGCACAACTCATATGTTAGACTATTTATCTTTTTTCTTTCCCCCTTTTGGTGTCCATTTTCAATCTCCTTCTGTTGTCGAGATCGTTGGTATCTTTGGTTAGGTTCGTTTCCAGGTATTTCCTTCTTGTTGAGGCTATTGTGAGTGAGAGGGTCTTCTTATATTTCTTCTCCACCTGTTTATTGTTGGCGTAAAGAATGGCTGATTTTTTCTAGGTTAATTTGTATCCTGCCACTTTACTGAAAACTTTAATCCTTTCTATACGTTTTCTGGTGGAGTTTTTAGCATCCTTAGGTAAACTATCATATCATCTGCAAAAACGGATAGCTAAACTTCCTCTTTCTGATTATTACTCCGTGAATTGACCTTCTCTGTTTCTTACTGCCCTAGCCAGCTTTCAAGCACTATGTTAACCTAAGAGGAGTTGTGATAAGGGACAGCCTTGCAGGGTCCCCACCTTTACGGGAAATGGTTCCAAATTTTTTTTTCTCCATTTAGGTGATGTTGGAGTGGGTTTGCTAAATATGGATTTTATCATGTTGAGGAATGTTCCCTTCAGTTCTGCTTCCTTTTGGACTTTAAACATGAAGGGATTCAGCAGCTCCTTTAACTTGTAGATAATCAACACATGTCTCACTGGAATTAAGGCCTACTCAATGGGAGGAAAATTCTGTATGATGCTGTGAAACGTACTGTAAATACACATGGCTGGAGATTTTGCATCTCCTAGAGAAGAACCTACCTTTCCCACTCTTTTAGACAGATGTATTTTCTTACTTTTTTCTAAAGATGCAACCTTATATTTTCCGGACAAGTGTACTTCTATACTCATCAAAGAAGCTTCTTTTTGCTACAGATGAACAACTAACACAGAGTTAAATAGTTGACTACTAAGAATAATTGTCTGTGAAATGATTAGCCCTAAGTGACACATTATCAATGCAACTTCTTACATAAGACGAATGCATCTTTTTTTTTTTTCTGTATGTGTATGAATGTCTGTCTGCATGTCGGTCTGTTGCACCCGTGTCGTCAACAGTGCTGGAGTGTCAGAAGAAGGGCTCGATTTCCCCGTGGAACAGGCGGAATTCTCTGGAATGAGTTCAGACAGTTCTCGAGCCGCCATGGGGTGCTGGGGATCGAAACCCGGAATCCTCTGCAAGAGCAGTCGGCGCTTTAAACCGTAGGCCATCTCTCCAGCCATCTTTTAACTTTCACCAGAGAAGATTCCTCACACAGCAGCTAGTGATTAACACATACGCCAACAAGTGGCCAATATCCAAAGATCAAGATGCTGCAGATTGCTCAGCCCTGGATAAGACACCTGCTTCAATCTTCTGGCCTTCTAAGGCTCAGGAAATATTATGGAAGAGGGGGGCAGAAAGACTTGTAAGAGGCAAGAGGTGGTGATGACCACAAGTAAACAGGTGTACATACAGTTGGTGATTCAGACATTCGATCTCTCAGCAGTGGTTACAGCATGCACAAAGTCCCATGTAATCTACATCAGACAAAATTCAAGCATAGACATTGGGAAGTGGGTAAGCATCCCACCCACAGTCCAGGGCGTTTGCCAAATGATGAGTGGCTGGAGAGGGGAGACTCAGTTCTTTAAAGGCGGCACTTTGTAGATTAAACAGGCTCTAGCCAGAGGAACCCGTATGAAAGTACATTTGGGAAACAAAAGAGACTCTGTAAGGTATGTTAAAGGCCATCTATATATATATATATATATATAGATATATATATATATATAGTGCAGTAAGAGGGTTGCAGTATGAACGGAGATATAAACACCATAAAATTCCATCAAAGTATATTTTATTGAAATCTGATTTCTATTTGATGGGTAAGTTAGATGGAGATTTAATAATTCACCTTTCATATTGAAACTCCCGCATGGATGTACGTTCCTATCCAATGCCTTTGTATACCACATCAACAAATCACTTATATCTGTCTATCACTATGCCCTTATATTCCTTCTAGCACTGCCAACCCACTTCTATCAAGATAAAGTCTACGGTTCTTCTCTTAGTTTCTTTCCCCTTAACTTTTTTTTACTATTGTATAAAATCTTATGTTATTTCCTTTTTAGTCCTATATTTGTTAAATCTACAAAATTAATTAACCCAAATTAGAAGAAAAGGCCCTATACCATGCTTATATTTTAACAAATTAGCTGTAACACTATTCACTCTAATTAGAATACTACAGATAAAGGAACTTCTTATTTAATTATCCAAAATCCATGATTACATAAAAATATGGTTTGATATCATATAATAAAACTCGTTGAAGCTTATTATCCAGATAGAGCTTCTAGAACTCAGAGCTAGCTACTACCATCAGGTTATGCTATACATTTAACTGGTTGAAAGAAGATGAAACAAAGAGTAGAAATAAATTCATGTAAAATTCCAAGACAGCGAATAAAAATAATTCAATTCAAAGGCTACAGATAACTGAAAATATAGGGAGAAACAGTATAATTCTCAGCTTTTTAATGTTTCTTTGCTTAGAATATTACATTTACTCCATTAGGCCAAGCAATGTAATTACTTTACCGTATAAAAAATCCTCTATATCACATATAAAAATTTTATGGCAGATACAGAGTATAAAAAATAAGTAAATGTCAGATCCAGATCATGATGGCTAATAGTTTAATGTGATCTAGTAATTTCTTTCTTTTTGGCTTTACCAGCTATCTATTCCTTTCTCCTGAATACAGCTAACTTGCCTACAAATGAGATTCATACACATTTCATTATTGGAATGAGTGTCCCTATAATCATGGGAATAAACACTCCTGTCCCACCTCTGCTTCTGACTAATAGATAGAGAAGTTAGAATTCTTCATAGAATGTATTAACAAAAGACAGTTTCCAATCGAAGGCTAAAATGTAATCAGATGCTTCTGAGACTTAGCTGAGATTTCTCTTTTCCTGTATTTCCCTTCTTCTGTTTCCACCATGTTTTTGCAAGTGTCTTGATTTCTGATTTTATTTGTTTGTTCTTTAATCTAAAACTTCATGAAATGTTCACTTGGATATGGGAATTGGGGAACTGAATTGTGTTCCAATATAGCCTCACATAAATAAACTATCTCTTAGCCCCTTTGAGGTGAGAGTTTTGGTTATGGAGAGTGGAAAATATTCCAAAATTTAATTTTATACATTTTTAACAGAAAACAAACTCAGAAATTACCTGGCACAATCACTGAAGGAATAACAATGTATATGGACTCACATTACAACGTTTTTAAGATTTAATATTAACATTGACCACACACAAACGTGGAGTTGCAACACGTATCCAGTCTTTGGCCGCGACTCTTCTACGGATACTGTGTATTTACGGTCTTAGTATAAAGTAAATATGTGTATATTAAATAACATTGGTTTAAGGTCTGATAAAAATGGTTCAGCCATCTCGTTAATTGGAATATAACATTGCTGTTGTCCACATTAGCTTTGAATTAAAAACTGTATAACATATTACTTTGGTTGGTATAAAAACAATCGTTCTCTATAATTTGCTATATGCTAGTTCCCCTGGAGCATTCTCTTTACCTGTAGGGTGCATTTAATTTAAAAATAAGCGTTTGGTTTCCAAGTAATCACATACAGTAAGCCCAAACGCATGGTGACTTGATGTTGAAAGCTGTGCCTGATTCCACCCTATAGGATATATAATACAACTGTTTTTTGAAGACTCATGGGTCAAAAATCAACGCCTTTAACATCAAAAAACCAGGGGGATATAGATAGATACGAAACTTTTTGTCAAGAAACCTTACAATCCAAATCTTAAAACTACCTATGGGAAGGATTTTTATGTTCCAACAGGACAGAGTATCACCCAACTAATGGATGAGAAAGAAAATACAGCTTAGCAGTGAGTAGGATGTACCAGGAAGTGCAGCCGAGGATTTTACTCCCTCTGGGATGAAGGGAAGAAATGCCTCAGATTGCTGCCGACATCAGGCCCCTCTCTGGAACCTACTTAGTACCACAATATTTTTACGAAATCCTCCTGCAGCTTCCCTTCTAGGTGCGCACGTTTCCTACAAGCGGACTTTCTTACCTACCCCCCATTCACTAAGGAGAAATATGCTGATGATGAGGTCGTTTTCTCCAGCTGTCCAGAAAAATAGAAAGGAACCATTGGGGGGAGGATTAGAAATTAGCTCATTTTGGAGATCTAAAGAGGAGAATAGTAGGGAAAAAGTGTCATCAAAGGGAAATGAGGACTAGAATAGTATTTTAACTGGGAGGGACTAGGGCGTGTTATAAAGAAGAGAGAAGGAAAACCAAAGGGAAATACATTAGTTCAAAATGCTACTGAATCACACATACTAGAGATAGATGATAGATAGATAGATAGATAGATATAGATAAATATATAGAGAGAGATAGAGAGAGAGATGGAGATAGACATAGAACTGGAGCTGGAGGAAAGAGTTAGATACAGATACAGATAGATATTTATGAGTGCACATGTCTGTATAACAAAATCCACAGTGCCAGGAGTGAGAACTTCCCTCAAGTTGTTGGTGAGGAAAATCAAGATACTCCCAAAATAAGAAAGAAAGGCTGTTGCTACCATCCTTGATAGCCTCCTAGAACTTGAAGGTAAAAGCCTCTTGCAAAAGACAGACAATTCTTGGGACATCGGACTTGAAGCAATTAAAAGCTGGAACTGACCTGAAAGCCTTGTCCCTGAAGATTAGCTTTCATGTTAACAGAGAACATTCTGCAAGCTGCAAAAGGAGAAAACCAAATCAAAGGTCCTACCCAGCTGTGAAGCCCAATAAAGAACAGTGCGTGGAACAGAAAACTATTGCTATTGGTGAATCAGCAGCTCCTTTTTTTAATTTCTTTAATGCTTTTATTGACGTTTTGTGTATTTCAGACATAATTTCTCAGTTCAGTTTAGACATATTCCCCTTTCCCTTCATGCATTCTGCCATAACTATCCTGCATCTTTCTCTCAGTCTTTATGTTTAGGAATGCACATTTTCCTCCTTTCATTTTATATTACTCTAAAATACTGATACATACTTTCCACTGATTTACAATAATTACAGAGTCTGAAATTAAGTGGTGGATCAATTATAGAGTCTGTTAAGAGATTTACATTATAACAGCATAGTTGCTTTCAGATAAACAGAAATATAACAATAATGTTGTTCAGCTTGTCTTTCAATGGGGATTTGGTGTTAGCATCCACAAATGAGGGAGACCATTTGCCACTTGTTTTTATGAGACTGTGTTACTTCACTTCGCATAATGGCTTCAAGTTCCATCCATTCACCTGCAAAGTTCATGATGTCATCTTTCTTTACCACTGAGTTGTACTCCACTGTGTAGATGTACCACATTTTTGTCATCCACTAGTCTGTTGAGGGGCATTTGGGTCCTTCCAGCTCTTTGATATTGTGAAGAGGGCTGCAATAAACATGGATGTGCATGTATCTTTGTGGTAGGATGAGTCTTGTGGGTATATACCCAGGAGTGGTATGATTGGGTAAGGTGGTAGGCACATTTTGAGTCTTTTAAGGGTTCTCCACACTGCTTTCCATAATGGGTGTACAAGTTTACATTCCCACCAACAGCAGATGGAGTGTTCCCCTTTCCCCCAAACCTCTCCAGCATTTGGTATCTTTTGTGTTATTGAACTTAACCAGTAATATCAGAGTGAGATTGTATTTGAGAGTGGTTTTAATTTGCATTTCCTTAATTATTAATGATGTGCAACACTTAAGATGTTTCTCAACCATCTTTACGTCCTCACTGGTGAAATCTCTGTTCAGCTCTTTGCTCCATCTTTTGAATAGGTTATTTGTATTCTTACTTCTTTGTTTTTTGATTAGTATATATATTGGACGTTAATGCTCTGTCAGATGAATCACTGGTGAAGATTTCCTCCTGGTCTGTGGACTTTCTCTTCACTTCCTTGATTGTTGCTTTTGAGTTTGATGAGGTCCTATTTGTCAACTGTTGACCTTATTTCCTGTGCAGATGCTGTCTGATTTAGAAAGTCTTTTCCTACACCTATATCTTGTACGTGTCAGAAACCAACTTATTTTCCTATCACTTTCAGGGTTTCAGGTTTTATGCTGAGATCTTTGATACTCTTGGAGTTGATTTTTGTACAGGGTGAGAGGTAGGGATTTAATTTTGTTCTGCTACAAATGATGATTCAGTTTTGCCAGAATTGAGGTTTTTTTTTTTTTTTCTCCTTTGTAAAATATGAGGTGGCTGAAATTGTCTGAGCTCAACTTTGTATTTTCAATTTTGGTCCATTGGTCAATGGGTCTGTTTTGTGCCAGTATCAGGCTGTCTTTATGACTATGACTCTGTAAAATAGCTTGAATTCTGGTAGAGCAATCCCCCCTGTATTGCATTTTTTACTCAGGGTTGCTATTTGGGGTCTTTTATTTTTCCATATGAATTTAAGGATTTTTTTTTCCAAGTCTGTGAAGAAGCTCATGGGGATTTTGAATGGGATTGCATTGAATTTGTATATCAATTTGGGTAAAATGGACATTTTTACTATATTAATTTTTCCAATCCATGAGCATGGGATATATTTCCATATTTTGGTGTCATTTTTCAATCTCCTTCTGTTGTAGAGATCGTTGGTATCTTTGTTTAGGTTCATTTCCAGGTATTTCATTATTTTTGAGGCTATTGTGAGTGAGAAGGTCTTCTTATATTCCTTCTCCACTTGTTTATTGTTGGTGTAAAGAAGGGCTACTGATTTTTCTAGGTTAATTTTGTATCCTGCCACTTTACTGAAACTTAATCATTTCTAGACGTTTTCTGGTGGAGTTTTTAGCATCCCTTAGGTAAACTATCATATCATCTGCAAAAAAGGATAGCTTAACTTCTTTTCTTTTTAGTACTCCTTTAATTTCCTTCTCTTGTCTTACTGCCCTAGCAAGCGTTTCAAGCACTAAGTTAAATTAAAGAGGAGTGGTGATAAGGGACAACCTTGCAGGGTCCCCACCTTTAAGGGAAATGGTTCCAATTTTTCTCCATTTAGGATGATGTTGGTAGTGGGTTTGCTATATATGGCTTTGATCATGTTGAGGAATGTTCCCTTCAGTCTGATTCCCTTTAGGACTTTAAACATGAAGGGATTCAGCAGCTCCTTTAACTTGTAGATAATCAACACATGTCTCACTGGAATTAAGGCCTGCTCAATGGGAGGAAAATTCTGTATGATGCTGTGAACGTACTGAAATACACATGGCTGGAGATTTTACATCTCCTAGAGAAGAACCTACCTTTCCCACTCTTTTAGACCGATGTGTTTTCTTACTTTTTTCTAAAGATGCAACCTTATATTTTCAGACAAGTGTACTTCTTATCACTCATCAAAGAAGCTTCTTTTTGCAACAGATGAAAACTAACACAGAGTTAAATAGTTGACTACTAAGAATAATTGTCTGTGAAATGATTAGCCCTAAGTGACACATTATCAATGCAACTTCTACATAAGATGAATGCATCTTTTAACTCTCACCAGAGAAGTTTCCTTATGCAGCAGATAGTGAATAACACATACACCAACAAGTGGCCAATATCCAAAGATCAAGATGCTGCAGATTGCTCAGCCCTGGATAAGACACCTGCTTCAATCTTCTGCCTCTTAAGGCTCAGGGATAATTATGGAAGAGGGGGCAGAAAGATTGTAAGAGCAAGAGGTGGTGGATGACCACAAGTAAACAGGTGTACATACAGTTGGTGATTCAGACATTCGATCTCTCAGCAGTGGTTACAGCATGCACAAGTCCCATGTAATCTGAAATCAGACAAAAATCTCAACATAGACATTGGGAAGTGGGTAAGAAATCCAACCACAGTCCATGGGAGTTTTGCCAAATGATGGTGGCTACTTTAAAATTCATTTAAGAAATGTAGTAAAAATCAACTTACAAAAAATGTATGAAACTTTTTAATATAGATAAACCATTAGATAGAAAGAGATTAGCCACATCCATTCAGCATAGCTTAAACAATATCTAGGAATTCGAAATCTAACCAAAAAGAAAGCTCAAAATAAAAACTTGTGTGTCTTGGAAGAAACACATTGACGAAGACACATTCAGAGAAAGAACTACCTGTGCCAAGATTAGTTAATAATCAATGTAAAAATGAACAATACCCAACAACTTATGGAACCAAAATTCAAATGGCAATCACCAGGCAAGGATTCCATGCATCTTCACGAAAAGCAAAAATAAAGAAAATTTAACATGAAGATAAAATCACAGATAAGCAAAGTAAAACGAGCAAAAAGACTCAGTGCTGGAGGGTAGTTACCATACTAGATTTCAAAAATAATTGCAGAATAAAGCATAAAAATCATGTGTACTGATGCAGAGCTAAAAGAAGCAGTAATTTAGCAAATACAAAGAACTAACTCTAAACACACCAAGTTAAATACGCAGTTCTCAAACCTTTCGACTAATTGATACTTTTATAAGTCAAAATGTCATATATATGAAAGGGCTAAAATTATAATTTCTGAAGCAACTTGCACTGTGTTCTCAGGAGTTGAAATGAAACAGCAAATTAAGTACATTTTGAAAGGAAAGCTAGACTGCTCAATTCATAAGATTATCTACCTGACAGATGCCACTCTCCATCGAGAAGCAGCTATCTGAACCCACAGAGCATGCTGCATATATCATACACTAACTGGTTCTCTGACTTTTCCCCAAATGTCACTGGGGCCCCCTAGCAGCTGCTCAGAAGTGGGCACCAAGAGATCATCACTTCAACTGAACCTGGTAAAGTCGCAAAACTGGTAAGTCTGAAGCAAACTAGCTAAACATCAATTTTAAAGATAGTACCATATCCTACAAACTTTTTAGATCTTATTAACACTCTTGTAAAGTGAATCATCTGTGCATAGAGTGCTGCCACTTACCTTCTGCTCTAATTTTTTTCAGGGTTAATGAATTCCAGTACAGAGTGTGAAATCTAATTTGAGTACTGTTCAATCAAAGCATCCTCAAAGCATGTTCACACTTGCTTGAGGTGCTACTGTCTCATTAAATATTTGCTTTCCTTGATAAGATTTGATAAATTGCCCACAGCAGGCATTTATCAAGCATGACATATTTTTTCAAATGTTGCTGAGAATTTTTTCTTTGTAATTTTTATTTTAATGAGTGTACTTGTTGATATATTGCAACATTTATACTTCAAACAAATAAAGAAATTATTTCTTATTCCGCTAACATGTTGTTAAATTACATTCATACCAAGAATTAAACATAAAAAGTAAAAATATTGAAGACAGAAGTGATAAGATCGTGAAATAAACACACTAACAAATTGACATGAGAAGTCTCCAAATTTATTCTTTTTTAAATTTTTTATCATATTTGAGTGCATTTAGATGTACGCTGCAGTGTACTGTCACCCATGTCCTACAATGCCAACGGAAGTCAGACAGAGGTGTCGGACCCCGACACTGGAGGGTTTTTTTTTTTAGCCGTCTTTTTTAGTAGTGGTGCTCGGGGATCGAACCCACAGGAACTCTTCTGAACTGGTCAGTTCGCCTTTATTACTAGCGACCATCTCCCACCCAAATTCATTCTTGTCCTAATGTTATCCATAAGACCAGTTATCACAAGTTAATTACTAATTATTATGGCATCACAAACATTGTTCTATGTCGCAGTTAGTACTATGGAACTTGAGCACATCCCTCGTCAAGGAGTAGTGAAAAGGTGAATCTATAATCCCTGGAGTTCCTAAGAATCTTACAGAAATAATTGCCAAGCCATGGAGACTCTTTAACAGTGTGTATAAGTTAACAAAACTTCTAATATATTAACCACAGCATGAGTATCAGGGAGTATACAATTTAGGGAGACCATTACTCTTATGGACATAAATTGAAAGGCTCACCGTGAAACAAAGCAAACATATCTATGTACCCAATCACTTAGCATGACTAAGTCGTGATAGTAAAAGGTTGTAATGAGAGGATACAGTTATGAACCAGTCATGCAATTTTTTTGGTCATTTAGTGTTGAAATTACAGTAAATCAGTGAAATCTGGGAGATTGAATGAGGTACAGAATCAACACAGTCTTAGAAAGCAATTAAAATACTATACGATGGGGAACAGAAAAAATTTAGCAAAAGATTAGCAAAAGTAAAATATTCTGGGTGAAAGTCATGGATGGTATTGACTGTTGCCCTAACTAAGACTCACTGCAGCCCTTCTCACCATTCCCACAGACCCACTGTCCAGTGTGTGTACACATTGTAACTCAAGGCTCACTTAAAATATTTTTCCCGAACCAAGGAGGTTTCAGCACATGCATAAACCAATTGTCTGCCCTCCCCTATGTCAAATACACACAATGCTCAGGCCCACACTGTATATCTGAGGTCCGTAATGTCACAGGTCCACCATGAAGAGCGCATCGGAGAATAGAAGTGTGCCCTTAATATCCTCTGTTTCATCTTTAGACTTTAAAACCTGTTTAGAACACCTGAGAACATCATTCATTTTAAAGCCCTAAAAGTCATGAATCTAAAGAGCCATGTACTTGGACTCATAGCAAGCAGCTTTCACACTGGCTCATTATCTCTCGGGAATTTAAAGATCCACACTCTCAGATTGAAAGTGCAGTTAAATTTATAGGACACTAATGTAATTCTATAAATGCAAACAGTTCTAAAATCTATTCAATTAATGACATTTTTGTTCTTTCATTTTTGATAAAATGCTTATGTAAACAGAAATATTTACATGAAGGTTTTACATCGCATAAGCTTTCAGATCACCTGGGTAAATATCTTAAAATATGGTGGAAACATATTGTGTTTATGAAAAATTCACCCAAACGCCCGCAAAAGGCATGCCATTTCACCCCTCTGAATAAGACAAGAGCTCCCCTGCAATGCCCACATATCCACCTTTATATGCACGACCAGTTTGTAGATTTCCCCGCTTAATAGGTCCAGTCATCAGCCCTTGTTAGCTCTCTTCTTCAAAGTTCACATCTCTTACTGCTCTGAACTATTTGCAGCTGCATGTGAAATCTAAAGATTGCTTTTGTTAGATGGTCATTTTAAGAAATATCTACTTCCACCAATTCCTTGCAGCATGGATCTTTCTATGCTTGGAGTATTCCATCAACTTCTTCTGCAAAAATAATTTTTTGTGTAAGATCAAATGTTGTTGGTCAGTTTTAATATCTTTATTTTTGAGGCTATTGGAATGAGAGGTCTTCTCTGAACCTTTCTCTGAATGCTTTTTTATTAGTATATAGAAAGGTTCATTGATTTTTATAAATTTAGCTCCTGCACTTTGCTGAAGTTTCATTGTCTAGAATTCTGCGTGGACATTTGGAGTCTTTTAGTATTAATAATCTCCTGCAAAGCAGAGATAATTACCTTATCCTTTCCAATTAGTCCTACCTTGTAATCTTCCTTGTACTTGTCTATTGCTCTAACTGAGAATTCAAGCACTAATACTGAAACCAGAGTGGAGGATAGTGAAATGCCTGTCTTGTTCCTCAATTTTAGCTGGAACACTTAAGGTTTTTCTCCATTTCTGGAATGCTCGTTGGCTGGTGGGCTTTGTGACAATGATCTTATTATATATGAGTATTCCCCAGTAATACCTCTAGGGTAACTGCATGTGAGTTTCATCAAAGGCCTTTTCTGCATCTATTTAAGTGGCCAGTAATGTCGTTGATCCCATTATATGATTTATTACTTGTTGACAATGTATATTGAACTACCGCACTCTGAATAAAACGCTAGACCTTGATCTTATGTTGGGATAATCTTTTGATTGTCGTGTCCTATCAGTTTTGCAGAATTGTAGAATTCTACCATCCTGAGTTCATATAAGGATATGGGTATTAGTTTTCTTTATGGTATGTCTGTAACTGGCTTTGATATTAAGTAATAATACTTCATAGAATCGAGTTTGGCGAGTTCTCTCCTGCCTTCATCCTTTGTATAATCAAGTAAGTTACTGGTGAAGAACTCCTTTAAATGTCTCGGTTCAGAATTTCTGTAGCTGAATCCCGCCCGGCCAGGGCTTTTCGAGTCCCGTTTTGGTTACTGTTTCAATTTCGTTATTTGTTATGCTCTATTTAGACTGTTGATCTCTTTTCGTTTAGTTTTGGGCAGTTCTCATGAATTTAGAAAGTATAGCTCCTTCTTGTACCTTTTTCAAATTAGTAGGTCTAAAGTATTCCCCTATTACATTTAGAATTCTTGGTGCGTCATGTGCGTTCCTTTCTCTCTGTTTTTATTTAATGGATTGTTTTTGCTTCTTGTGGTAGCTGGGCTTAAGGGCCGTCTTTCCCTTTTATTTTCAAGAGAACAGCTGTTAGATCACGATTCTTATGTAAAATTTCTCTTTGTACATTTCACTTAAATTTCTTTTCTGACTGTTGTTATTTCTTTCATCTCTGATGTTCATTATCTTCCCCTTTTTTATTATCTATTTATTATTAAATTGATCGCATCTGTATCGGTGTACTTCATACCTCATTGTATCCAGGATTCAGTTTCAGCGCATAATATCCCCTTCCCTCCCCCAACCCCCCTTCCCCCCAAATCAGCAGTTCTAGCCGAACTCTGCTGGTGGCACTCTGGGTGTTTGTTGTTTGTGTCTCACTGTTAACAAAGCACACGCCTGCATAATTTGGGTGAGTACAAGCAACCTTTACCCTTAAAACCAATTTGGTAGCAGTTGTGCCCAAACCCACACAGCTCATGTCCCACCATCGACAGCACGGCGTGGCCTGTATGTCCAAGACTCAAGTGTTGGATAATCCAAAATGAGTGCCAGTCATAATTTGTATTCACCATTCACCCAATCGCTGCCTACATCTACTACCAGTACCCCCTCTTCTGCAATTGCGTTTCCCAGCCTAAAAAAGGACAGGGACCGAGAACAGCTATTCTCTGAGCCTGTGCTTGTCCATCAGTCTGCTGTCCATGGCTTCAGCTTGTCCAGATGCATAACATTTCATCCTACTAAGAAGCACATCAATTAATTATAGGTTAAAACGATAATACTTTCGATCCACTATAAGCACGTCACAATAGATATATAGGTATAAACATCACTAATTGTTATGATATGTTACTTAGGTATAGACACAGATTTTTTTTTTAAAAAAAGTTTATTTGAATTACATTTTCTTCTGTAAGTATGACAGGGTCTCTGTGTATCATCTCCTAACCATTAGAGGATCACCAGCTGGGCATCAATGGTATCCCAAGAAGAGCTAAACCATATTGGATAGTACAGACATATGGCGCCACAGCTGCACTAGTATTCCCAGGCAGATGAGACTGATGCTGATGAGGAGCTTGGCTTATCAAGAACCCTATATGCTGTTAATGTTTAGTGGCGCTTGGTAACACTCTCTGGCATCCAGAGACCATCTGTACACCTGCAAGTCTGTCTCCATACATTTTCCCATGTTTATATCAGGTCACAGCAAGGGGCTTAAAAATCCTCTCTTCCTGCAGATATCCCATGAGGAAGGGTGCCTTACGATTTGTGGGGGCCATGGGTAAAAAATTTTATGGAACCGCTGGTCACAAAAAACTGTTATATACACTCACAATAGGTAAAATCCATTGTGACATTGTCAAGCTCCTGTATTCTAATATAAAGTTGAGATGATAAGCACTATATAATATACACTGGGATGAATGCTCTACAGAGAGACACGAAATAATGTATAGTCATTCTGGTTCCAGCGAAATACCTACACACAATAGAACTTTAGTCAACATTCGTTTGACAATGTCCTCTATATGCTTGCGCTCAAATATCAAAGTAACTTTGAATGGTGCAATTAACAAAAAACCAAAATCATAGAAATCCTACAAACGATGCGCAGAAAAAATAAATAGAAATAGAAAAGGAAGAACCACTCTGGGGCGAGGATTTAGATAATTAGCGATTTTACACCAATGTTCAAGGAAAAGATAACTATCCACCACGATGTATGTAGAAATAGTAACGGACAGGAACATGGGCAACGTCGCGTCATCATTCAAAGGGAAATGAGGACATAGAAAGTCATAGCTTGGGGTATAAACTGTGTGGAGAACGCGTTCAACATCAGTACCTATAGGAGTTTCCTCCTTAGTATATATGTGAAGGGTGGTTAAAAGGGGGGAAAAAGATGCTCACAGCAATTGTTGTAGAACATTAAACACCAACCGGTTGTCATATAGGCGTGGGACAATGTAGTGCCTAAGATAATCGGCTGAATAAAGACTATTAGCGTGTTAGAGGCATTTCATTAAAAAAATTAGTTGAGTTACTTGACAATGATCTACAGATGGAGGCCCTGATCTGCAGGCAATCTGGTTACGTCATCTTCCTTGCAATGGCAGGACATGTCAAAAGGAACGACATCACACTATGCCAGATAGATTGCATTGGACAGATTAGATTAGCATCAGATAGTATATTTACCGGTGATGAACTAGTATAGAGAGTACCAGAATATAGAGGAGAAGAGATTCTCGCTGAGATAGACATAGAACTTACGGCAACTGCTCTTGTGCTAGTCGGAGCGAAGGAAGGTTAGAATACAGCATACATGTAGATAATTTATCGAGTGCCCATAGACATCTTTCGGTGGTAGTTAACACAAAATCCACAGCTTCGCCGGGCCAGTGGGGATTGGATGAGGAACAAACTATCATCCACAATCTAAGTTGTTGGTGAGCCTGCCACACATTTAGCTTAGGATATTATATACTAATTTGGATAAATGGCTTAAGGTTTACAAAGAAGTTTCCGATCTATCTCTATATCCTGAAGGCCTTTTTTTTTATTTTAAAATATTTTTATTAAGCCAGTATTACCCTGATATTAAACCTAGATAAAAATCTAGAGGGGAGTTTCTCCATTTAGCAGATTCATCAAGTCACATGCGTTTGGGGGCTTACGTATGTGATCTAACTTGGAAACCAAACCTTTAATTTTAAATTAATGCACCCTACAGGTGAAAGAGTGCTCCAGGTGAACTAGCTATTAGCAACATTATAGAGAACATTTTGTTTATACCAATCCAAAGTTAAATGTTATACAGTTTTAATTCAACAGCTAATGTGGACAACAGCAATTTATAATTCCAATTAACTAAGGTGCAAACCGTTTTTATCAGAACCATTAAACCAATGTTATTTAATAAACACATATTTACTTATACTAAATCCTAAAACACCACGTATCCGTAGAGAGTCCCGGCCAAAGACTGGGATACTTGTTGCGAACTCACGTTTGTTGTGGTCAAGTTAATATTAAAGTCTTAAAACTTGTAATGTGAAGTCCCATCATGACTTGTATTCCTTCAGTGATGTGCCAGGTATTTCTGAGTTTTTTTGCTGTTAACAAATGTATAAAATTAAATTTTGGATATTTTCCCTCCATAACCAAAACTCTCACCTCAAACGGGGCTAAGAGAAGTTATTGTGAGCCAAATATTGGAACACAAATTCAGGTCTCCCAATTCCCATATCCAAAGTGAACAGTTCATGAAGTTTTTTAAAGAACAAACAAATAAAATAGAAATAAGACACTGCAAAACATTGGTGGAAACAAAGAAGGAAATGACAGGAAAAGAGAATATCCAGCTATAGGCATCTTTAGCATTTTGATGATTGGAACTCTCTTTTGTTAATACATTCTATGAAGAATCTAACTTCTCTATCTATTAGTCAGAAGCAGAGGTGGGACAGGAGTGTTTATTCCCATGATTATAGGGACACTCATTCCAATAATGAAATGTGTATGAATCTCATTTGTAGGCAAGTTAGCTGTATTCAGGAGAAAGGAATAGATAGCTGGTAAAGCCAAAAAGAAAGAAATTACTAGATCACATTAAACTATTAGCCATCAGATCTGGATCGACATTACTTATTTATACCGTACCTGCCATAAATTTATATGTAAATAAGGATTTTTTATACTTAAAGTAATTAACATTGCTTGGCCTAATGGAGTAAATGTAATATTCTAAGCAAAGAAACATTAAAAAGCTGAGAATTATACTGTTTCTCCCTATATTTTCAGTTATCTGTAGCCTTTGAATTATTTTATTTATGATGTCTGGAATATTTAAATGAATATTATTTTCTACTCTTTGGTTTCTCTTTCAACCAGTTAAAATGTATAGCTATAACCTGATGGGTAGTAGCTAGCTCTAGTTCTAGAAGCTCTTATCTGTGAAATAGCTTCAAACAGTTTTATTATATGATATCAAAAACCATATTTATGTAACAACGAGTTGGAGTAATAAATAAGAATGCCTGATCTGTAAGTATTCAATAGAGTGATATGTGTTACGCTAATTGTAAGATATAAGCATGAACAAGTGCTTCTCAATGGTCTGAAAATTTAGATATAACATAATTACTAATCACAAAATTATACATATCAAACAACAAAAAACTAGACTTAATTTAAATGTGCAAATAAAGATAAAAGCATAAAAAAATTACAAAAAGTGAATACCAATCTTTCATTGACTTTATTCAATGGATTTCATAAAATACTTGATGGATAGTTTCACCTTCATACGCAATCCCCTAACCCAAAATAATATATAATATAAAATAATATAGCTTAACATACCCATGATCTCTCCTGTCCAATGCAGGGTCCTCTGCTAGCTTGTAATCAACAAATGCAACCCTTTGAGACATGACTCTCCTCCGCCCNTGGAACACCTTAAAAGCAGACCTAAGAGGGCAGTTTGTAGCTCTAAGTTCCTACAAAAAAAAAAGTCAGAAAAGCCACAAGTCAAGCCTTTAAAAAGGGAAGGTAGGTGTGGGGTGGGGGGAAGGGAAAGGGATATATGCCTGAACTGAATTGGAAAATGATGTATGAAATACACAAAGCATCAATAAAAAAATAAAAAATAAATAAATAAAATAAAAAGGGAAGATAAAATGAAACCCAAATACAGCAGATGAGAAGAAATAACAAAAGTCAGAAAAGAAATTAGTGAAATGGACAAAAGAAAATTTTACAAAGAATCGATGAATCTAAAAGCTAGTTCTTTGAAAATATAAACAAGAAAGACAGGCCCTTAGCCCAGCTAACCACAAGAAAGAAAGAACAAATCCAAATTAATAAAATCAGAGAAGAAAGGGGAAACAGCACATGAGACACCAAAAATATCTAAAATGTAATAGGGGAATACTTTAAGAACCTACTAAATTTGAAAAGGTACAAGAAATTGATTACTTTCTAAATTCATGAAAACTGCCAAAACTAAACGAAAAGAGATCAACAGTCTTAAATAGATGCATAACAAATAACAGAATTGAAACAGTAACACAAAACCTGAGGACTCTAAAAGCCCTGGCCCAGATGGATTCACTACAAAATTCTACCAGACATTTAAAGAGTATCTTCAACCAGTACTACTTGAGTTATACAAAAGGATAGAAGCAGAAGAACTCCCAAACTCCTTCTATGAAGCAATTATTACTCTAATATCAAAGCCAGCTTAAGACATACCAATAAAAGAAAACTAAATACCCATATCCTTTATGAACACAGATGTAAAAATTCTCAACAATTACTTGCAAACTGCATAGAGACACACATCAAAAAGATTATCCAACATGATCAAGTCAGCTTTATTCTAGAGATGCAGGGATAGTTCAATATACTTGTCAACAATGTAATAAATCATATAAATGGACATAAAGACATTACATGGCCACTTAAATAGATGCAGAAAAGGCCTTTGATGAAACTCAACATGCAGTACCCTAGAAGGTATTAGACTGGGGGGAACATACCTCAAAATAATAAAAGCTATGTACAACAAAGCCCACAGCCAACAGCATTCTAAATGGAGAAAAACTGAAAGTGTTCCAGCTAAAATTAGGAACAAGACCAGGCTTTCACTATCTCCACTCTGTTTCAGTATAGTGCTTGAGATTCTCGTTAGAGCAATAAGACAAGACAAGGAAATTAAAGGAGTACTAATTGGAAAAGAAGAGGTTAAATTATCCTGCTTTGCAGGAGATATATTATACATAAAAGACTCTCAAAATTCCACCAGAAAACTTCTAGAACCGATCAACATTTTCAGCAAAGTAGCAGGCTACAAAATTTATAAAAATCAATAACCTTTCTATATACTAATAAAAAAGCATTCAGAGAAAGAGTTCAAGGAAACTCTCTCATTCACAATAGCCTCAAAAATAAAATATTTAGAATAAACCTGACCAAAAACATTATGATCTCTACAACAAAAAAATTAAATTTTTGCAGAAAGAAGTTGAGGAATACTCCAAGACATAGAAAGACCTCCCATGCTCAAGGATTGGTGGAATTAATATTTCTAAAATGACCATCTAACAAAAGCAATCTTTAGATTCAATGCACTGCCAAATTAGTTCAGAGCATAAAGAGATGTTAAACTTTGAAGAAGTAGAAGCTAAAACAAGGAGATATGACTGAGACCTATTAAGGGGGAAATCTACAAACTGGTCTGCATAAATAAAGGTGGATATGTGGGCATTGCAGTGGGAGCTCTTGTTCATTATTCAAGGGGCTGAAAATGGCAATGCCTTTTGCTGGGCAGTTTGGGTGAATTTTTCATAAACACAATAATTTTCCACCATATTTTAAGATATTTACCCAGGTGATCTGAAAGCTTATGCGATGTAAAAACCTTCATGTAAATATTTCTGTTATACAAACATTTATCAAAAATAAAAGAACAAAAATGTCATTAATTGAATAGATTTTAAGAACCTGTTTTGCATTTATAGAATTACAAATTAGTCACTAATAAATTTAACTGCACTTTCAATCTGAGATGTAGGATCTTTAAATTCCCAGAGAGAACTAATGAAGCCAGTGTGAAAAGCTGCTTGCTATGAGTCCAAGTACATGGCCTCTTAGAATTTCATGACTTTTATGGAGACTTTAAAAGGATGACTGTTCTCCAGGTGTTCTAAACAAGGTTTTAAAGTCTAAAAGATGAAACCAGAGGATATTAAGGGCACAACTTCTATTCTCCATGCCATCTTCATGGTGGACATGTGACATTACAGGACCCTCAGAATATCACAGTGTGAGGCCTGAGCATTGCATGATTGTATTCTGACATCAGGGGAGGCAGACAACTGGGTTTCATGCATGTGCTGAAGACCTCCATTGGTTCAGGGAAAAATATTTTAAGGGTGAGCCTTGAGATACAATGTGTACACACACTGGACAGTGGGTCTGTGGGAATGGTGAGAAGGGCTGCAGTGAGTCTTAGTTAGGCAACAGTCACATACCATCCATGACTTTCACCCAGAATATTTTACTTTTGCTACTATTTCTTGCTAAAATTTTTTCTGTTCCCCAAATCTGTAGTTATTTTAATCTTTCAAAACTGTCTGATTCTGTAACCTTCAACTGCAAATCTCCCAGAAATTTCCCACTGCATTTACTGTAAATTTCAACAACTAACATGACACAAAAAAATTGCATGACCTGGTTCATAACTGTATCCTCTCATTACAACCCTTTACTATACACACATTAGTCATGCTAAGTGATTGGGGAATACATAGATATGTCTTAGCTTGTTTCACAGTGAGCCTTCACATTTATGTCCCTAAGAGTAATGTCCTCCCTAAATCTGTATAACCTCCCTGATACTCATGCCTGTGGTTAATATATTAAAAAGATTCTGTTTAACTTATAACAGCTGTTCAAAGAGTCTCCATGAGCTACGGCAAATTATTTCTGTAAAGATTCTTAGGAACTCACAGGATATATATTCACTTTTTCACTACCTGCTTGAACATGGGAGCTGCTACAAATTCCTCAATGTAACTTCCACATAAGAACAATGTTTGACATTCCATAATAATTTAGTAATACTGTGTGATAAGTCTATATTGAGACTAACATTAGGCTAAGACAATAAGAATAAATTTGGGACTGGAGAGATGGCCTAGCAGTTAAGAGCACTGAGACAGTTCATGCAGAGGTCCTGGGTTCGATCCCCGGCACCCACATGGCAGCTGAGAACTGTCTTTAACTCCAGTTCCAGGGGAATCCGACACCCTCTTCTGACTTCCGTGGCATTGCATGACATGGGTGCACAAACCTACATGCAGGCAGTACATTCATACACATACAAAAATATATAAAAATTTAAAAAAAGAATAAATTTGGAGACTTCTCATGTCAATTTGTTAAGTGTGTTTATTTTCAGATATTATTCACTTCTGTCTTCAATATTTTTACTTTTCTTAATGTTTAATTCTTGGTATAATGAAATTTACAAACATGTTAGGAATAAGAAATAATTTCTTTATTTGTTTGAAAATAAGCATGTTGCCAAATATCACACAAGTACAACTCAATTCTAAAAATAAAAATTACAAAGAAAAAATTCTCAGCAACATTTGAAAAAATATGTCATGCTTGATAAATGCCTGCTGTGGGCAATTTATCAAATCTTATCAAGGAAAGCAAATATTTAATGAGACAGTAGCACCTCAAGCAAGTGTGAACATGCTTTGAGGATGCTTTGATTGAACAGTACTCAAATTAGATTTCACACTCTGTACTGGAATTCATTAACCCTGAGGAATTAGAGCAGAAGGTAAGTGGCAGCACTCTATGCCAGATGATTCACCTTTACAAGAGTGTTAATAAGATCTAAAAAGTTTGTAGGATATGGTACATCTTTAAAATCTATTTTAGCCATAGTTTGCTCAACTTACCAGTTTTGCCGACATTTCCAGGCTTCAGTTGAAAGTGATGACTTCTTAGTGCCACTTCTGAGCAAGCTGCTGGGGGCACAGTGACATTTGGGGAAAAGTCAGAGAAACCAGTTAGTGTATGATATATGCAGCATGCTCTGTGGGTTCAGATAGCTGCTTCTCGATGGAGAGTGGCATCTGTCAGGTAGAGTAATCTTATGAATTGAGCAGTCTAGCTTTCCTTTCAAAATGTACTTATTTGCATGTTTCATTTCAACTACTGAGAACACAGTTGCAGTTGCTCAGAAATTATATTTTGAACCAATTTCATATATATGAAAACATTTGAAATTATAAAAGTATCAATTTAGTCAAAGGTTTTGAGAATTGCTATTTAACTTGGTGTGTTTAAGTTATTCTTTGTATTTGCAAAATTGCTGCTTCTTTTAGCTCTGCATCAGTACCACATGACTTTTATTGCTATAATTCTGCAATATTGTTTGAAATCTAGTATGGTAATACCCTCCAGCACTGGTCTTTTTGCTCAGTTTACTTTTGCTATCTTGATGATTTTATTCTTCCATGTAAATTTTACTTTATTTTTGCTATTTCTGTGAAGAGTGTCATGGGAATCTTGCTGGTGATTGCCTTGAATTCATAAGTTGCTTTGGGTATGATGTTCATTTTTACATTAATTCTACTAATCTATGAGCACAGGAGTTCTTTTCATCTCATAGTGTCTTCCTCAATGTTTTTCTTCAAAGACACAAAGTTTTCATTTTAGAGCTCTTTCTTCTCTTTGGTTAGATTCAATCCTAGATATTTTTAAGCTATTGTGAATGGGAATGTGGCATAATCTCTTCCTCTACTAATGGTTATTAGTATATTAAAAAGTTTCTACCTTTTCTTGTAAGTTGATTTTTATCTTACAAATTTTCTTAAAGTGTTGATTATTTTAAAGTTTTCTGGTGGAATTATTGATGTTATGATGTCATCTACAAAGAGATGATTTGACCTCTTATTTTCCAATTAGTGCCCTTTACTAACTTTTTCTTGATTTATTGCTCTAATGGGTGTTTCACACACTATACTGAAAATGAGTAGGGATGGTGGACAGTCTTGTCTTGTTCCTGATTTTAATTAAAATATATTAAAGGTTTTTTTTTTTTCCATTTTAAAGTGATGTCTATGGGTTTGTCATATAGCGTTAATTGTGTGAGGGTAGATTCCCTCCAGATCAGCTCCTTCTAGGACTTTTATCATGAAGGTATGTTGGATACTGCCAAGGACCTTTTTATATCTATTGTGATAATCACATGACTTTTTATTGAAGCTGTTTATTTGTGCTACATTTAATAACATATGTATACTGAACCATCTCTGAATTTATGGAATAAAGCCAAGTTGATCATGGTACATGACATTTTTAATATGGCTTTTCATGTAGTATTTTAATGAGATATTTTTCTTTGGTGTTTTGTTATCGTTTTTCCTTTTTTTTTTTTAATTTAGTTTTTATTGATGCTTTGTGCATTTCATACATTTTTTCCAATTCAGTTCAGGCTTGTTATCGTTTTTCTTATTGTATCTTTACCTAGTGTTGATAACGAGAAATATTGGCTTCATAGAAGGAGTTAGGACAGATTCCTCTGTTTGAAATAATTTTTGAATAATTTAAGAAGTTTTGCTTTTAGTTCTACTTTGTAGGTATTTTTTTTTAATTTTTTTCCTCCTCTATGTGTATGAATGTACCGTCTGCATGCAGGTCTGTGCACATCAGATTCCCCTGGAACTGGAGTTCCCCTGGAACTGGAGTTTCAGACGGTTCTCAGATGCCATGTGGGTGCTGGGGATTGAACCCGGGTCCTCTGCAAGAGCAGTTGGTGTTCTTAACAGCTAGGCCATCTCTCCAGCCCCCTTTGTAGGTATTTTAAAATCTGCCTTTAATCAATCTGGACTTGGGATTTTTTTTTTTAATCACTATCTTTTGTATTATTGTTTCGATTTTTTTTAGTCTTTTTGAGACGGTGTCTCCCTGTAGCCCCAGCTGTCCTGGAACTCACTCCGTAGACCAGGCTGGCTTTGAACTCACAAAGATCCGCCTTTCCTCTGCCTCCTAAGTGCTAGAATTAAAGGCGTGCACCACCATGCCTGGCTTGATCTTATTTTTAAGGGTCTGTTTTTTAAGGGTCTGTTTAAGTTGGTAAAGTTGTTTATATATTTTTGGTTGAATTTTCATGGTTCTGTTGAACATATTCATCCAGTCCTTTCAGGCTGTAAGCATATGTTTTTAAAATGTTCTATAATGTTTTGGATTACTCTAATGTCAGGTGTATTGCTTCTCTTTTCATTTATGATGTTTTTTATTTGAATTTGCTCATTTTCTTTGGATTAGATGGGTTAAGAATCTATAAATCGTATGTTTTCAAAGAACCAGCTCTTAGATTCATTATTTGTTTTGTTTCATTTGTTTCTATTTCACTGATTTCTGCTCTGACATTTCTTCTCTTCTGCAGGGTTTGGTTCATTCTTGCTTTCCTAGATTTTTACTTGTATCATTAAACTTTCA
The DNA here is from genome assembly GCA_009823505.1 of Rhizomys pruinosus. NCBI lineage: Eukaryota > Metazoa > Chordata > Mammalia > Rodentia > Spalacidae > Rhizomys > Rhizomys pruinosus. The sequence goes on along the minus strand of VZQC01001775.1, from coordinate 174,148 downwards.
TTTTGTCATGTCTTTGATTTTTATGGTTTGGGGGGGACATGCTCTCCTTGTGGCCCTAGTTGGCCTGGAACTCATCACGCAGATCAGGGTGGTCTTGATTTTCCAGTGATCTCCCTACTTCTGTCTCTAGACTTCTGGGATCTACAGAATGTGCCACAATGCCTGGCTTCTCTGACTTTTTTTTTTAATGAAGGCACTCAGACTTATCAATTTCTTTCTAGGACTGCTTTTAGTGTGGCCCAAATATTTTGTTGTGTTGTGTTTTAATTTTTATACATTTCTAGGTATATTTTTCTTTCTTTTTAATTATTCTACTCAGACCCCATTCATTATTCATTGCTAACTTGAGTTTGCATAGTTACTGGAGCTTCCTTTGCTGTTGCTTTTAGGTTTTATTGCATTGCGGTCAAACAGAAAATAGAATTGTTAAGGTTTGTTTTGTGCCCAATTATGTGGTCTATTTTAGAGAAATAGTCATGAGCTACTGAGTAGAATGTTTATTTTTTTTGTATTTGGTAGACTATTCTGTGCATGTTTATTAGGTTCATTTGATGTGTGACAATATTTGTTTCTTTATTCTTAAACTAGATGACATTTCTATTAGAGAAAGTGGGTATTGACATTGTCTACTATTTCTGAGTTGGGATTAATCTGTGTCTTGAATTCTAGTAGTAATCTTTTTTAATGTTTATTGATAGATACAGGCATATAGAATCAGGGCATGAACCTGATTTGATAGATTGAGTAGACTAATTTCAATACTATAATAAGGGAACAATTCAAATTCTCACCATCTGTTTCACACCCACAAAACCCACTTCAAGGGCATTAACAATCTCTCAAATCTGTTCAGTTTTGTGCAAGTAAACCATGTTTCTTTTTAAAAAGACTTGTACACTTGCCCAGGCTCAAGGATATTAAAATCTAACACATAAAGCCCATTACTTGAGGTAGAAATGGAGGCAATGTACTATTAAGGCAACAACCATCAATTACAGTTAAGGATTTTCCGTAACAACCAAACGGATAATCTAATATTGCAACAGCTCAAGCACTACTGAGCAAAGTGCATTTCTACAATATTCAGTGTTTCTATTCAGTTTTCTAACTTTAAACAGCCTATGATAACTGGCAGCAAAGAAGGTCTTGCAATAGACTGCCTCTGCTTGAGAACTTATGATGTAATTATTGCATGCTGCTAGTATACCATCTAAACATTAAAGATATTCCTAAAATAATTGATGGTAGACTATGATTAAGACATTACACTACAAAAGAAAAAAACCTTATGCAGAAGGAAACCTTTACTGATGTGCTTCTGCTTTAAATATTGTGCCCCCAAGTGAAGTCCAGTAAGCACACATCCTATCTTGATCCCCTTGCATTGGCCTCCATGATACTGCCGAGGTAATCCAATGATGACAGTCCATATTCTTTTTAAAACTTTTTTTTATTAATTTTATTTATTTCTGTATGTGTATGAATGTACTGTCTGCATGCGAGTTTGTGCACCCGTGTCGTGCAATGCCGCATAGGTCAGAAGAGGGTGTTGGATTCCCCTGGAACTGGAGTTCTCCTGGAATTGGAGTTTCAGATGGTTCTCGGCCACCATGTGGGTACTGGGGATCGAACCCGGGTCCTCTGTAAGAGCGGTCAGCGCTCTTAACCACTAGGCCTTCTCTCCAGCCCAGGCAGTCTATATTCTAAGGAGGTTGAATTTCCATTAGGTGCTTAGTTCACAAGCTGTGTATCTCAGCAGTCCTCAGTCCACATTGGAAGGCTAAAAAGTAGAAAAGCTGTATCTCATGTCTTGGAGGAGTGGCCAAACCAGTGGCATCTACAGAGCATATGCGCCTGCCTGTAAGAATTGAAGACAGGCCAAAGAACGATGCCTTCTTTTTTTTTTTTTTTTCTTTTTGTCTTTTTACTAAGATCTCAAGTTTTGTGACTGCATTACAGTTTCTCTGGTCTTGTTATTTATTTCTGGTTGTACTTTCCTTCTGGATGCTTAAGGCCATACAGATAGCCCAGATTAACCAAAGTTTTGTTTTGTTGAAGTCAGTTGAATATCTGGTTCTCAGGGGTCTCTTGGGGCTTTTATTGGGGGAGGGGAGGGTGGGAGCCCCTTGCTTCTTTCAGCTCCTCATCCACCAGTTCCATCCACATGAGGACAAAATCAGGTCTTGCTAGACCAAGCTTTCTTCTCTGAAGGATGAGCGGACTTTCCTCTTTATAGACTGAACATTGGCTGAAGTCCCCTTAGTGGCTCTCCAAACCTCCCTGACTAGGAAGAATGGTGACCCACCTCTGCAGGTCTTTTCAAGAGATGCCCCCACGTATAATCCCCTAAGACTTGGGTGACCTCTGGGGCAATGAACAACGTTGTCCCCGAGGTCCCTCAGTCAATTTGGTAGGGACCAGATACGGTTCAGATATGGTCGTTAAGCACCCAGAAAGCTAAGTTGCACCAGCTTGTTACATTGCACCTATATTAACATTGTATCCTTTGGAAACAAACTGTATGTTATTTCCATAGCTTATTTCTTGATTCACATCTTTCCATTTTAATCCCATATTATTCTACAAGATGCACACATCCTCCATCATATACTAAAAGTCTAAGGTCTGAGAATACGTGTTATGTCAGCTCTAGAACCTGTGTAGGGATTCCCAATACAAGAACATAGTTGTCTTTAGATCACGAGGAGTATAATATTAACATTACTCATTTTGTCTTACACCTAGGTACTTGGTACTAGCATCCAGAGAGGAGGGATGCCATTCATCTTTTGTTTTTCTGGGACTGTGTTACTTCACTCAGCATAAAATCTTCTAATTCCATCCATTTACCTGCAAATTTCATGATGTCATCTTTCTTTTTTTTAATTTTTTAAAATTTTATTTATTTCTGTATGTGTATGAATGTACTGTCTGCATGCAGGTCTGTACACCCCTGTCATGCAATGCCACGGAGGTCAGAAGAGGGTGTCGGATTCCCCTGGAACTGGAGTTCTCCTGGAATTGGAGTTTCAGACAGTTCTCAGCTGCCATGTGGGTGCTGGGGATGGAACCTGGGTCCTCTATAAGAGCGGGTGGTACTCTTAACCACTAGGCCATCTCTCCAGCCCAATGTCATCTTTCTTTACCGCTGCATAGAACTCCATTGTGTAGATGTATCACATTTTCTGTAACCACTCATCAGTTGTGGGGCATCTCCGTTGGTTCCAGCTCTTTGCTATTGTGAAGAGAGCAGCAACAAACATGGCTGTACATATATCTCTGCTGTAGGAAGAGTCTGATGGGTATATATACCCAGAAGTGGTATGGCTGGGTCAAGTGGTAAGCTCATTTTGAGTCTTTTCAGGGTTCTTCATACTGCTTTCCATAGTGGTTGTACAAGTTTGCATTCCCACCAGCAGTAGATGAATGTTCCCCTTTCCCCACACTCTCTCCAGCATTTGGTATCATTTGTTTTCTTGAACCTAGACAGCCTTATCGGGGTGATATGATATATTAAAGTGGTTTTAATTTGCATTTCCTTGATTATTAGCAACGTTGAGCACTTTTTAAGATGTTTCTAAGCCATCTCCATTTCCTCGCTTGTGAAATCTCTGCTCAGCTCTTTACTCCATCTTTTGAGTGAGTCATTTGTTTTCTTGCTCCTTTGTTTTTTAAGTAGTTTATATATTCTGGAAGTTAATGCTCTGTCAGATGAATCAGCAGTGAAAGTTTCCTTCCACTCTGTGGGTTTTCTCTTCACTTCCCTTATTGTTTCTTTTGCTGTACAAAAACTTTTGAGTTTAATAAGGTCCCACTTATCAATTCTTGACCTTATTTCCTGTGCAGCTGCTGTCTGATTTAGAAAGTCTCTTCCTACACCTATGTCTTGTAAGTTGCTGTCAACTTTTTCATCTAACACCTTCAGGGTTTTAGGTTTCAAATTGAGCTCTTTGATCCGTTTGGAGTTGAATTTTGTGCAGGGTGAGAGGTAGGGGTTTAATTTTATTTTTCTACAAGTGGTGATCCAGTTTTGCCAGCACCATTTGCTGAAGATGCTGTCTTTCCTCCACTGAGTCTTTTTGGCCCCCTTGTCAAATATAAGTTGGCTGAAATTGTATGTGCTCAAGTTTGGATCGTCAGTTTTGTTCCATTGGTCTACAGATCTGTTTTTCTGCCAGTACAAGGCTGTTTTTTTTACTATAGCCCCTGCAGTATAGTTTGATGTCTAGTATAGAAATCCCCCCTTATTGCTGTTTTCACTCAGGGTTGCTTTGGCTATTCTGGTTTTTTGTTGTTCCATATGAATTTAAGAATTTTTTCCAAGTCTGTGAAGAATGTCCTAGGTATTTTAATTGGAATTGCATTGAATTGATGTATTAATTTGGGTATAATGGACATTTTTACTATATTAATTTTTGCAATCCATGAGCATGGGAGGTCTTTCCATCTTCTGATGTCTTCTTCAATCTCCTTCTTCAGGAGTTTATAATTTTTGTTGTAGAGATCGTTGGTGTCTTTGGTTAGGTTTTTTCCTAGGTATCTTTTTGTTTTTGAGGCTATTGTGATTGGAAAGATCTCCTTGTATTCCTTCTTCAGTTGCTTGTTGTTGGTGTAAAGAAGGGCTACTGATTTTTCTAGGTTAATTTTGTAACCCACTACTTTACTGAAACTCCTAATCCTTTCTATGAGTTTTCTGGTAGAGTTTTAGCATCCCTTAGGTAAACTATGATATCATCTGCAAAGAGGGATAGTTTTACTTCATCTTTTCCAATCAGTATTCCTTTGATTTCCTTTTCTTGCCTTATTGCCCTAGCCAGTGTTTCCAGCACTATATTGAAGAGGAGTAGTCACAAGGGGCAGCCTTGATAGGTTCCTGTCTTTATGGGGAATCCTTCTAACTTTTCTTCATTTAGGATGATGCTAGCTGTGTTTTCTTGTATATGGCTTTGATTATGTTGAGGAATGATCCTTCCAGTCCAATTCCTTCTAGTACTTTAATGTATTTTGTATTAATACTAATGCTGTATTTTCTCAAAGTCTTTTTCTGCATCAATTGAGATGACGGTGTGGTTTTTGTCCTTCAGTCCATTTATGTGTTTTATGGTATTTACTGATTTTCGTATGTTGAACCATCCTTGCATTTCTGGTATGAATCCAACTTGATCATAGTGGATGATCTTTTTGATGTGGGTCTGTATATGGTTTGCAAGTATTTTGTTGAAGATTTTTGCATGTGAGTTCATTAATGAGATGGGTCTTTAGTTCTCTTTTTTTGGTTGCATCCTTGCCTGTTTTTGGTATTAGAGTGATGCTGGCTTCATAGAAGGAATTTGGGAGATTTCCCTCTGCTTGTATCTTTCTGAACAATTAGAGTAATAATGGTTGCAAGTCCTCTTTAAATATTTTATAGAATTCTGCTGTGAAACCATCTGGGCCTGGGCTTTTTTTAGTTGGGAGGTCCCTTATTATATTTTCAATTTCTTCATATATTATGGATCTGTTTAAGCTGTCAGTCTCTTCTTTGTTTAGCTTTGGTGATTCCCTGGATTGCAGATATTCATCCATTTCTCTTAGGTTTTCAAATTTGGTAGAATATAGGTTTATGTAGAACTCCCATATGATTGTCTGGATCTTTTCATTGTCTGTTGTGATATTTCCCCTTTCATCACAAATTCTATTGATTTGGAGTTGCTCTTTCTTTCTTTTGGTTAACTGGACTAGAGAACTGTTTATCTTGTTTATTCTCTCAAAGAGCCAACTTTTGGATTCGTTGATTTTTTTTGTATTGTTTACTTTGTTTCTATTTCATTGATTTCTGCTCTGATTTTTGTTATTTCTTCCTGTCTGTTGCATTTAGGGTTCATTTGTTGTTGTCTCTCAAGTGTTTTTAGCTGCAGTGTTAGCTCATTTGTTTGTGTTCTTTCTGTTTTTCTGATGTAGGCACCCAGGGCTATAAACTTCCCTCTTAAGACTGCTTTTAAGGTATCCCATAGGTTTTATTGTGTTGTATTATCATTGCCATTCAGTTCCAGGAATGCCTTTATTTCTTTCTTTATTTCTTCCTTGACCCATTCATTATTCAGGAGACTGTTGTTTAGTCTCCATGTGTTAATGTAGGTTGTAGGGCTTATCATGGTGTTGATATTGAGCATTATTGCACTGTGGTCTGTTAGAATGCATAATATTATTTCAATCTTTTTGTATTTGTTGAGTTTTTTCCTGTGTCCCAGGATATGGTTTGTAAAGAGGAAAGTCTTCTCATCCTTCAGAAAAGGAAGCCTGGTCTAGCAAGACCTGATTTTGTCCTCATGTGGATGGAACTGGTGGATGAGGAACTGAAAGAAGCAAGGGGCTCCTCCCTATCCCCCCAAAAGGCTTTTTTCTACACACCTGGCCCAAACCTAGTACTATTGTCTGTTTTCAAATGCCTTATAAATATGATTTGTCATCTGAGTTTTTGTTATATCGGGATGGAACATTAATTTTAAAAATATGACTCCCAAATGTGAACACCTTGAATGTTAAAATCTGGAATAATCCAAATCTCTAAACTCTGATATTATAAAAAATAACTTCATGGAGTTTCATGCTGGATTATTGTCTGGTTGACCTGGCATGGGTCTTGTGTGTGCTGATATCAATGCTGTAGGTTAATATGGACAGGGTCCCAGGAGCTTGTAGGATTCATATGTTCTTCCATCACCTCCCTGGCTCTTTCGATCTTTCCATTGCTCCCTCTTCTGCAATTTTCACTGAGCCCTGGATGAGTGAAGCTGAATATAGGTGACCTGTCCATGGACCCATACTCTGTAGACTCCGAATCTCCACATCTTAACTGAAGAAATATTGGCAGCTGATTATGGTTGGGTGAAGAACTGGCTTTTTTTTTTTTTTTTTTTTTTTGGGAAAGAATCTTTTGAGACAGGGTCACCCGTACCCCAGCTGTCCTGGAACTCACTCTGTAGACCCAGGCTGGCCTTGAACACCACAGAGTCCGCCTGCCCTCTGCCTCCTGAGTGCTAGGATTAAAGCGTGCACCACCACACCCAGCTTCAGAACTGGCTCTTTTAAAGAGAGGCCATTGGATAGTCTGACCTGAGATCAGAGAATGAACTGGCACTGAGGAATGGCTGGTAAAAGTAATTTGGCACAAAAGACCCTGACACAAATGACAAATCGCATGAACTCCAAGCAAGGGTCTGTGGGAGGGTGCCAATGGAGAAGGGGGTATAAAAGCAATTAAGACTGAGAAGTTACATATGAAATGTACAAAGTTAAATAAAAAATCAACATCCTGAAAATAGAATTTGAAAAAAGTAATAAAAATAATTTAAGTCCACTTTTTCACATTTTAATTGGGGATTTAATGGAGAATTTTTTTAAAAATAAGGAAATACTTAATATCCCACTTTACATAATAAAATACAATAAAAACCTATATAACAGCTAATCAGATATAATCAGGTATAGAAACAAAATTTGCATGATAGTGCTGATATGAGCAGATAAGCCATAACCTTAAAATATGATGTCAAAAACAAAATGCATGTATGTATATCACTGTGGTGGGCAGCTTTACAACTGTGGCCATCAGAAATCCTGTATTAACATAAATAAAATAAAAATGAAAATTGCTGGAATTTCCAAGTAATAAAAACCCCCAAAGGAAAGCAAAACCAAAATATGGAAAATAATTACGGAAAATCTGACAAAAAGAACAGAATTTTTGGGACCTATCATGGGTGCCTCACAGATGTGGCTTGTAAGTTCTAGCATTAATAATCTCATTAGGTCTAAAGTACAGAGTTTTTACTACTCTTTTTTTTTTCTTTAAGGAAGTGGCTCTCCTTGGAAAATCCATCATATCCATTTTCTCTATAATCATTCTTCTCTTTAGTAGTTGGTATTTAGTCAATATAGATAATATAGATTATATAATAATAATATATATATATTATAACTAATCAATGCATAACTCCCCTGTTAAATTTTTCCTCTCTTTTCATACCTTTCTTATTTGAGAACAATAAAGTTAGTGGAATATCTCCTCATATGAAAGACTTGGGAGACTTGGGTTTGACAAAACAATCCATGTGAGCCCGTATCCATACCATTGTACAAATTCCTTTTTCTTCTGGGTTTGTAATCATTTTCAAATACATCAATAACCTTACTGGATTCTTCAGTTAAAATTTGGCTTCATTCTCTGAAAATTTCTAGAATCTCTTCAAGTGGAAGAAGGAACATAAATGTTCTATCTTTTGCTGCATCTTAAATGTACAAATCAAGAGATTCATTTTAACATTTAGTTCATGTGTTAAAAACACATTGACAACATTAACTTACTCCAGTACTCACATCCACTCTATTCCCAGAAGACCCTTTCCTAGTCCCTAGTAATGCCCTATCTTGTTTCATGACTTTTCTTCTTCTGATTCCTCATTGGAAAGAAAACAGGCCACATGTGCCTTTCTAAGTGTTAATTATTTAATTTAATATGATCTCTAATTCTATCCATTTTCATGAAAACAATATTCCATTCTTCTTTAAGACTCAGTAATATATACCTCATTGTGTATATATGTCATAGTTGTAACCCAAGTATCAGCTGAAGACCAGTGAGGTGGATACATAACTTGAGTCTGATCAATAGTACTGTAATACATGGGGATGGAGGGAACTCTATGGTATACTGAACTGCATTCCATTCTACTGTAGTTTCCTCTCTATAACTTTGTCATTTTTACATTTCTAGTAGTTTTAAAGGGATGACAACAATCATTAAAATGAATTCAGGGTTTAATATTAAATTAATAATAGTAGACTAAAATAAATATACTCAAATAAAGTCCTTTTTCTTCCCTATTTATTTTGCTATTTTCATGTTTATCACAATTCATACATTTAAAAAGCAAAAGAGTTTTATTATCACTGTGTTATATAGGAGACTTTTAATGAAATTATAAAAATAATAATGACATATTATTAAATATTCATTTAATCACTCTTATGTACCTGTGTAATATACTTCAATGGTGTACATTATTTTCTCACGTGGCTGAGAGTTACCTTTAATCACAACCAGAAAATCTGTATTTTTATGGACTAGATAGTTAGGCATGAATAGAATTTTGATCACAGTAGAAATTTATTTTTCCTTCATTTCTAATTTTTTTCTAAATTTTTAATTGAATTTTTGTGTATTTCATACAGAACATCTTAGTCAATCTTAAACATCTTTATACACCTACTCCATTGGCACCCCACAGGAATTCATACATTCTGTTGGATCAAGTTAGCGTCCCCTGATGTTCTCAGTGCAAGTTCAACCACTTGGGTCTAGTCAGCTTATCTAGATTCTTTCTCTTTAAGGAGATCACAGCACCCAACTGTAATCAGATGCCAATAATTCTTCAATGAAGATTGGAGCTTGCTGACCAATTCTACATTTCTGTGCTGGGGTTTTGTCTGCTTCATTTTGTGTAGGTCTTGTTCACACTGGGATGATGTTGCAAATCCACATGAGCAAGATCCCAGGAGCTTGTAGGGCTCTATTTCCATATAATCATGCACTACCTCCCTGGCTCTTATAATCTTTCTCTTCCCTCTTCCACAATGGTCCCTGAGCCTTGGATGAGTGGAGTTTAATCTAGGAGGCCTGTTCAAGGACCACACTCTGTAGACTCTTACTTGCTAATCTATGGTAATTTGTGACCTTTTATGTTTCTGGTCCTCTGTTGCATGAGGGAGCTTCATTAATATGAATTGAGAGATTTATCAGTGTCCTCTTTACCACTTCCTCTGTGTTCTGTGAGCCTTATGTATAGAGACTCCATTGTAGATATGGCACTTAGCTTTGGCAATTCACAATGTCTGTTAGTGACCAGTTGTGGACCTCTGTAATAGTCTCCATTTGTTGAAAAAGACCTTCTTTGATGAGTGGTGATTGGGTTACTTGCCTGTAAATATAATACATATTTTGTACATAGTGAAAATTACATATATCCAGTGGTGTGTCAGCCTTGAGATTTTCTCTAAGTTCTATGATCTCTCCAGCCATCATATATTGTTCTGCTTACAGTGTCACACACGAGTTTCCTATTGATTGAGTTTCTGTCCAATTTGGTTGCTGTTGATTACCTCCAAGATAAAAGTGCCACTAGTGCACTGTTGGGAAATCCAGCTTGATTTGTAGGCTGACTTTCCAACTAGTAGGCCTCAGGGAACCTTGTGGCCAAGGGTCTGGCCACACCCCAAAGAGGAGCGAGCAATATGGCCTAGGTGCATGATGCTTGGTGGGGCAATGATGTACAGTGGCACGGAGTTGGGGGACTTACGATTGGTCTTGGGAACTGACATCATTTAGTTTATAAAAGCAGGCTGTAGCTAGGAATAAATTTGAATTGCATAGTAACATCATCACAGAATTCCTGGCCATTATTTTTATTAATTATTGCATGCATACAGGCTAAGGTAGGCCTGCATTTCATTTGGTTGGCCAGTGGGTTGGAAAAAGGCTCCCCTTTGTGGGGACCACCAATCTGGGTAGCTGGTGTTGTGAGTGGGTATTGGATGAAGGGAGGCAATCAGCCATTGGCCTGAAATTCCTGTCCAGGCTCTGGACAGATGAGAAGTCACTGCCAAGAGTAGAACACCATGTCTCATGAGTCCAAGCTAAGGGCCTGAGTTGGAAGTACCACTCAGGCTGGGCTACAGGTAGTAGCCAGGTGGCCTCTGCACTGAGGGGTCAGCTCCCCACAGTGTCCACATTCCCCTTAGCAGGGCTGAGTGGTCCCTGTTTGGCATAAAAAGAAAGCTTTCTACAGTGCACAAATGTTATTTGTTCTGCCAGTCACTGATGTCGTTATTTGGTTTTGAAGCTTGAGTTGGACCATCAGTTGACTTCCTTTAGCAGCTGGTATTGTTATCTCAAAAGCTAGAAGATCTAGCCTTCATGGGAAGAGGCTCCCAGGTCATTTCCTGCTCCATTGCTCCAAATGAAGTGTGTCCTGTCTTCAGCAACAGGGCTTTACCTTTTAAGTTCTAGCAGGCAATCAAGGGCTGTGGCAATAGCCTGTATAATCTGGGGAGTCTCCTGGATTACCCTGGCCAAGGACTTGAATAAGTTTATTTTGTCTGGCATTGTTTGTTATATAGCCTTCAGCTATATCTTGGTACTCATGTAGAGATATCATACATGTAATTTTTCTGTAGATTGTTGGAATAACATGATTCCCTCTGGAAGAAAACGGTACTGAGCAAAGTAGTTCCAGATGAAAATAAAGTCTGAAGCAGCAATTGGGAGGTTTTGGCAGAGCATCTGGCTGCCTTTTGTGAGTAGCCTAAGAGTTTAACTGAGCCTAAGTTGAAAAGTAATGGACTAATTTGTTTTGATGAAGGAAATTTCAAGAAAGTAAAATGTAGAATCAGTCACATGGTATAGATATTAATGATGAATAATATGCAGATATATAGTGGAAAAGAGAAAACAAGGCAGAAAGTTTGGGGAGGAAAAAAATCACCAGGAAACAATATTTGGAGCCAAGACCTCAGGCTGAAGAAGATCCTTTCTTTGTTAAGATTAGATCAATTAAGGAGGGCCTACAGATTTGTACTTAAACAAAGGAAAGAATACCTTCAGGGCAAGACCACATCCATCTAATTGAAGTAGGAACTACTTCTAGAAAACCACATCATAGAAACACTGGATGAGACAGGCCAGGATCCCAGGCTGGCAGCCAAACTTTGCAGGGCCAGTATTGGCAGTGTTGGTCTCATGGTGCTGGCCTTAGAGGCATGAATAGTGCAATGCTAAAGAGGTCATCTGTTCTTCCTTTGCAGTTTCAGAAAGTGGCCAAGGCCAAGAAGTGCACAACAGGCACATCCTTGCATAGAGAGGGCCCTCACAGACCAGCACATGAAGCTGTGAAGGCTAAGTCTAGTTGTCAGTGGAGACACAAAGACATTGGACATTTTAGAGTTGTGAGACATCTGCCCACCAGGAGTGGTATCAGCACATACATTGTATGCACCGAATTGAAGGAGTCGGATATCATTTACAATGTTTGCATTGCCTTTATAAAACACAATTACCGGGGCTGGAGGGATAGCCTAGCGGTTAAGAGCACCGACGCTCTTGCAGAGGACCCGGGTTCGATCCCCAGCACCCACATGGCGGCTGAGAACCGTCTGTAACTCCAATTCCAGGAGAACTCCAGTTCCAGGGGAATCCGAGACCCTCTTCTGACCTCCGCGGCATTGCACGACACGGGTGCACAGACCTGCATGCAGACAGTACATTCATACACATACAAAAATAAATAAATGAAAAAAAAAAAACACAATTACCATGACAAAGACTCAGTTGTTTGTATGTGTGTGGTTAAATTCGGAAGATCAATTATGAGACCTTTAATAGCTAAATCTTTAAGTGGCTAAATGTTTAAGTCCCCAAATACAATCTACAAAAGCTGACAAACTGGAAAATGATTTCTGAAACCTAGAAATTTGAATGAGTCCTAGCTTCTTATGAACCTGCTCTAGCCTGTGCCTTCCATTGGCTGATCTTCACAGAGAGTAAGCTGACAAAGCATGTTCAGATTGTCTTTCATGACAATGGAAAGATGAGTACAAAAGGCCCATGAAAAGCATTTCCTCTCCTGCACAGTATTAAACAGGAACTGATGTCCAGGTTTGAGCCCCCTCCACAGATGGCAGTTGCTACACCACACGAATCTGGAGCTTCCTTTATTATCTCAAGGAAGAGATGAATGATCTCACATACCACAAGTGACTGAACATTTTTTCTATCTTCCTGTTAGATACTGAGCTGAATTAATTGCTTTAGAAGAGAGAAAATCAATGTCTTCACTGCATCTCAGAGATGGTTGTAGTTTTGATCTTATTGTCTGCAGTAGTACTTTCATAGTGTGGGAGTTTCCAGTCTCTAAATTTTTAATTATTTAGTCATGAAATCAGGTATAGACTGCCAACACTGGAGTTTCGTTTTGTTTTACTATCTTTTCCAAATTTTAACAAATCTTGTTTTTCAGAATTTCATTAATTATATCCTTCCTTCCCCTACCAATCCCCCCTTGTCCTCCCTTTCAATTTTTTGCCCTGGTATTCATTATTGTTACATTTATAAATGTTATTATTATCACATTTTAAATAATTTTTGCATGATTTTTTATATTATTATAAAAGTTATTTTTGTCACATTTATAAATAGATGTATTAGACTCCAATACAGTGGCAATTTCATTGGTGGAGTTTACCTATCCTGTGTACAATACATGCATTGGCAGAATGTATCTTGTCCCTCTGGCTCTTATATTCTTTCCATCTGCTCTTCTACTATGTTCCCTAAGCCATGGGTGGAGAAATCACATTGTAGACATGGTACTTAAATCCGGGCACCTCACAGTCACTTATTATGTGCATTTGACCAGAGATGGAACTTTGTAGTATTCTCCAACTGTTACAAAAATAAGCTTCTTTGATGAGTGGTGAGAGGTACAGTTGTCTGTAAATACAAGAGTATCTAGAATGCAGTAAGAATTTGCATTCTGGGGCTGGAGAGATGGCTCAGTGGTTAAGAGTGCCAACTGCTCTTTCAGAGGACACAGGTTCAATTCCCAGCACCATATAGTGGCTAAAAAACATCTTTAACTCCAGTTCCAGGGGAATCCAACACCCTCTTCTGACCTCTGCAGGACTGTATAACCTGGGTGCATCAACCTTCAAGCAGACAGTATACTCTTACAAATAAATAAATAAATAAATAAATAAATAAATATTAAAAAAATAATTTGCATTCTACTAAGTAAGTGACAGAAACTGTTTTTCCTCTGGGTTCTAAGATCTCTCCAACTATATATACTTGGGGAGATTTACAATACCATGTATGACCCCCCCTTCACTGTTGTGTAGAACTTAAGTCCAATTTGACAGCTGTTGATTATGCACAGAATAAAAATGGAACTACTGTGCCATTAAGGATAGCTTGCTTGTCCAGACATCATTGAGGTTTATAGACTTTACACACAAACTCCCATTTATATATTTATGTTTTTCAGTAGACTTCTTAAAAATTATATTTCCCCTGCAAGAGTGGTTGGCTCTTTTAACTGCTAGGTCATCTCTCATGTCGGCTGAGAACCATCTTTAACTCCAATTCCAGGGGAATCCGACACCCTCTTCTGACCTCTGAGGCATTGCAGGTGCACAAACCTACATGCAGACAGTACATTCATACACAAACAAAAATAATAAAAATAAAAATAAAAATAAAAAGTTATGTTTCCCTTTGGTTTTTCACAGCTCTTAAGCACTATCTCTCTGTCTTATCTCTGCCCTTAAAGTTCTCCCTACCCCGCACTGTGATAGAGTACCTTCAATTTTTCCCATTTCAACCTTGATAACTCCTGAGCTCCCTACATTCCCCCTTGTTCTGGTTTGCTTTCAATTGTTGTGACAAAACCCGCTGACGTATACCAACTTGGTGGTGAAAGAGTTTATTTCACTTATATCTCCCAGGTCATAGTCCATCACTTAGGGAACCCTAGGTAGGAACCCACAGCAGGAACCTGGAGGCAGGAGCTGAAGCACAGGCTATGGAAGATTGCTATTCTGGCCCATGCTCAGCCTGTTTATACAAAAAGGCCCAGGGGTAACACCACCCACACTGGGCTGGACCCTCCAACAACACTCTACAGTCAAGGACATACCCCAGAGACAAAGGGCAAAGGCCACTCCAATAGAGGGAATAGTCTAATTGAGGATCCCTCAACCAAGGTGTGCCAAGATGACACTAAGTTTATCTACCACACTCCTTTCTCCCCTCTCATGATTGTCTTCCATCTCCCTGGCTCCTGCAGTTATATCAGAATACATATTCACTCTAATGGATTTGGAGTGAAGATCCACAAATGAGAGAAAATATGCATCAGTTGTTTATATGAATCTAGGATACCTCTCTTTGTACAGCAGTTTTTAGTTCCATCTATTAACCTGAAAAGTCATGTTTAATTTTTCTTTACCCATGTGTAGAATTCCATAGTATAAATGCTTTTTATTATATATATATTTTTTTTATCAAATCTAGACCCGTGTCCCCCTCCCTATCCCCCCATCCCACCAGAGCTCATGCAGTCTGCCAAACATGCTATTCATCTCCTCAGTCTTTCTCAATATTCTCCATGAGGAAGTTGACTGTTTTGAGCAGAAGTTCACTGTTTCAGTCAGTACTTTGATGAAGTCCTTTCTGTTGTTGTTGTTGTTGTTGTTGTTGTTGTTGTTTCCAATATGCATCACTCCCAACTGCTTTGGACAAAAGCTCAAGGGGCCATGCACAGGAAATACTTACAACTGGGTAATTGGCACTAGCATCCACAGATGAGGGATACCATTCGTTGTTTGTTTTTCTGGGACTGTGTTACTTCACTCAGCATGATATCCTCTAGCTCCAGCCATTTTCCTGCAAAGCTCATGATGTCATCTTTCTTTACTGCTGCATAGACTACCATTGTGGGTAAGATGTACCACATTTTCTCTATTCACTCATCGATTGAGGGGCACTTTGGGTTGGTTCCCAGCTCTTTGCTTATTGTGAAGAAAGGTGAAATAAACATGGCCGTGCATGTATCTCTGCAGTGGGTGAATCTTGGGGGTACGTGCCCAGGAGTGGTATGGCTGGGTCGGGTGGCAAGTTAGTTCTTAGTCTTCCAAGGGTTCTTCCTCCACACTGCTTCGCATATGGCTGCATGAGTTTACATTCCCCACAGCAGTGGGATGAGTGTTCTCTTTCCCCAGAAACCTCTCCAGCAACTTTGGTATCATATGTGTTTCTTGATCCTAGCCAGTCTTATTGGAGTAAGATGATATCTTAAAGTGTTTTTGATCTGCATTTCCTTATGATTAGTTATGTTGAATACTTCTTAGGTGTTTCTCTCACCATCTCTAATTCCTCACTTGTGAAGTCTCTGTTCGCTCTTTGCTCCATCTATTGAGTGGGTCTTTGTTTTCTTCTTCTTTGTTTTTTTAGTAGTTTATTATTCGAAATAAATGCTTTGTCAGATGTTTTGCAGTGAAGGTTTCCTCCCACTCTGTGGGATTTCTCTTCACTTCCTTGATGGTTTTTTTTTGATGTACAGAAGCTTTTGAGTTTAATGAGGTCCCATTTGTCAATTGTTGACCTTAATTCTTGCACAGCTGCTGTTGATTTGAAGTCTTTTCCTACGCCTATGTCTTGTAGTCTGCTGCAACTTTTTCTTCTTTCGCCTCAGAGTTTGGGGTTTCATGTTGAGGTCTTTGATCCATCTGGAGTTGACTTTGTACAGGGTAAGGAAGGGGTTTAATTTCATTCTTCTACAAGTGGTGATCCATTTTGCAAACACCACTTGCTGAAGATGCTGTCTTTTCTCCATTGTATCTTCTTGGCCCCCTTGTCAAATATGAGATGGCTGAAATTGTATGTGCTCAGGTTTGGATCTTCAGTTTTGTTCCATTGGTCAACAGGTCTGTTTTTGTGCCAGTACCAGGCTGTTTTTATGACTATAGCCCTGTAGTATAGTTTGAAGTCTGGTATAGAGATCCCCCCCTGTGTAGCTCTTTTCACTCAGGGTTGTTTTGGCTATTCCGGGTCTTTTGTTTTTCCAAATGAATTTAATTTTTTTCCAGTCCTGTGAATAAACTCTTGGGGATTTTGATTGGCATTGCTTTAAATCTAGTATAAATGTTTTTATTACCTACTCATTAGTTCAGTGACAATTAGATTTTCCCTTCTATTAAATATTGTGGAAAGAATAGCAACATGGCTGAACAAGTACATTTATAGTAGGAAATCAAGTCTTTGTGTATTTGCCAAGGAGTGGTATAGCTGAATAATATGGCGAATCTATTTTTAGTATTTTACCAGCTTTCCACTCTGATTTAAACACAGTGGTTGCACAGATTTGCAATTCTTCTGGCAACGAGTGAGTGTTCTCCCTTCCTCACATCCTCATCAGCATTTTTTTTTTGTCTTTTTGAGACAGGGTCTCCCTATAGCCCCAACTGGCCTGGAACTCCCTATGTAGACCAGGCTGGCCTTGAACTCACAGAGATCCACCTACCTCTGCTTCCCAAGTGCTGGGATTAAAGGTGTGTGCCACCATGCCTGGCCTCACCAGCATTTAAGTATTTTTTCTTGATCTTAGCCATTCTTACTGGGTTAAAATGAACTCTTAAAGTGCTTTTAATTAGTCATTTTTATTTCTTATTTGATATCTGTCTATTCAAGTCTATTGCTCATTTTTAATCATGTCATGTGTTTTATTAAGTCTTTATTCCTTGAGCTTTTTGTAAATCCAGGAAATTAATCTTTTATAAGATGTGTAGCTGGCAATGCTTCTTCCTACTCTTTGTGCTTCCTCTTCACTTCAGTAACTGTTTCCTCTGCTGTAGAGAAGCTTTTATTTTACTGAAATCCCATTTTTCAATTACTGACCTTTATTCCTGAGCAAATAGAATCTAATTCAGAATATCTAGGGTGCTGTTTATGTTTCCTTCTAACAGTTTACAACCAGCATTTCATGTTTCACATTGAGGTATTTTATCCACTGAGTTGAATTTTTGTAGACAGTGATAGAAATGCTTCTGATTTTACTCTCCTTCATGTAAAGATTTAGTTTTTCCAGCACCCTTTGTTGAAGATTCTCTACTTCCCCCAGTATGTATTCTTGACATTTGTCAAATATCAGGTGACTGTAATTAAATTATCTCATGTTTGAATCTTCTATTTTATTCCATTGAGCCACATGCCTATATTTTGTGACAATGTCATTCAATTTTTATATAAACATAAACTATATTTAGCTCTGTAATATTGAAATTTGATTATCTCTCTAGCATTGCTTTCTTTGCTCAGGAATACTTTGGCTATGTAATAGTTTCATGTGAATATTATGAGTCTGGTCAAACCACAACAAACCAAATCCAAATCTACTAGATGAGAAGACATAATAAGAATCAATGTGGGGGCCTGGAGAGATGGCCTAGAGGTTAAGAGCACCGACTGCTCTTGCAGAGGACCCGGGTTCGATCCCCAGCACCCACATGGTGGCTGAGAACCATCTGTAACTTCAATTCCAGGAGAACTCCAGTTCCAGGGGAATCCGACACCCTCTTCTGACCTCTGCGACATTGCACAACATGGGTGCACAAACCTACATGCATACAGTACATTCATACACATAAAGAAAATAAATAAAATTTAAAAAAAGAATCAATGTGGAACTCAGTGGAACAGAAACAAAGGAAATAATAGGAAGAATTATGAAGTTAAGAGCTGATTCTTTTAAAAGTCAAACAAAATCAACAGACCCTTATTCTAGCAAACCAAAAGAAAGACAGAGCTGAGGATAGTCAAGTAGGAGTTTTTCTGTTCTTCCATGTCCAGAAGTGCTTGAGATTTCTCTTCATATCAATTGTCCACAGCAGAGTAAATGCAAGTTACATTTAGCTGTTTACTGGTTTCATCACCACACTGTGGTTCAGGTGTTCTCCAATGCGTTGATTCTCCACAGGGTTTTGCTTTGGATAAAAGCAAAAGTTAGGTCTTCGCAGCATGCAACAGTTGACTCACAGGCCATCAATCCATGATTCTCTAGTGGTAGTTGGGATGTTCCATAGCTGCATATTTAAGCTTTACACCAGCTTATTTTCTACAGTCTGCAGACTTCTCAGATACTTCTTACTATTAAGGACTGAAGCCAGGTCTTGACAGCCACCAGATTGTGATGTTGGCTGGGCCAACTGTGGATACATTCTATAGGGTCCACTTTCTGGTCTAGCCCCTGGCAAAAGATGTACACCAATGTGTGGCAGAGTAGGGTGGTTATTACCCCTTTCTGGCTGCCCCACTGCCTGCCCCCCTCACCCAAGTTTGACAGCCAGTGAGCCTTGGTGTCCCTGCATGTTGGTAGACAGCCAGACCAGCGTGGCTTTGATGGAGATCGCATGGATGGACCCACAGCTGATTGCCAATTCAGCAGCCAGCTCTGCCCTCCAGTTATTTTTCTTCTTACCTGCCACATTCTGACTTCAGAATTTTGAAATTCACGTAGAAGCACTCATAACAAAATATAGAGACCTGGAATCATGTTTAAGTCCTTATGTTAATTTCTCCACCATCACCACAAATTCTGTGCACAAAGCTGTGTCCTCCATCTTGGTCTTCTGCTCTTTTCCTTTCTTATTGTCAAGTCCTGAGTTCAGAGTCCTTAGATCAATATAGAAGCACTTATGGCCATGGAATCATTCAACTTGCATGATACTGTTCTTCACATGGTGCAGTACAACCAATCTCTTGGGAGCAAGCACACCCTGGACCTTGGGGCCAGCTGCTCAGGGCACACCTCATTCCACTGCACATTTTTCCTTCATCTGAACTGATTATATCATTTCAGTTTTTGAGAAAAATTACTAAAATAAACTTTACATCTATTAACATGTTTAAATAGTATGGAATTGGGATTGGAGACAGTTCAGTGGTTAAGAGTACATACTACCCTTGCAGAGGATCTGAGTTTGGGTCCTAGCACCCATGTCAGTGGGCTCACAACTGCCTATTAGTTCAAGGGGAACCAATGCCCTTTTCTGGCCTCCTAGGGAACCTACATCCAGGTACACATAACTTACACATAGAAAAACAAACGTACACATTAACAAAAATAAATCTTTAGGTATATGATATTGGACACTAAAGAACCTTCACTTCTGTTGGTTTCTATTTTTAGACATTATGAGAAAATATATTTGTGACAGGAATTATTGTTCTAAAACCTTCTCCCAACAAGTGATAAAAGAAAAGGAAATAATCTGATCTGTCAAGCAGGTATATAATACAGATGGTCCCCAACTTGTGTTGATTAGCCAAGTACATTGATTACTGTGAAAAAGTGATAGACATCAGGTAGAGACTGTAGTACGATCTTCACATGTTATTATATATTGGCCAGACAGTGATCTGTGGACAGAGCTCTTCTGATACTGAACTATGAACTATGAACTATGAAACCAGCTAGACTTCATTAGGAAATTCCCAGGCCCCCACCAGTTACTGTGCTGCTAAGAACAGCGCTCAGCAGATCAGCTGTATAAGATGTTACAATGCACGGCCTCCTTGACATTCTAGGATCCTCTCTATGCTAAAACAAGTATTTAGCTAGTGTATTTGTCTACTTATGTGTATTCTTTATAGCAGCCCATTTTAAGTGGTCAAAAAATGTCTAATGCCTGAAGTTGAAGTTTATATAATAGCTATGTTCTTATTCATAGAATGTTTACATTTTCTCATAAACTAGTAAGTCAAAAATAAAATAGATATTTCCTGTTTCTGTTGAGCCATAAAGTATTTCCACTTTTAATATATTTATTTGACTAAATGAAATAATTTGAGCAACTTGAAAGCACTGCTACTCTTCTGCCTAGTCGTATTCATCATGCACCACAGTCCCTCATAATTCCCCTAGAGTCACACTCAGGTACATGGACTAATCATTAAAAAGAAGCAGGAAACGGTTTTCTTTACAAAGCCATCAAAACAACATGAGAAACTATACCCCGAAGACCTGTCCCTAAGAAGTAACTAAAATTGAGTTTTGCGCACTACTGATTTGCTATGTGATAACATTTCATTTTCAATAAATAAGTAAAACAGAAATCAAAACTTGAAAGCAAAAACTCTTAGTTTAGACTGCATTTCTTCAAATCCTTCATAAAAAAGAGCCAAGATGATATGGGACTATTTACCTAAAGGTAGACATTTAACCCATGAAAACATAAAACATAAACATGTATCAAAAGTACAAGTGAAATATTTTATTCTCAGGACTTAAAATCAAAGTAAACAGAAGACTATTTGCTTGTGCATCATCAACTACATGCTAACCATGTCCGATCTCTCTCTCTCTCTCTCTCTCTCTCTCTCTCTCTCTCTCTCTCTCTCTCTTTGACTTTTGGAAGAAACTATGATCTCTCCTTGAGAATTTGATAAACTTGTCTGGTTTATCAAATTTATTGTCCTGCTGTTTCACAGTCATGGCTTCCATTTATTTTACCAGTCACTGCTAGACACACACACACACACACACACACACACACACACACACACACACACACATATATATATGATGTTTAAGTAAACATATTTTTCTCTATTCATTTGTGAATTGCTTATTGTCTTTTATTATGTGTATGAGTACTTTCTACATGTAGGTTGCTGCACCCATGTCATGCAATGGCCTTTGGGAGTCAGAAGAGAGCGGGTGTTGGATTCCCTGGAACTGGGTTAAAGATCGGTTCTTGCCACCATGCCCGGGTGCGGGAATCTGAATACAAGGTCCTCTTCAGAAGATCACGTTGGCGTCTTAACCACTGAGCTATCTCTCCAGTCCGTTAATTTTATTACATATTTAAACTAACCACACCTGGCTGCTTTGAATGGTTGCTAGCTGGGGTGGTGGCACATACCTTTATCCTAGCACTCTGGGACGCAAAATTAGAGCAGGCTATCTTTGTGATCAAGGCCAACCGGGTCTATAGATCTACAGAGTTGAATTCCAGGACAGCTGGGGCTACAGGGAGACCCTTGTCTCAGAAAAAAAAAAAAAAAAAAAAAAAATCGGTTTTGTACATATTATTGCTATTCTGTCAGCATCTAATTTATGGAACAGCCTTTTCATGATGCCCTAGGAGACCAGAAATATCAATACTGACTTAAAAAATTGTGTGTTGTGTGGGGCTTGTGTGTGTGTGTGTGTGTGTGTGTGTGTGTGTGTGCACGTGCGCGCCTTGCGTGTTGCCTAAATGTATGTAAATACGCCCCTGTCATGCAATGCCCGCAGAGATCAGAAGAGGGCAACAGATCCCCTAGAACTGGAGCTATAGGTAGTTGTTAGCTGCCATGCACATGCTAGAAACTGATCCCAGGTCCTCTTCAAGAACATCCAGTGCTCTTAATCACGAGGCATCTATCCAATTACAAATACTCACTTTTGAAGTTATAATAATAGCCTTTAGAATAAGTTGTATGCTGCACTTCAGTCACAAATGATAGACCACACAGAGAATCTGATGTTCAAGGCCATGGCTACTGAAAAGCCTGTTTCTTAGACATCCAAGCAATTATGAGGATCTGGATAGCAGTAAATCAAAATGTCCTCATTCTTCCATGGTAGAGAGTCATGTCTGAGTGAAATTCTTATTATTCTCTAAAAGTTCTAGTAATGATTATTTCTTCCTTAGAACGCATCTGGACAAATCAGTTCACTTGCTAAAGGCAGTGCACCTTCAGACATACTGCAACCAGTGAGCTCATGGGATACACCCATTCTGTTTAATCTGATATTCGACAAAGTCAAGGTTTGGTGAGATGGTTATAATGGTTTGGTGGAATCAGCTTACCAAAATTTAAGTACGTGGTCATAATCCACATCAGAAATGGCTTTCTCTTTTCTTTTGCTGTTGAGAACCTCAGCTCTCAGACAGAGCCATCTCGTTACACATCTAAGAGCCTCAACCCAAAATGGCACAGTGGGTCTTGTTACCATATCACTGACATGGATGGGAAGCCCTGCATTACAAAAGCCACTCTGTGGTACTTTAATTCCATTGTAATAACTATTTGAATATATATCCAAGTATTATGCTTAGTGGAAATAACAAAGTTCAAGGTTCCATAGTGTATTGCATTCTTAAAGAGAACACATAAAATAAACTAGATATTAGTGGTTGGGTTTGGGAGTAATAATAGAGAATCAAGTGTGATTCTGAAGCATCTTTGAAATGGGTCATCATATGCACACATTTGAGATAGAAACACGAATGTTATAAGAGCAACTAACAACTTTCTCTTTGGATTCAAAGTTTGCTTAACAAGAGAAAGTCCATGCCTGACACTGGGGAGAAGAAAATAAGTGGAGCTCAGAGGATTTTTAGGCTGTGAAACTGTTTTGTATGCTGCACACATCATAGATGTCAAAACTCGGGCTATGCAATGTAGAGTAAGCCCTAACTCAAACTATGGGCTTCTCAAATAAACTCCATCTCTATTTCTTTATTAATTCAAACAACCATGTGACTGAGGAGGGGTTACATGGGAACTCTGTATTTCTGGTCAGTTTTCCTATAAGCATAAAATTGATCTTAATCTAAGGACATACATTTTAATTTTTATGAAGTAAAACTAGAATAGAACCCAGAGGGAAAGGATAGAAACTTTGTCAGGGAAGACATCACTGGAGAAAAGAAGCATGTATGTGTCTGGACATGATATATGCTGGACATGCTGACGGAATTGCACCTCGAACATTGGTTACCATGATTCACCACCGTGTAAAGTTAAGCTTTGTGAGTTTGGCCATACATAAATTATTTCATCTTTCCTCAGGCTCTTTCCAGAAATCTCCATTTCAGGAATCTTCATTTATCTGTGATAAGTTTTCATCATTGCCACACTGCCTTGATATAAGTCTAAAATGATTCCTGTCTACATCCCAAATGAGCCCTTGTTCTGGATGTTCTAATTTATTAGGCTTTTCCATGCCTGTCATTCTCTGCTCATCTGCAAGAACTATAGTTTTTAATTGGGATTTATTGAATCTATATATTAATTGCAGGAGGACTCAATATTTTGTTCCCAGCCTTTGATGATATAGCTATTCAGTTCCTAAAATATCTGTTATTTCTTCCTGCAGTGTGTCTTAGCTTTGAACAAGAGAAAATTTGTATAAATTTATGTACTTACATTTTTGTATACATAAGTTTTTGTTTTCAAGTTCAAGTCTATTTTAAAAGTAGATTTCTGGTTCTTTTTATTTGCAATGGTTTTATGTTTTTAACCTTTTAAAGCTTATTAAACTCTCTCTTAGTCTCTATAAGCATATTGTACATTAGGTTGGATGTTTTGAGTGCATAACCATGTTTTCTCTGATTAGAGGCAGTTAGCTTTATGTTATTGCAATATTTGTCATCTTGTCTTATTACACTATAATTCAGTTGCATTGTGGAAAGGAGTACTAAGTGTGGAAATTCATACCTGTTCCTTAACTTAAGGGGCAACTGTTCAGCCTTTTGCATGTTAATACCCTTCCTTTAATTGTATGTGTTTGTGTAGATCACCTTTGCCAATTAAGGAAACTCTCATATATGATTTTTTATCAGTTCCTTATTTTTGTCAAGATGGGTGTTGTATTTTTCTATTTATTTTTTATGCTTATTTGACCTTTGTCTGTAACTTTCCTTGTTTAGTGTGTTAATGTGGTGATTTGCACTAATAGATTTTCAAATATAGAGGCATGCTTAATTCTGCTGTAAGCCACTTTAGCTGTTTAGCCTATCAGTCTATCAGATTGTCACTAATTTCTGGATGGAAACATAGCTCAGTTGTAAATTGTTTGCCTTACCATGCATGATACCCAAAGTTCTGAGTTGAAAGGATTGAGTTCAACCTCTGTTTTTCTGTCTTCTCTCTCTCTCTCTCTCTCTCTCTCTCTCTCTCTCTCTCTCTCTTTCTCTCTCTCTCTCTCCCTCCTTGAGCTGTTAGATGGTGAAGAATTGAGGTTCTGGAAGAGTGTGTGATTCCTGAGTAGTACAGGGAACACTGGTTCCTCCTCCACCACTTCACGTTGCCCTATGCAAGTCTTCTACCAATTGTTTGCAAGTGTAGCCATCATAATAAATCAATAAGGCCAACTCGAGTACTGGGAAAAATAACCTTGTTTCAACCTAAGTAACGAAAGATTGCTACTAAAGCTGAAACCTAAATCCTATACTCACATATTGTGATTTTAGGAATATAAGTGTGAATTTTAGAAAAAAATAAGTGTGAATATAACTTCATAAGATCCTTTATTCATGTACAGGCAAGGAAGTACAGTACAAGACTACTGAATGACAAGAGCTGGAAATGGAAACCCATTACTTCAGGAAAAAGCACAGAAATATAAAAATATTCATGTGTATGTGTATCAGGTATGTAAGTGTATGTGTGTATGGGAGGGAATTCATAACCTGGTTAATGCATCGAGATCCATCAGATGTGGCTGGCATGCTGTGTGCTGAGGTGTGCTGTCCAGTAGGGGCTGGGCTGTTAGTGTGTAGCTGTATGAATTACTGATCCTCTTGAAATGATGTAATGGCAAATATTGAATGGGAATACTACCTTTTCACATCTAATTTCTTTGTAAAATACATTTTAAATTCACCCCAAACATTTCATATCACTTTAATTATTGTCTATTTGAGATAGAACTCATACCTTTTTGTATCATTCCTTAAGAACAGGAAATATTCTGAGATTTGCTCACATCTTTGACATCAATGATACATGATAATGAGTTCAACATTATTTTCTGGGAAATATCTTTTAATCTTTTAAATATGCTAAAATTAAAATTGGAGAGTAATAATAAATCCAGTTATTGCCAGGTTCCCTGGTTTTTATTTGTTTGTTTGTTTTTCTGAGCTCTATAATAGGGAGTACAGGATCAGTCCTCAGTGTGGACTGTGTCAGGAGCTCATGCACTGTACCTGCTCCGCAGGAATAGGAGGTAATTCTAGGCGCTTACTGCAAGCCTGGAACCTGCATCAGAGCTATCAAGAGAGGTATTCAGTGAGATAGGATGTCCGCTCCTGGGGTTGGTGTGTTGTGCTGAGAAGGTTATAGCCTGTGCTGGGAGAACAGAGATTACAGATGTTTCATCAGAAAATAAGTCTTATTTCTCTGCCTAAAGTGAGAGTTTTGAGGTAGTAAATGAACTGGAGCAGAGAAGCCATTTCCACACATGAGGACACTCATGAGCTCTTATTTCCCATCTCTTAGTTCAACAATTTTGAGTGCCTTCCTTGTTACTAGATGCCCAGTGGCTCGAGGTCACACATGTGTCACTCCCACAAGAAGGGAGAAAATTTCAAAATAACTTTTTCTTTATATATGATATAATTTACAATTATGAAAAAAGTCTTTGTACATTTCATCAAATTTAGGACACTTCATACACCTGTTGTTGGAGGGAGGTCTGAAAATTAGAGAAGCCACAATGACTTCCAGGGGAGGTGAGTGGCTGGACCTGGTTATAATCAGCTTTCATCACTTTTTATCTAAGATAAATTTTAAAAATTAGGAATTCAAGCCAGGTGTGGTGGTGCACACCTTTAATACTAGCACTTGGGAGGCAGAAGCAGGTGAATCTCTGTGAGTTCAAGGCCAGCCTGGTCTACAGAGTGAGTTCCAGGACAGCTGGGGCTACAGGGAGACCCTGTCTTGAAAATGCCAAAAAAAAATTAGGAATTCATTGAAACTAAGTTTTCCTTCTTAAGTTGTCCTTTATAATTATTGCTTTTTATATATAAATGTTTACATTGAAGAGCTGTGTTTAAACAAAGGCTATGTATTTTCTCCAACATTTCATGATTTAAGTTCTGTTTTTAAATTTAGAGTTTCAAGCTGGAGAAATGGCTCAGCATTAAGAACACTAACTGTTCTTGAAGAAGACCCAGTTTCAGCTCCCAGCTCACACATGGCAGCTCACAACCATCCTTAAATCCGGTTCCAGGGGATCTGACCCTCTTTCAGCCTCCATGGTCATTGCATGACATGGTAGACTTACATGCAGGCAAGACACACACATATTATATATATATTATTATACTCTATCTATATATATATATTATTTGGAGTTCCATGCTGTGTATTGTTAATCCCAATCTTGGTGACATGATGAATTTTAGGCATTCTTGGGCTATATAGTGACACCCAGTTTAAAATAAGTTTTCAAATTTAGGTCATTAGAACAATTAAACAAAAAGTAAAATACATACTATTTGCTTTTGGTATATGAGTATTTAATATTGAACAAAAGGATAGCATATTTCCTAGTTTAAGCTGAACTTCTATTACATGTTTGAAATTCTGGTACAAATTACTTGATTTATTGAGATTCACCCAAGATCAGAGAACAGCCATTTTTTTCAGCATGCTCATCAACAGGGAACTCATCTTGACCAATTATAGTCACAGATACACTTAGCAGGACCAGAAATCTCATAATAAATAACTTATTTATTAGCGATCTTTAACTTTATTCCTGTGTCTCCCTTTGACATAATAGGTCACTCTGGTAATATGCACAGACCTTGCTCATGAAATTTTGTAATATAAAATTCAGCCACTCCACCCTACAGTGTCAATCACAATGCCCACCTGTCTTACCTTCCCCTTACTGTCACAGCTTTCTCTGGAACGGTTTACCCTGAGAAGTTTCCTGGGTGCATGCTTCTGTAAGGACCTCCTTGGGGAGCATGCTATTTTTGTAATATCATCTCTGCCACATTCACAAATGAGACAATCAAAGTTTCTTAAAAGACACTGTGAAGTTTGCTTTATTTTTCTTAACTTCACCTATACAAAGTGCCCTTGTCCTTAATCCATGTTGTTGGGAATGACTATATCTCAATTGTTTCATGTCAGTAACCACTAAAATTAAATGACATAGAATGAGGTAGGTGATTGCTTCATTATTTGCCCTGGGTCTTAAGCATCTTAGTATGAGATATTTTCCCCTCTGGCCTTGTCAGTCCTAGGAACAAGATAAGTGATCCTCAGACAAAGGTATTAGAGAATACAATGAAATATTGAAGATTATGTGCTTATCTATTTGCATTGCCCAATATTTGGGATTTTTTGTAGAAGTAGGCAAATAGAATCACTGCAAATAGAAGAATTTAATTTCACAAAATAAATATGACAAGCAAGCTGCTTAATTTCAATTCAGCAAACGCTTATTGAACCTATGTGACCACATAGCTATTTATTGAATTAGTGCTTCCATAACATCAAAAGAAAAGACTAGCATTACAATTGGTCTGGAATAAGTCATTTACATAAATATATACCTTACCTTTGTTAGGAATCAGAATTGCTGTATAGTGATACACATTTGATAATTCTTTTCTTTAATAGTAATAAAACATACTTCAAGTTAGTTCATATTTGCAAAATATGCCTTCAATGATTACAAAAACTGTCAGTAAATTAAAAAAAAAAAGAAAAGAAAAGAAACAATTGTAGTCCTAGAGAGACATTTTCTGTGAGCTATTCAGCTTTTCTCTTTCAGGAAGCTGAAACTTTCATAAACTAATTCAACTGCTAATAAACTAACATTCTTAAACATGTGACTATTCTGGCAGGAGAGGAAGTATTCTAAAGAGAAGCACTTGTGCCCCAACTGAGGGCTGCAAAATTATTGAAAGGATAGACATCAATGAATTAAAAATTTCCTGGGTATCTCATGCTGGGGAGATAGAAAAGCAGAAGTTTTGATGCCAATTGGAAGATGCTTGTATATTGGTAAGAGAATGCAAACAATTCTGACAAATCATCAGAACTCCTTGCAGGACAGACCAGAGTACATCGAGGTAGTGATGGGCAGGACCACATCTTGCCCAGGAACGCTTCCTTAAGAATAACTCTTGCCCTTTATTTAAATCTAAACCTCAAATCAGTACCCTACAGAGGGGATTGTGGTATTATGTGGAGACTTCTGTTTGTTCCTCTTCCCTATGTGGTGACATCAGACAAATTTCCTTTCTTTGCATTTCACTGTGACTTGTCTCTTTAATTAGTGAACTGACAACCTGTCTTAGCCTAGCTTGTTAAGGAGTCAGGTTCTCAGAGTTTCACCCTGATAACATGCTTATCTAGAAAAAAAATTCTTCATAAATTTTAGCAAAACATATGATTTCATAATTATTTCTACAGACATTTATCTTGACAAATTCTTAGCTAAAATCCTGGTAGAGAGGAGGCTGATCAGTGCCCGAGGAGCTTGGCCTATGGGGTAGGATCAAATGCTGCTGAGTTTTGTGGTGTGCCATATAAAATATGTGTGGCCTGAGTGCTCCAGCAGAGTAATGGGTGTGTTTTAGAGCATAAGAGACTGAAACTGATGCGTAGAAGTAAATGAACATAAGGGACATCCCTGGCTTCAGTTACTCCTCTGAAGCAGCTGTTCACCTATTACAGGGCAGAAATGCCATTGCTGTCATCTCTGTCCTCATCATGCAGACAGAAGGCTGCTTCTGTATTCACCAGAGCACAGCTGTTTTGAAAACTTGCCTCCTGACAGAACCAAAACTTAGTGGCTGTTGTGGGGCTGAGGGGCCTGTCAGGCAATCCTTTAGTTCCCTCCTGGAAGACAACTATATTCACTTTATGGCAAATGTATGTTAACATCAGACTCTGGAATCCTGCCCCTGAACAGTGTCTTTCATATGTCGTTTCCCCTGTGCTCAGGTTTATGGCAAGCAGAATGAAGAACATCTGTGTGGTCAGCTCCCGAATGATCCTACGTTTGGCAGGCACAACCTTATTTCCCCCCTGGGATAATAAATGTTGGAACACAGACCAAAATTACTTCTTCAAGATAGTGCATATAGTAGAAATGGATAGGAAATATTTAGCTCATGACACAGGGTCAATAACTGTCTTTCCCAGAAAATGTGCTAACCATAAATGAAAAGTAAGATGGATGAAATTCATAACAGTAGCTTCTTGTAAAACACATTACAGCATTACAAAAGTATAGTTGAAAATGGCAAGAGAAAGGGATTGCAATGCACATTTCAGTCCTCACATTGGCAAGTGAGGAGCTCATTCCAATAAACTTTATCTTCCTCTGCAAAGGTATGCTCCAGCAAGTAAGCCACAGATATCCCGAGACTCCCAGACAAAAGCTATGGAGGAGATGCTACAAAATTACAGAGATTTGGTGAAGACTGCCTTTCACATCTTAAGTGATTTGCACTGATGAGTAGAACATGATCAGGATAGCAGGACTCTTATTTTGAATAGACACCTCGTGGTACTTAGGGGTGACTTTTGAGCAGCCCAGGGTAGCTATTCTGCTCTGAAGACTGAAGTGGTTTCTGAGAAATGTTTTCTTGCCTGTTAGATATGTGGTGTCAGTCAGCAGCACCTCTTTCTCATAGGCCTTTCTGTGTGTGCAGTAAGCACATGGACTTGACCCCATAATACTTTGCGATATCCTTGAGGACCACCTCCTCCTGAAAAGAACAATCCATGGTTGTATATTAAAGTTGATATATAACATATGATCATGCATCTTACACAAAACAAGTGTATGAAAATCCAGCATAGCATGCTTAATGTATAATACAGTTAATGATAAGCATTTAACCATGTAACTTACAGAAAGCAAATTATGAAAATCTAGGATAACAGGCTAAATTCTAGTTATGACCAAGGAAATCAAAATATGTCAGTTTAAAAATACATGATTTTTAAAAATATATGATTTTTCTCTCTTAAATTAGAAAATTTTTATAAAAGAGTCAAAATAACTAAAAGCATCAAGTGTGTGGAAACAGGCACACATGATTTCTTAGAATATAAATCAGAACCCACTCTGTTGAATGTAATTGGTAAACTGACTTCTATGATTCTATCTGTGGTGGTTTGAATGAGTGCCCCCCCCCATAGGCTGTAAGTATTCAGTTGTCTCCGGTTGGTGGCACTGTTTTTGGAGGTCTTAAAAGGTGTGGCCATGCTAGAGGAAGTACGTTATTGGGGGCAGGCTTAGTGAGTTTAACAAGCCTTGTGGTCTACAGTCGCTCTCTCTGCTTCCTGTGCTCTTTGAGAGATGTGACCCTTGGCTTGCTGCTCCAGATCCAGCCGCCACGCCTCCCACCAAAATGGACTCTAATTCCCTGGAACTGTCAATCATAAGCTCAAATAAACTCTTCCTTTTATAAGTTCCTTGATCATGGTGTTTTATCACAGCAACAGAAAAGTGACTAATACACTATCCCATGGAATAATGCAAAATATGTAGAGATTTTTTGTAAAGACATTCATTGCAACAGAGTAGGGAAATAATAAGAGTTAACTTACTCTAAGAATCAAGTGAAATCATCACTCACAGAACATGGAAGTGTCAAGAGTGTAAACAACACAGCTCGTAATTCACCACACACAACAATTCTACATGTGTATGATCTCAAAGCTGATGAACAGCAGCATCTTTATCAAAGGACCATGCTATTGCTGCCTTGTTAGCCTACTATGGGTCAGCATGAGACTTTTACTTCATGGTTCAATGGCTAGGATGCCTTCCTATCAGTAATAGCAATGGTTTTTGAGATAGAGTCTCATGTACTTCAGAATGTCTTCAAACACATTATGGAGCTTAGTATGATTGAAAATTCCTGATCCTCCTGTCTCTACCTCCTGAGTTTGGGGATTGCAAGTGCATACAACTATTCTCAACTTATGGAGTGCTGGGTGAGAAGCCAGTCCTCAATAATGTCAATAGCATTAAATGATCAGTAAATTTAGTCCCTTCACATGGAATATCCTGGAGAGATGTTCAAGAGATATTTTAAGTAAACAAAATAAACTGGCTCCTGCCAGTTTAGGTGTGATATCAGTACAGATAGGAATAAATATACTACAGGACAGGTGTGATATTAGTACAGTAAAGACTTATAAATGGAACTCTCATGAGTACATTGTGTAAACTTTGTTGAGCTCCAGTTTTAATTCTCTTTTGATCATGTAAATAGGTGTGGAACTGTTGGGTCATTTATTAATTAAGGAGCACCACCATACTTTGCATTCCATCCAGCAAAGAATGAGTATGCCCATTCCTATACATCCCTGTCAACACTTGCAATTAACAAAAAGTTTTACAGCCACCCTAGTTGTTGTGAAATAGTATCACACTGTGATTTTGATTTGCATGTCCTAGTAACTAATGTCCTGGCTGATCTTGATCATCTTGACTAGGTTAAGAGATACCTAACAGTAGTAAAGCATACTCTAAGTACATATGAGAGATTATCTTTGGACAGGAAATGTGGGTCCGACAACTGAGGTGAAGCAGCAAGCTGAGTGTGAGCGGCAGTTCCTATAGGCTAAGGACACAGAGGATAAAGAGGGAAGCAAAGGAAGATAGGTCGGCCCATGCACAATTCATGGGGAGGGGAGGAAGGGATGTCAGTTAGCTCATGCTCCTTGAGCACATAAGTCTGTTGCTGCTACCATTTCCTTTGGTCTTCAGATCCCAGGTCCAGAGTCACAGCGTTTCAGGGAACATTCATGCCTGGCACTCTCCTGGCATCCTCAGTCTAAGAACTGGGCTACATCTTTTGCTCCCTTGTTCTGAGGCTTTTGAGTTTCTTAAATTGAGCAAATACTAGGTTCTTTGTATCCTCAGGTTGCAGATAGAAATGTTGGTCTCCTATGACATAAGACAATCCAACAAATATCTTTGTGAAACTATATAAATGTGACTAGAACACCTCTATTAACACAAGTACTGATAATGAGCATCTTTTAACTGCCTAGCCACTGTTACTGTATCACTATATAGAAATATCTAGTCAATTGCCAGGCATGGTGGCACATTCCTTTAATCCCAGCACCCAGAAGGCAGAAGCAGGCAGATCTCTGTGAGTTTCAGGTCATCCTAGTCTACGTAGTGAATTCCAGGCCAGCTGAGACAGGGAGATCCTGTCTCAAAAATACTGAAAAAGAAAAGAAATTTCCAGTCAAATGCTTTGCTTATATTTTGACATCTGATTTGCTTTATGTTGACATATGAGATCATTATATGTTCTAAACATGAGGAACTTGTTAAATTAATAAAATAAGAACAGCAGTCACTGGTCCAGAAGAAATCTGACAGATAATCCTCTTCAGTGCTAAAGAATGAAAATGCATCAAATCTATTATTGGGTCTGGAAGTAGGAAGAACACTGGACAGAAACGATGTAAATGTTACATGCATGGGGTGGGGGCAGAGAAGTCTCTTCAGAGAGCCTTCTTCAGTTCTTTTGGCTTATCTGACCCCAGGCAGGTGTTCTGATAAATTCAAGAGGAGTAGTACCTGTCCTAAGGCTTGGGGCAAGATCGGAGCCCATCAGGGAGACTCCTCCAATCTTCTGTTCTAACGCCCCCTGCTGCCTGGTCCATTCTTCCCAGTCACTGGTATTCTCAGGATGAGCTAATACATCAGGCTCAGATAAGATTGTGAGGACTGAGGGAGGGCCTAAGATCTGCAGTGGCCCCACAGGCTTTGTGGCCACTACTTTTGCTGTGATATCAGCAAATCTGTTGCCTCAGGCCTCGCCAAATTCTTGATTTGGTGTCAAGGACAGTGAATGATGGCAAACTTTTCTGGCAAACAGATGGCTGCCAGGAGAGTGGAAATCCCCTCTCTGTTTTTGATTTCCTTCCCAGCAGTGGTCAGCAAGTGCTTGTTCCTGGTATAAGGTGCCATGGACATGGGCAGTGGCAAGGGCATACTGGCTATCTGTTTAAATGCTGACTGTATGCCCATTTCCCCACCTCAGTGCCAGAGTCAGGGCTATTAATTCTGCTATCTGAGCTGAAAGACCCTCAGTGAGTGTCATCATGGCTGCTCTTGCATACCTGACCCCGTCCTGCACGTAGCTGCTCTCATCAGTGTATAGGGTTGGATCTGCTTTCCAAAGGGGCTGGTCATCCATGTTGCAGATGATCAGTGACCTGAATGCAGTCATGGGCAGGTTGTTCTCCAGGGTCAAGCAGGAAGGATGCTGGATTCAACACTGTAGAAGGTTAGAACCTGACTCTGGGTGCATCTAGGAAAAGGGCCTGATAGTGGGTGATGCCAGCATTGGGGCTTTTCAAAGGAACATCCCAGTTTAGTGGGGAGTGGTGACAACCAATTCCTGTCCCACAGTCAGTTTGTCAGTCACTTTCAGCAAGACTGCTGTGGTGACAATGGCTCAGATACATGCTGGCCATCCTGCTGTTGTAGGGTCTAGCTGGACATTTTGACAAATAGGCCACAGACCTTTTCCAAGGTCCAAAAGTTTGAGTTATATGCATTTGGCCACCCTGTGGTAATTGTCCACAAATAGATGGAAGGGTTTGGCAGTGTCCAGCAATCCTAATGCTGATACTGATATTAAGGCCTTCTTGAGTTTTTGAAAGGCCTCCTTTCCTTTGTTGTCCCAACTTAGAAGCACACCCCCCTCAAGTTCTAGTATAGTGGCTTGGCTATTTCTTTGAAGTTGAGTGTCTGGAGTCTTCAATATCCAACTGTTCCCAGGAATTCTCTCACCTGACTCTTGGTTTTTGGCTCAGGAATATTCAAGATGGCAGGGATTCTGCTTGGAGAGAGTGCTGCTGCCATTCTGCAGACAATGTTCTATATAAGTTACCTTGCTGGCACACATTTGGGCCTTTTTGGCAGACTCTCATCAGCTCAATCACTGGAGGGTCTCTAAGAGATCCTCAGTGGCTTTCTCATATTCATCCAGTGTCTGTACAATGATGAGAAGTCATCCACATATTGCAGGAGAGTGATGTTTGAGTTCTCTTGGCAATATTCAACCAGATCTGCACTGACAACCTCATCAAATAGTGTGGGAGAGTTCTTAAATCCTGTGGCAGGTGAGTCCAGGTCAGCTGGCCACTGAACTTGGCCTCAGGGTCTGTCCATTCAAAGGCAAATATGGGATGAATTATGGTGCCCAGTGTCAGGGAAAATAATACATCCTTTAAATCTAGGACAATATAAACTGTCCTCTCAGGGTCCAATAAACTGAGCAAGGTATAAGGATTTGCACAGTTGGATGGATAGTTTCTACTCTTTAATCAACCTCTCCCAAATCCTGGACAGGGAGCAGGGGAATGGGGAAGGAATGAGGATCCCTGAATTTCTCAGGTGGCAGATACATTTCCTAAAGCCAATCTTAGCTTTTCTGGATAGTAGGTACTGCTTTACTGAGCTTAGGAGTTGAACAATTATTGGAGACTAGTGGGAGCCCAGCCCTGGTGAGTTGGTTTCTGCCCATATAAGGCGAATGTTACTAAAATAGTTGGGAGTAGGTTCTTTAAATCCAAAGTAGCTTCGGTTTAACTGAAAGTGATTGTAGCATGAAGCTTTCTAAGCAAGTCCCTGCCAATGGGGGGTGGGGGGGTGCTGGTATGGACACCCTGGCATAACAAGAAAAGAATGAGTCACAATATCTTCTCTAATGTCTACATTTTGTCTGTCATCCAAGCATAAGTTCCAGTTCTGATGACCCCTTGAATATTGGTGCCTTTTTAGGTAAGGAGACCTAAAGGTTGAATCAGCACCAAATGGGCAGCTCTGGTGTCAACTGGGAAATGGAGAGTTTTATCCACCACCTTTCCTGGAACCATAAGCTCATAGGAGGACAATGGGATAGAGCTTGGTCCCATCAGTCAGTCCCAGACAGGTTGAGTACCAGTCAACCCCAGACAGGTTGTATAGGAAGCTCTCTTTTTATGCCAAACAGGGAACACATGGCCCTGCTATAGGGAATGGGGCCCCCTTTGCGGACACTGGGGAGCTGACCCCTCTATGCAGGGGTCAGCTGGCTACTTCTCGTAGCTCAGCCTGAGTGGTACTTCCCACTCAGGCCCTTAGCCTGGACCCATGAGACACGTGTTCCACTTTTGGCCATGGCTTCCCACCTGACCAGAGCCTGGACAGGAATTTCAGGCTAATGGCTGATCACCACCCTTCAGCTAATACCCACTCACAACAACAGCTACCCAGATTGGTGGTCCACAAAGGGGAGCCTTTTTCTAACCCACTGGCCACCTGAAAGAAATGCAGGCCTACCTTAGCCTGTATGCATGCAATAATTGATAAAAATAATGGCTGGGAATTCTGTGATGAAGTTACTATGAAATTCAAATTTATTCCTTGCCACAGCTTGCTTTTATACACCAAATGATGTCAGTTCCCAGAGCCAATCATAAGTCCACAAATTCCATGCCACTGCACACCATTGACCCACCCAGCATCACACACCTAGGACACATTGCTTGTTCCTCCTTGGGGCGAGGTCATACCCTCAGACATGCGGTGCCCTGAGGCATGCTAGTTGGAAAGCTAGCCTGCAATTCAAGATGGATTTCCCCACATCTCCCCCTGTTATCAATTTTTTGAGAGGCAGACAAGCCCATGGAAGAGTTTGGCATCTATAAAGGAATTTGTTCTTAAATACATGATTGTTCAAACCTAACTTGAGTGCTGGGTGGAGGCAGGCCAGACCTAAGATTTTTATCTTTTACACTAAAACCAATTTGTACTCAAAAACCAACCATTAGGTAATAAGAAGTAATGAATACAAGCATCCTTCATGTAAAAGCAATTTGCAAGCAGGTATGCCCAAACTTATACAGCCCAAGATCCCCATTGTCCAGCTGGAGGGGCTTGCACATAAAAGAATTTTGATCAAAGAGTCGAGTATATATTGCTGTAGTTCCGCAATTCACACCAATTGCAGCCTTTACATTCTATGACACCCCCTCTTCCACAGATTGTTCCCTAGTCTTTAGAAAAGGGGCACGGGGCACAAGTGGGGGAAAAATAAAACAGTCTTTCTCTGGAGATGTCATTTTGGACTCTGATCAGTTCCTGCTGTTTCCTTTCATGGGTTGGCAGTTTATCCAAGAATATCTTTTTAATCCTACTAATGAAGAACAAACAATTAAAAATACAGGCATTTAAACAGTACTAATTATTATGGAAGGTTACATCATGGGCATAGACACAGATGTTTGTATGGTTTGTTAATCCATGAACTATAGCTTTTCTGTAAATGATGGCAAGCTCTTACTGCAGCTTATAACATCTCTTAACCACTAGAGG
Organism: Rhizomys pruinosus; assembly: GCA_009823505.1. Taxonomy (NCBI): domain Eukaryota; kingdom Metazoa; phylum Chordata; class Mammalia; order Rodentia; family Spalacidae; genus Rhizomys; species Rhizomys pruinosus. Next base: position 137,411 of record VZQC01001775.1, on the reverse strand, counting down.
ATGTAAGCTTGTGGCATCAGCCTTGAATTATTCCTCCAAGGAGAGAGCTAATAGCCAATTAGATATACAATTTGGGATATACAGACATATGGCTGTCACTGCTGCACAGTATTTCCAGGCAGGTGAGGTCTATCTGATGCTGATGGAGGAATCTTGATTGACTCAAGGAGACCAATATTTGCTTTATTGATTTAGTGGCCTTTGGTAACACTCTCTGGCATTTCAGAGGCCAACTGTACACTTGCAAGTGTGGTCTTAATAAACCTTTGCTATGCTCACACAAGGTCTTCAATAGCAGGGCCTTACCACCCCTCTTCTTGCAGGTATCCCAGTTTACAGGCAAGAAGCCTTTACCTTTTGGAAGGGCTTGGATCTCCTGGCCAACATCTCCTTGGAAGAATAATCCACTGCTGATACCAGAGCTCTCCTATATAAATATATTTTGCTTAATTACACAGCTTATAAAGACTTTACTATTTGGCCTTGAATAGAGAATTATCTTTTCACAGTTCTTATATCTATCACTCAATTAAAGAAACTAGTTATACCTGTTTATAAGAAATTACAACTATAACAGTTGGCTCTAATTTACAGTTGGGGAATGACTTAATTACCATAATGTTTTTCTTTGTTCTTTGAAAAGGAGGTAGGAAAATCTCTCATATCAAAACTTTATGGCACCTGGAAGGTAACTTCATTAGGACACATTATAAACAGTTTTTACAAATAGGATCCACAAAGATGTTTGATGACTGCAGCTCAGAGAGTCGGAGGCTTTCCTTCCTTTTTAATGTTCAGATGGGCCAGCTTTTCCATTAGTATTTCTTGGTACATCTTGGACAATGCAAAGCTGTATCTTTTCTTTCTCAGCCATTAAGTTGGTGACGTTTTGACCTGTAGGAGCATGCAAAGTTTTGCCATAGTTACTTTTAAGATTTAAATTGAAAAAAAATTGACAAAGGGTTTAATATATAAATGTATCCCCCCTTTTTTTTATTTTAGGTTTCTATTTTTGACCCATGAATCTTAAAAAGGCAGTTGTAATACACATACCTATAGGCAGGAATCAAGGTGCAAATTTTCATTAAATTTACCCAAGCTCTTTATCATTGACTTTATGTTGTTAATTTGGAAAGCAAACTTAATTCCTTTAGTTAAATTATCCTACAGGTAAATGAAAATGTTACAAGATGATACTGTGTGTGATGGATAGCTTTAGTGTCACCTTGACACCCCTGGGTTGAGGGGAGCCTCAATTGGGGAATTGGCTCCATTGGATTGGCCTGTGGCCACATCTGTGGATATTGTCTTGATGGTTGAGCAGTGTGGAAGGGCCCAGCCCACAATGAGTGGTGCCACCCTGGGCAGGTGGTTGTGTACGGTATAAGAAGGCAGGCTGGGCAGGAGCCAGGGGAGCAAGCCAGCGAACAGCATTCCTCCATGGTCTGTGCTTCAGCTCCTGCCTCCAGGTTCCTGCCCTGAGTTCCTGCCTTGGGCTCCCTGAGTGATGAATTGTGACCTGAATGTAAGCTGAATAAAACCTTTCCTCCCCAAGTTGGTGTTGGTCACAGTGTTTTGTCACAGCAAGGGAAGACAAACTAGGACACTGTGCAACACAAAAATTATAGAAAACATTTGTATGCATTAACTCCAAAGTTGTTGTTATACAAATTATAAGTAATACAAATGCGGACAACAATTTATATTTCTAATTAGCTTAAGTGTATGACCATTTTTATTAAAACCCTTTTAACAAATGTTGTTTAATATAGACCTTTTTACTTTTACTAAGTCCTAAAATACCATATAATATGTAGACAAAATTTGGGCAAATTTGGATACCTGTTAACCACACATCAATTAGATATACATTGTTCCTTAAAATTCTTTCACTAGACTGTGACTTCAGAGAAATCAAGTCCATTAACTTATTTGCATTTCTGTATAAATCTCTACTGAAATACCTCTATATAAATGTATAATACTTATTTTAAACATATCACTATAAATCTTATAAATTGGGTTTATAACAATCATTTTTCTTTCAGCCTTTGGAGGTGGTTTTTCCAGGCCCGGCACAAAACCCTGTTTTAAAGATGTTTTACCTAGTTGTTAAATGTTTTACAATACACATTTAACCATAGTTTAAATGATATCAAAAATAAAATTATTTCTTAAAACCAATTTATTTCCTACAACACTTTAAGAACTTTCTGGAATTTCTCCTCCTGGACATTGAAGGAGAGTAGCCAGTAGTTGGTACCATGCACCCATAGAGTAGTTAACTGTAACAGCACTTTTACAATTTTATTAGTGATTCTTAACCAAGACAAGTAAATTACACAAATGACCATAGAAGTTTAAATATTTGATAGAGTTGCATCTAAGCTGAAGGGGTCAGTTTCAGCTGGGATGCTTTTTAGAATTGGACAAATGCATGTTAACATTTATGTAAATCCAATTAAAGATTGTTAACACCAAAAAGTATAAACCAAGTTTTGTATAGGTTGAATCTGTAAAGTGATTTACAGTCAACTTTTTAAAACACAGGAGTTTAGAAAGTTATAGGGGTTAAAATAAAATACTCATACATCCATACACACATGTGCATTCACACACATACATACAATGTACAAAGGAAAAAAGGTTGTGAGACCAATCTGTGGGAAGAAAGTTACAGTATTTTCTTACACTCAATGAGCAAAGGTCATTTCCATAATTAAGGTTGGGTTTGATTCTTCACAGTGGTCCAACATCTGTCTCCTGAGTATTGGAATCAAAGCTGGACCTTCAAAACACAATGAAAGATGAACCACTGCTCCTGGGCAAGAGTGCCCGAGAGTGGCTTTATGCTTCCCAGTCACACATAGAATACTGTAAAGCCAGCCCTTCCCCCACCAGCCATCTACTGTTTCTACTGTTTCCATAGCAGGAGAGGGGCACAGAACAACATTGGACTAGATTAACCAGAGTATTTACAAACAGTTTCATATTTTGCCTTTGGTCTTTTCAAGGCAGGGCCTCCCCACAGTCAGATTAAAGGTAAAATCCCCACAGCTGGGATTAAAGGTACAGGCCACTATACCTGGCTGTACAAGCCTGGAATTTACAAGCTCAATTTGCATTATAGAAGACTGGCCTCTAGAAGAGATTTTAGAGGGAGTTTAACAGACAAAAAGGAAACTTCATCAGAATTAAGCACTATTTAACACTATTTACAGAAATTTTTTTAATATTTTAATTTTTATTTATTTTTTATATGTATGAATGTACTGTCTGCATGTAGGTCAGTGCACGCATGTCCTGCAATGCTGAGGTCAGAAGAGGGTGTCGGATTCCCCTGGAACTGGAGTTACAGATGGTTCTCAGCCGCCATGTGGGTGCTGGGGATCAAACCTGGGTCCTCTGCAAGAGCAGTCAGTGCTCTTAACCGCTAGGCCATCTCTCCAGCCCCCAGAAAAAAAAATTTAAGGAGGACTTTTAAGACACATTTAAACTGTGGCTGGCTTTTCACAGACTTCCATGCCAGCCAATGTTGGTAGACTAATTCCTGGGAAGGGAGTTGTCTCTACAACCCAAACCGGCCTGTGGGAAGGTCTAAATGTGCACCTCTATAGAAAGCTTGCAGCAAAAGGCTTGAGCTTGCTCCATGGGCATGCCTGTCCTTCCTGCCTCTGTGACCTTTGCCACCTGAACTGTGGCCAGAAGGCGGAAGCCAGGGCCCCTCCTAGGGGCTGAAACCAAGGCTGCAGGGCAGGTTCCAAGAAACCCTTCAGCAGGCAAATGGACAGGAGAGGCAAGGCTCCTCTCACAATTTCTCTGAATAACCATCACCTGGGAAGGCTGGGGAAGCAACAGATGCCCCCAATTCAGGGAAGCCAAAATGGCAGCTACAGGCTCCATAATGGTGTTTCACTGAGAGTGGGTGAAAACCCACAAGAGAGTGCAGGCTTCCCAAAGCCTATCAGAGAAAGGGTGCACAGGCTAAGTCCACATCGGCGCCATCCACAGGCACACCAGTAGAGTCAACATGAGAGTTCCCTCTGCTTCCATGCTTATTCCATGCCTTCACTGATTTTGAGATGTTAAACTCTCTCCATGCCACAACTTGAAACACAACAGCTACAGAAAACCACAAAACACAGTCAACAAACACATGTCATACATCAGGAAACAACTCCTCCTGAAACTTAGCTTCCTTAAAGGGTGTCATTTCCCTTCTTGCAGAGATTCTAGCTTACTAAACTAGTTTCCACGCCCCATGTTTGAGGAGCCATATGTAGGAAGCTTTCTTTTTATGCAGAACAGGGACCATGTGACCCTGCTAAGGGGAATGGGAACAAAGGGGGAGCTGACCCCTTGGCACAGAAGCCAGCTGGTTACTTCCCGTAGCCCAGCCTGAGTGGTACTTCCAACTCAGGCCCTTATCCTGGACCCATGAGACACTTGTTCCACTCTTGGCTGTGGCTTCCCACCTGCCCAGAGCCTGGACAGGAATTTCAGGCTGATGGCTGATCACCTCCCTTCAGCCAACACCCACTCACAACACCAGATACCTAGATTGGTGGGCCACAAAGGGGAGCCTTTTTCCAACCCACTGGCCACCTGAACTAAATGCAGGCCTACCTTAGTCTGTATGCATGCAGTAATTAATAAAAATAATAGCCAAGAATTCTGTGATGATGTTACTATGAAATTCAAATTTACTCCTTGCCACAGCTAACTTTTATAAAGCAAATGACATCAGTTCCCGGAGCCATTCATAAGTCCCTCAGTTCTGTGCCACTGCACACCATTGCCCCACACACCATTGTTTGTGGCGGGATCATACCCTCAGCCACACAGTGCCCTGAGGCATACTAGTTGGAAAGCTAGCCCACAATTCAAGCTGTGTTTCCCCACAAGGTTGAGTACCTGTCCTCCCTTATTCTGACTACACTGAGGGCATTGATTTTTTTCAGTGTCATTTTTCCTTCCAATAGACACTGGTCTCTCTCCAGCTTAGTTTGGGGCTGGGTTGGTCTCTTGGCCAGTCTTCAGCCCTTTCCTCTTCCCCCTTAAGTGCAACTACTATTATCCTTGCAAATTTCTTGTCCCTGCTTCTGTTCCTATTGTCCTTTTCTTTCTTCTCCTCAAATTCCCTAGCAGTGAAGATAATCTGGGCTAATTCCATTAATTCAGACCTGCTTTTTCCTTTGAACCCTTCCAGTTTATGCAGCTTTTTTTTTCTGATATTAGGGGCTGACTGCATTACAAATCTATGTTGATGGCCCCCTGATTCCCTGGAGCAGATTTATCCAGGTATATTCCAGATTTGCATTTAAGAGCCACTCCATGAAACTAGCAGGGGATTCCTGACTTTTCCAGACAACTTCAGATACTTTAGAGAGGTTGATTTGCTTCCTAGCAGATGCTCTCACTCTGGTTAGTATGTCCTTGCAGTGAGCATCTAGCTAACACCCCAATACCTTCATTGGTGCTGGGGTCCCAATTAGGTGGGGTAGAGGGGAGAGTTTGATCTATTCTCTCATCTGTTTTTGCCATACTTGCCCCTGAGGAGTTTCAGATTAATCCCCAGAACAAAGGAAAATTCTGACATTTTAAAACCTCTTAGGGGTAGCCACAAGTTTCAAATCACATGATTTAGTTAAGAGTACCATACATAACAAAGAGCATGGGAGAGCTAGGGGCCATACCCAAGAGCTGTCTGGCATGCATTCACTATGCCAGAAACACAGATGAACATGTTTGTGTTCTCCACAATGTCAGAATTTATGGAATAGTGTATATTCATAAGGTTTTGCAGTTTCAGCAGTTTCATGAGAACAATTTGATATATAGTTGGCCTGCTTTGGTAGCCCAAGGCAAATGCAAGTTCTCTTATTCAAATCATAAGTACTGATATCACTTCTCATACTACATGTCACACAGCACACAGTAAAATATATATATATATGTATATGTATATATATGTATATGTATATATATATATATATATGCACACATATATATGGTTTACAGAAGGGGGTGTAGTAGAGATCAAAAGTTTTTAGAAGCAAGCTATATTAATAACAAACCAGACCACTGCTTCTCATAATTGTCTTAGTGCCCTGTCATAATTAGTTGGATCTAGAGGTGAAGATTTAGTCCTATGCTTCCTTTTTTGTTTTTGGCATTTGCCTCTATGCCTACTTTTGATAAGGATCCAGTTTAATCTGTAATGACATTGGGGCAATATTAATGTTTAATAATGACAAATCTTTCAATCCAGGAATACAAGATTTCTTTTCATTTACTTAATTACTCAGTAATGTCTTAAATTGTGTTCATTTATCAGTGTGAAACTCTCTTACTGGCTTAGGCAGCCTATTCTTTATGTATTTATTTTTATTTTATGTGTATGAATGTTTTGCCTGCATGTATATAAGTATATCTGTGTTGTGCAATGCTTGGAAGAGACTAGAACATGGTGTCCAGCTCCCTAGAGCTGAAGTTATGGACAGTTGTTAACTTTCAAGTGGGTGTTTGGGAGCAAACCCAGAGCCTCTGTAACAACAACTGCTGCTCTTAACCACTGAATAACTTCTCTGGCCTGGGTAAACTTATTCTTAATGTGTGTGTGTGTGTGTGTGTGTGTGTGTGTGTGTGTGTGTGTAATAGACTTCAGAGTTTTATACATGTTCAACTAATGCTATATCCAAGCTCAGTTTCCAAATCCTCTTTGTAAGGACATAGTCCACCTAAGTCAGGGATTTCAGAAAGCCAATTGAAGCAGAGTACTGAGAAACAATCTCCTTGGTCTGCATTCCCGCAAATTAAGAAAAGGTTGCTGCAACCTCCTGCAATCATGCCTCTCCACAGGCAAAAACACAGGACCCCATTTCTCTGGAGATGCTGCTTCTGACACCAACCACATGTCCTCCTATGCTCTATCACCCACTTCCTTGCACGCTCATTTCCTTGTAAGCTTCCACACCAGTTAACACTGGTCATCCTGATCCCAACACAGGCAGGCCACTTACACACCCAGTACAGAAATAAACCTAAGTTTATTGCCTCAAATAAACTTGAGTCATATGCTCACATACATATGTACACACATATCCACGTACACTTGTACACCCACATTTCATATACATAGAAAATGTAATTGCACAAATAAATTCAGCGGACAAAAAAGTATCTCAAGAAGACTGTCAAGGATTCCTACTTCCTTCTGCTTTAATTATGCCCCATAAATGATTTCCAGCCCATATCTTCTTATGCTTCATTTTCATTTGTCTTGGTGAATTTTGTTTTCAATAATTCTCAGAGATCCAGTTGGGTGTCCTTTTCCTAGAGGAGTTACATACAGCCCAATCCCTGGTACTTTGACACCTGTGACCTTTATTAAATGTCTCTGCAAAATTACCCCTTTGCCTTTAATGACTTAGAACCACCTATTTCCTATGTTGTTATTGTGTATTATGTGAGTGACCATTTTTTGAGATCATAGTTTGTGGTGGGAAAATTTAAGACAGAATTTGATTATTTGGAGAGACAACCTTGAAATAAGTCACAGGCATCTTTTAAGTTGATGGAAGCCTTTAACCTTCCATTGCTATTGATAATTAGATGGAACTGAATCAGGAAACAAACATAAAACCTTATTTAAAGCTACTTTTCCTTTTATACAGTTATCCTGTTTTCCTGATGAAAACATGACATTAGAATGAATTACTTTGACAACTCTGCCATCATTTATAGAGTCTAAGTCCTTTTATCTTCACTATGGTTCTGTTCAAGAGGGAATTCTTTATTTCAATCTGAATTGTTTTCACTTTCAATACTACCCCATCCTTTCTCAAAGTCATGTATTACCTTTGAACATACTTTGTCTTCTCCCAAACTCAAGATTAAAAATACAGTTGGTCTCATGGTAGAACAGGAAGAAGAAGGTTATGTATGACAGTTACTACAGTAATATCCTGGGGACCAACTCAGATGGTGAAAATTTTATGTAACAGCCAACATATATAGGCTTGGGGTGGGCAGCTCTGATGTTGGGTGACATAGCCTCATAATGGCCAGTCCTAGACCTCTGCACCCATCACATGTCATCTCAACTCCTGGTGCATAAACAGAGAGGTCTTGTGATCTTTACTTATGAATCTGAAGCATGCTGCTGAAGTATTAACTCACACACACACACACACAAACACTATTAAATTTTACACAAATACATATATGCAAATCAATACACTTAATTTTCAGTTTTCTTTAAAAACTTTCCTTGAGGTTGGCTAAAAATGCCCTCTACTACATAGAAGAAAGATAAAAATAATTGTACTTGATTCCTACATAGGTTTGAAAGTCATAATTAATGAAGAGACATGAAGTACTTTCTCTACACAGGACAGCAATATTGACACAAGTGTATAGCATTTCATTGACTTTTGAATTGCTTTGGTCCAGTGGTATGCATATATAAACTTGCAGAGAATATAAAAACTAGAATTTGGCTATTAAACTCACCTTTAGTGACCACAAAAATCTATCATTTAGATGATACATTATATAAAGTATTGTTTTTCAGTGGTTTCTTAAGGATTTATGATCTCCACTATCTGCCTATATTAGTCACCTTCCTGCACTGTGATAAAACACCCTGACCAAGGAAACTTATAAAAGGGAGAGCTTATTTAGCTTATGATTCTAACTGGGCAAGAGTGCATCATTGCCAGGAGGCCCAGGAATGTGGTTAGAGTAGGAGCAAGAAGCTAAGTCCTCATAGCTTCAAGCAGGCACAGGAGACAGAGCATGATTGCAGATCCTATAAGCCTTAAGAACCCTGTAAGCCTCTCCCTGGTGATGTGCTTCAACATGGCCATACCTTCTAAGATCTCCTAAAGTATTGTCATCAAATGGGGACAAAATGTTCAAATACTTGGACCTGATGGGAGACATGCTCAGTCAAACCATCACATTGCCCATCTCTATTCACATGCTTTTCCTTTTATATCTTAAAGCTCTTCACTAGCTCTGAACTAAAGTTTGGATATTTATATTCTTTTGTTTGTGAAACTATGACTGATTTAAAACCAGGATTTCTTAAGCATAGAAAAAGATTTGGCTATGATAGAATGTTCAAATGATTTTTTGTTCAATTATGAACTCTGAATATAAATCAGTGAAAGCATTCCTTTGGGATTCATGGCTTAATAACAAAACAGAAGGAATCCCTGGGTTTTCAGGACAGCAGAAGCTCCCAACCCTGCTGCAGCTTCCACAGCTGCCCACAGCGGAAAACACTGTGTGACCTTCTGATTCAAGAGGTGCAGGCTTTCTAGAGTTGATGTAAACTGTAAAATAATACTGCTATAATCCAAAAGTAGAAATTGGAGCTGGAGAGATAGATCAATGGGTAAGAGCACAAACTGTTCTTGAAGAAGAACTGAGTTAAAATTCTAGCACCCACTTGGTGACAAAAAACCATCCATAACTCTAATTCCAGGGGATCCAATGCTTTCCTCTGTCCTCTGCAGGCACTGCATAACACAGGTGCACTTACATATGCAGACATAACACTCATACACAAAAATAAAAATAAATCAATCAAATCATTTTTAAAGAGGGAAAGGTAGAAAGTGATGCAACAGAGAATTCGAAACTCATTCTGAGGTTGACATGACTACGTTTTATTTTTAAGACTGATCAAGTAAAATCAAGTAACCATCATCCATGACATTTTCTGTGTGGCTTCAGCTTCAGCATGTTAGCTCTCAATTAGACCAGATGTCTTTGCCACTGCCTGACACTGGTAGTTGTAATCACCAGGGAACAAAGGATGAACTGTAATAGAATCAGAAACATAAAAAGAGTCAGAAACATAAATAATCAAAAAGCCCAAAATAGAAAACCAAGTTCTTCCATTCTTGCAATTGGGTCAGCCTGTCATCTAGTGAGTGAGGATGTCTTACACAGAGTCCTAGAGTCCAACCCCTAAGAATCCTTTGTATAAGAATGATGGCCTAGTGGTTAAGAGCGCCGACCGCTCTTGCAGAGGACCCGGGTTCGATCCCCAGCACCCACATGGCGGCCGAGAACCGTCTGAAACTCCAATTCCAGGAGAGCTCCAGTTCCAGGGGAATCTGAGACCCTCTTCTGACCTCCACGGCATTGTACGACACAGGTGCACAAACTTGCATGCAGACAGTACATTCATACACATACAGAAATAAATAAAATTAATAAAAAAAATTTTAAAAAAAGAATCTTACACACTCCTCTCAAGTTAAAACAATCTTAAAACCTTCAGTATAAATATATTTGTAAATTTTTTTTTTTTGGTCTTTTCAAGACAGGGTCTCCCTGTAGCCCCAGCTGTCCTGGAACTCACTCTGTAGACCAGGCTGGCCTTGAACTTACAAAGATCCGTCTGCCTCTGCCTCCCAAGTGCTAGGATTAAAGGCGTGCACCACCACGCCCGGCTTTTTTAAATTGCTTCAACCACTTTAACTGAAATAGTAGCTTTTAATTATCTATTATTTTATTTTATTATTATTATTTTTTTTGATATTTTTGAGACAGGGTCTCCCTTTTAGTCCCAGCTGACCTGGAGTTCGAATCACAGAGATTCAAGTGCCTCTGCCTCCTGAGTTCTGGGATTAAAGGCATGTGCCACCATGCTCTGCCCTTAATTATCTATTGTTTTATTTTTTATTTTATTTTTATGTGTATTAATGTACAGTCTTCATGTAAGTCTGTGTATGCGTGTCATGCAATGCCACAGAGGTCAGAAGAGGGTGTTGGATTCCCCCAGAACTGGGGTCAAAGACGGTTCTCAGCCGCCATGTGGGTGCTGGGAATTAAACCCTGGTCCTCTGCAAGAGCAGTTGGTGCTCTTAACTGCTCGACCATCTCTCCAGCCCCAATTATCTATTCTTTTAAGATAGCATCGATTAGTCACTAAGAGAGGATTTTCAAAATATGTTAAAACACAAATTCGTCTATACAATTTGGAGCTTGTTTTCTGGATTCTCATTTAAAAATACAGCATAATAGTCAACAAAGTTGCAAAAGTTTTTAATATACTTGGGGATGGAGAGGTGGTATAGCATTTAAGAACACTGCCTGCTTTTGCAGAGGACCCTGGTTCAGTTCCTTACACCCACATGGCAGCTAACAAGTGTCTGTACTTAAGTTACATTGGCTCCAAATTCCTCCTCTGTGGGCATTGTGTGATATGGTACACTTACATGCATGCAGGCAAAACACTCATGCACAAAATAAAAGTATCAGAATTTTTAAAAATCATATTATTCTGATCCATTATAAACTTAACTTGAATAATTTTTACAGATGACTAGTCCTGATTTCCAAGAGAAAGTCAAATAGAATTTCCTGTTTCAGTGCGATTAATAGCACTGATTGTTCATTCCTGATCTGTCTCCTATCCACTGGGGTTTTATATGGTAATGAGTGGTGAGAAACTGGTAATTAAATTTGAAAGGTTGATGACTCAAAGAATATTCATGTTTGAATCTGGAATGTCAGTCGCAGAGTTAATCCTCATTCATAATGAAGAAAAATGACAGCAGACACATGAAAACCACAAGCTGAATCTAGGTGTTTTTAATTCATTTTTACTTCATTTACAAGAATAACAACTAATTGAAACCACACTTGGTGTTCTTTCGGACTATGGATATGTTATTTATGTGATAATAGTTTTTCAATGGCTTATAATTGACTTAATGTTTCTGAGGTAGGCTGGAAAGATGGAAAATTCTAGGGCATGGAAGAAAGAGCTACTACCCCTAAGGTAGGGTTTCAGGACCCACCAACTGATTTTCAAGGATTCCATAGCAGTTAACATTTGCTATAGACAGATAATATTCATTTTAGATAAACATATTTTATGTTGAAACAACAATGAACCACACTTAAGGTTTAAGCCTGTATGTAAGTATGAACTCACTGCTTTCTAGGTATTTTCTAGGCAACTCAAACTAGATTATTAAGTGATTACAGTGAAGATATCTTAACTTCCCTGATCCCTGCTATCTAGAGTTTCACAATATCAACTATAGTGATATCAGATTTACCCCAGAAATCACACTGTGATGATATTTTAAGATGCTGTAGAACATTTAGGATGTAAAGCCTAGCTAAAGAAGGGGCATCGGGAGAATACGATTTTGAAGGATAGATTGACTACCAGACCCTGTGACTTTCTCAGCTCCTAGTCCACAGTGATGGCAGCAGTATCAACACACTCTGTAGTAATGTACTGAACTTTCTTTTTTACCAAGCCTTTCCATTTTAATAGACTGAAACCCTCTGTAACCATGAGCATCTTCTGCCAGGGCACAGTGGTGTAAAAGTAACTATCATAGATAGTACTTATTAATATTGTTTTACCAGTTTGAATGCTTAAACCATGGATGGTATTTCTATGCAACACAGGCTATTCTAATTCTTCAGTAAAATTATTGCTAAATGCATTCTCTTAGCAATACTCACATTCTGAATAAGGAGACATGTAGGCAATATGTGGAAAATCTGTGGTGTTCTGTTCTGTTGCTCCTACTAAAACATAAAGAGGCTGTGATCAAAGTTGCTTTGTTTTCTTCCTGAAGTTCAAACATGACAGTGCCTGTTTGACCCCTTTTTCTTAATCTGGTCCTTGGCTGGGTGTCTGGTATGGCTATGGGGGAAGGTCAAACCTTGTTCCTTTTTTCTTGACTGAGTTGACTTGAATCTAATCCACTTATCTTCAGGCTAACAGTCAGTAGTGAGGGCCAGCGTTGTTGAATTCTGAAGCATGACTAGTTTATCACTTCCGACAGCCACTTTAAGGCTGCGGACTTATCTTTTGCTTTCACCAGTCTCTGTCTGTGTTTAAACCTCACCAAAACAGTTCATTTCTTTTGGGTCATCTCAATCGTCTGTCTCCAGATTTCTAGGAGTGTGTACAAAGTACATCCCCATCTCAAACAAGTTACATTTCACATATTTGACAACACCTTCATTCTTGACTATAACCATTTTCTTGTTGAGGTCCAGGATATTTCATTGGGACTATGTCCATTAACATAATGAGTTAATATGGAAAAGCTTTGAAAAAAAGTATTCTGCATCCTTAATTAGTTCAAAAATAGCTGCTTTTTTTCATTTTTGTATCTTCAGTTCAAATCATAAGGTACTATTTCACACAAATATTTAAAATAATAATTAGCAAATTAACATAATGAGTTATTTATCAAGCACATATATAGAATTTTTTGGTTTGTCTTTTGAGACAGGGTCTCTCTGTAGTCCCAGCTTGCCTGGAACTATGTAGAACAGAGTATCCTTGTTCTTATAGAGATCCAGTTCCCTCTGCCTCTCAAGTGCTGAGATTAAAGGAGTATGATGATGAAGTGTGAGTTTTTCAGATTACATATATATATATATATATATATATATATATATATATGTGTGTGTGTGTACTATTTATCCACACATTGAGAAATATAGGTATGTGAATAATGACTTGTGTACATATTTGTTTTAACTTACTCAAAATTATATTCCTCTCTTCATCTGAGCTTTATACTGATATAAGGCAGGAAACATGGTTGTGTGAATTTTATATTTCTCCTTCAAATGTAAATATTTCTCTATCTATTGGGTTGTCTTATTTTGAGTTTTATTTTTTATTTTTTTTTAAATAGCCACTGTTCCTTTTTTATTTTAATTATTCTTGTATGTGTATGAATGTACTGTCTGCATGTAGGTCTGTGCACCCGTGTCATGCAATGCCGCGGAGGTCAGAAGAGGGTCTCAGATTCCCCTGGAACTGGAGTTCTCCTGGAATTGGAGTTACAGATGATTCTTTGCTGCCATGTGGGTGCTGGGGATCAAACCCGGGTCCTCTGCAAGAGCAGTCGGTGGCTCTTATCCACTAGGCTATTTCTCCAACCCCCTTGAGTTTTATTTTGATTACAAGACTTTTGTCCAAATAAGCATACCACTTCATTTTAGGAATATTAGAGATTTGGGAGATGGAACATGGAGTGATTATAAATATATAAGATTACATAGAATTTCAGTTAAACAATATATTACTTATATTACCTTTTGCAAAATGACAGAAGTACTGACAGGCTTACATGTTGTAGCAATACATTTTCCCATTCAGTACCATATACTAACACACAACATAATATAAACTCTTCATTCATATATTTCTTATTGAATTGGTCCATCGACCATAAAATCAGTTTATATCCTCATATATTATACAGGACATTTCTTCCATCCACACATTCTACTTCCAAATTTTATGCTCCCAGATAGCACATTTACAGAAACACTCACCCTTAGAAGATAATGGCACTTTGTAAGCTAAATCTGTATGCCATGTAACATTATAGAAGGTATCTATTCATGTATTCCAACAAGATTTCTGCAAAATGCCACTTCCACCGTTCATATTTAAAATAAGAATGTTCCCCAGACTGATCATATATACGGCCATGTCCAGATGAATGCCTATGGAGCACAGAAAGTCTGCTCTTTAGGCCCCTTGAGCTACTAGTCCTCCTGATGGCTGCTTGATGCATGCTGTTTACTTATAAAGCAGGTACAATGACTGCTCTCACTACACACAGCACACACATTCAATTCAATAAACCTGATAACTTCATCTAGGATTTAGATAATTTAATTTATAATTCAAATTACTGTAAGCCAAATAAACTGAATATCATTGATTCTATAAGAAGAATGTTTGTCTTTGTTCTCTCTTAAGAGTAGAACTGCTAGGAGCCATCTCATTAAGCTGCTGATTTCTCTTTTTGCTAGCTAGAGCTGGCTAACAGATGACAATCCATCTTTGGCTTGGTAGTAACAGTACTTATATTATCATCTTTTTGAACTTTACAAAAGTCATAAGCTTTCCAGGAATGGTGGGGCATGCCTTTAATGCCCATATATGGGAGGCAGAGGCAGGCGGATTTCTATAGAACTAGGCCAGCCTGATCTCCATAGATAGCTGCAGGCCAGCTGTGGCTACAGGGAGACCCTTTCTCAGAAAAAATAGTCATAAGCTCAATTCCCATTTTTCCTAATATATGAATCATTTCCCTTCTTTTCATTTACATTTCTTCCAATTCTATTTTTAAACATTTTATTTATTACTTTTGCTTAGTGTATTAGTGTACTGCCAGCATGTATGAAAGTACACCTGGGGCTGGAGAGATGGCCTAGCGGTTAAGAGCGCTGACTGCTCTTGAAGAGGACCCGGGTTCGATCCCCAGCACCCACATGGTGGCTGAGAACCCTCTTTAACTCCAGTTCCTGGGGAATCCAGCACCCACTTCTGATCTCCACGGCATTGCATGACACGGGTGCACAAATCTACATGCTGACAGTACATTCATACTCATAAAAATAAGATTAAAAAATTAAAAAAATAAAGTAGACCCATGTTGGTAATGCCCACTGAGGTCAGATATCCTAGAACTAGAGTTATGGATGATTGTTACCTCTCACGTGGGTGCTGTGAATCAATCCCACATTCTCTGCAACATGGACAAGTGCTCTTAACCAATAAAACTATATTAGAGTGAGAATCAGAATCTGAAGGTACAGGAGAAAGGATGAAAGAATTTAGGGCACCAATGCCTGTGCCTCACTATAGATCAGTCTCAGTCATCAAGTGTTCCATTTGCATCATATACAGGTGTTCTTTTCCTATTATAGAGGAAACCATGTCACAAAATGCTGAGTGATACAATAAGTATGAACTCATACTTACTCTACTGTATGGGAATCTTAGGTTCATTTAGTAACTGTGAGTGAAATTAGGTTAAGTATTTATTTTTCCTTTTTTTTTTAATTTTATTTATTTCCGTATGTGTATGAATGTATTGTCTGCATGCAAATCTGTGCACCCGTGACGTGCAATGCCGCGGAGGTCAGAAGAGGGTGTCGGACTCCCCTGGAACTGGAGTTCTCCTGGAATTGGAGTTTCAGACGGCTCTCGGCCGCCATGTGGGTGCTGGGGATCGAACCCGGGTCCTCTGCAAGAGCGGTCAGCACTCTTAACCGCTAGGCCATGGCTCCAGCCCCTATTTTTCCTTTTTAACATGTGGGTTGTTGCAACTAACTTGGGGTGTTCTGGACTCTCGACTTCTGGCTATATATAACTCTATATATCTGACTGAGATACAGTTCATCTTTGTTGTGTCTCTCTCCTTTTCATAGATAAACAAGGCAAACAAGATTTGCTCTTATAGAAAATGGCCAGAAGAAAAAATGTACCAAGAATATTGGAAGTAACATGTGGACTCCACATGTACTCTTTGTACATGAAGTTGTGAGGGAAAACTCTTGGGAGGGTGCATGGGAGGACTTGAATGTGAGACAATGGGGAGTGTATTTGACCAACATATCACATGTTAGAAATTATCAGACAATAATTTTTAAAGGCAAATGAAAGCATAGAAAACCTC
Source organism: Rhizomys pruinosus (assembly GCA_009823505.1). NCBI lineage: Eukaryota > Metazoa > Chordata > Mammalia > Rodentia > Spalacidae > Rhizomys > Rhizomys pruinosus. Next base: position 120,930 of record VZQC01001775.1, on the reverse strand, counting down.
AGAATAGCCCAGAAATGTATCTAATACCCCAGGGTTTAGGGTCTTCTGTTTGGTATTTTGACTTTACATAGTGATATGATTCCTGAACCTCTTGTGATAGTTTAGATGAATCTCTATTTCTCAAGGCAAACCTTTTCCACCATCATCCTCACAGCTTCTAACTTGGGATAAACAGGGCTCGATAAACAACCCTCTGTCCTAAAATGCTGATTACCATGTAGAGCCTTATCATCAAAATAGAGGGTGATGGAGTTGGACCCATGGGGCCATACCCTCAGAAGTTAGGTTGTATTCTTTTTAGATGTGGTCATTGATGACGCTCTGCATATTATTCAATATAAATGTGTTTCATTCTGTTAAATGGGGGGAAAGGAGTCCTTTAGTAACTTTTGCTTAGTTGAGTGATCCTGTAGCCCTTTCTGACAACTTTGCAATTATTGATAAGACAGGTAGAAAAATAGAACTTGGGCAGATATCTTCAAAGAGATGAAATAAAGTCAGAAACCCTGGAGAACATATTTCTTAGTAGATATGGAGAAGCTGTTTTCTGATTCTCAGGTGTGAGCTCTTTTTTTTTGTTTCTACTTTGTTTATCCAGATCTGTGGTCCCAGGTTACCCCAAACTCACTATAAATACCAGGCTGGCCTTGATCTCCCAGAGATCCATCTGCCTCAGCCTCCTGAATCCTGGAATTAAAGGCTTACACCACTAGGCTCAGCATATATCAATGAGCTTTTCTGACATCCTAGAGCTCCTTTCCCATTTAAGCAAGAATGTCTGGTGAGTATGTGTCTCAATTTGTAATAATATTGTGTTAGTTTGTAGAGATGAGAACTTCATGCATTGTGTTTTAATCATTTCCAACATCCCACATTTTCCTTACATACACTTCAACCACGCCACCCCTTCATGTTCTTTGGGTTTTTTTTTTTTTTTAAGACCATTGTCCCTGATTGGTATCATTCAATACTCTTTGGTGTGGGTCCATACTCTGGAGCCAGGTCAACTTACAAGAGCTCACAGCCTCAAAAACAAAACAAATAAAAAAACTGACTCCTTTCCAAAACCTACCTATCAATTGCCAATACCTTCTGAGCTAGGTGTAGGATTTGTGCCCACCCCCCTGCTGCATGCTTGAATATTATTGTGGTATGATCTTGCTCATGTCTTATACATGCTCTCTCTAGCACTGTGAGCTTATATATACAATTATGCTGTTCTGTCTGGGTAATAGTTCTGTTGTGGTTATCCACCACCTCTGGCTCTTATGATATCCAGGTCCTCTTTGACAGTGATCCCTGAGTCTTTGAGTAAGGTATCTGATGTAGGTGTCCCATTTAGGGCTGAGCACTCTCTAGTCTTTTATTCTTGTCATGTTGACTACTTGTGGGCCCCTGTGTTAATCACCATTTACTTCGAAAACTATCTTCTCTGATGAAGGTTGATAGATGCACTGTTCTTATGATATAACAAGTCATTGGGTATCATGTTTAATGTTATATTCATTAGCAGAATGTAAGTGCTAGTTTCTACCTTAGGGTTTATGATCTATCTATCCATAGGGTCTTGGCCCAGATAACAGTGCTAGCTATGGGTGACATCTTAAGGAACAAGTATTAAATCCATTCAGAAATTTTTTGGATACACAAATAACATTGCACCATTGTTCATATCTTGCCAGGTTGGTCATTAAAATAGCTCACAGGGTTCATAGTAGGTAATGTAGGTAATTATTTTTTCTCTTCCATTAGCCTACATAGCACCTTCCAGTCCTCTGAAAGCTAGTCAGTAAGGATGAAGCTTCAAGATCATTACCAGCTTGATTTCTCCATGTTCTCTGTTTCAAGTATGTAATGTCTTAGGCAATATGATCTTACCGTAAGGTTTTGGAAGGTACTCAAAAGCAAAGACAATAACCAGCAATGATTGGGTTTGGTGTTAGTCAGGATTATCAAAAGAAGCAGACATAGTAGAATGAACACATACATATACACATGTGCATATATATGTATATATATATATATGTGTGTGTGTGTTCATATATATATGTGTATATATATACACATATGTGTATATATATACACATATATATGTGTGTATATATACATACATAAATATTATTTCTTTTTTTTAAATTTTTTAATTTTATTTATTTCCGTATGTGTATGAATGTATTGTCTGCATGCAAGTCTGTGCACCCGTGACGTGCAATGCCGCGGAGGTCAGAAGAGGGTGTCGGACTCCCCTGGAACTGGAGTTCTCCTGGAATTGGAGTTTCAGACGGCTTGGCCGCCGTGTGGGTGCTGGGGATCGAACCCGGGTCCTCTGCAAGAGCGGTCGGCGCTCTTAACCGCTAGGCCATCTCTCCAGCCCATAGATTGGCTTACACGTTATGGTCAAGGTAGCAGAAAAATGGCTGTCTGACACTGGAGGGGCTGAGAATCATGTAGTTATTCAATGTAAGAGGCTGGATGTCTCAGGACTCTTGATCTTGTCCCGAGGACTTGGAGTGAATGAAAGCCACAGCAACAGTATAAACTTGCCATGAAGAAAAGGCAAGCAAGCAAAGAGCAAAGAATTTCTTTTCCCTTATCCTTTATCTAGACTGCCTACAGAAGGTGCTGCCCATGTTTTGGGCTGAGGCTTTCTGCCTCAAATAATCTGATCTAGAACAGTCCTCACTGTGCTCAATAGTTTTATTTATCTTCTCAACACACCTGAGTTGTGGGACCCTCAACTGGGGAATTGCCTCCATTGGATGGGCCTGTAGCCATGTCTGTGAAGTATTGACTATTGAGTGATGAGGGGAGGCCCAGCCTGCTGTGGGCGGTGCCACCCCTGGGCAGGTCATTGTGTATAAGAAAACAGATTAAACAAGGACCAGAGGAGCAAGCCAGTAAGCAGCATTCCTCCATAGCCTGTGCTTCAGCTCCTGCCTCCAGGTTTTTGCCCTGAGCCCTACCTTGAGCTCCATAAGTGATGAACTGTGACCTATGTCCTGGGAGATGTAAGACAAATAAACCCTTTCCTCCCCAAGTTGGTGTTGGTCAGAGTGTTTTGTCACAGCAATTGAATTGAAGGTAAACTTGAACAGAAATGGGTAAGAATGGGCTGTTGCTGTGATGGACCTGACCCAGTAGTTTTGGGGAGGATTATGGAAGCATTTGGAACTTTGGCTAGAAAAGCTATCAAGTGCTTAGAGTTTGTTGCTCTGGAGCTTGGAACAATTATACTGAAAAAAGTTGTAGATGATGAAGTCCTGGCATGTGAAGCTTCAAAGGGAAGCAGAGACTATCAAGGTTGTGTGTGTGAGGCTTTGAATTCAGAATCTGTGGGTTCTGGTCATCAGGGTCTGAAGAATCAGCTGTGTTTAAGAAGAGACTCGGGTAGGTGTAGTGGTGCACACTTGGGAGGCATCGGCAGGCTGATCCCTGTAAGTTCAGGCCAGCCTGGTCTATATAGACAGTTCCAGGACAGCTGGGGTTGCAGGGATAGCCTGTCTTAAAAAGAACCCCCCCCCCAAAAAAAAAGAATCATCACAACTTGAAGTGAAACCTTTGTTTTATTACAGAATTGATGCTGGTTAGCTGGGAACACCCCCCCCCCCAAAAAAAATAGCTGTATATAATAAGATACCAGCACTACTGTGGTGAAATCTTCTGGGAAGTATTTCCTCAGGGTGGGGACACAGAAACTGTGATCCAGTGGGGGCAAAACTGGGAGTGGGACTTAGTTAAATTGTAAGAGTCTCCTGCATGGTTCTGGAGTTGAAAGCATGAAGAGCTTGGTACTGTTCAAAGTTCTTTAAAGAAACTGAATTGACAGAATGATATATAATATCAATTATAGATTAGATTAGATTAGATTAGATTAGATTAGATTAGATTAGATTAGAATCTCACAGGATGGAGTCCGAGTGGCCCAATAATTGCTGCACCACACTGGAGAGTCTGAGAATTCAGCCGGTGCTCAGTCCTCAAGGCTGAGTGTCTCAGTAGTCTCAATCTGTTGCTGGGGGCTTGGCTCATTCCAGGAGATCTGTTCGTCTTCAATCTACACTGGAATCCAAGGATTTGGTAACAGCATCAGGACAAACTAATCAGTCAGAGAGAAGATAATCAGCATAAAGCGAAGGGCTGGGTTCTGCCATGGCCTTTTATAGTGGTTGCCATCGGGAAGGTAAAACCCACATGTACCTTCGAGTGATCGAATCCTAAAATCTCTTTCTCATTTTAGTTAATCCAGATCCAGTCAAGTTGACACCCAGGATTAGGCATCACAAGATCACAGAGAATAACTGAGGTTTGGCACTGAGAGAGGCCAGGAAAGACCATTGGTGAAAGTGCAGCCTCAACTTCAGTGAAAAGCCCCAGGTTTGAAAGGGTCATGAAGAAAATCTGAGACTTTGCACCAGGAGAGGTTAGAAGAGCCCATTGGTGAAGTTGCAGCCTCAGTTTTAGTGGAGACCCCAGCTTGTTGGAGATGCCAGGACCATGGGCATATATGACTATATATCACTCCTTAAAAGTTAATAAAGATCATTTTAATTTATATAAATTTATTTAAAATACAAATATATCCATTACATAACATAAAAACTTTGAATATGTTGAGCAATTTGATTTCATAATTTAATTTTTTATTATTATTTGTTTATTTTTAAGGGATTCTACAATATAATAACATAGTTTTTTTCAGATAACATTGATGTTGCTCAGTTTGCCATACAATTAGGTAATTGGTGCATTTTGCAAGTATCTATGTCCAAATTTTGAACAATCCAAGGTTCCCATAGCCCAGTTGGAGAAGCTTGTATGCACAGGCATGTTGTTGAATTAGGAGTCCAGACTATATTGCTGTAGTCTCATGATTCACCCCTATCTCTCCACAGCCCTTACATTCTACCACACCTTCTCTTCCGCAATTTGTTCCCTGGGCTTTGGGAAAGGGGCACAAGTGGGTGAGAAGAAAACAGTCTGCTTTCTTTGGAGTTGTCATTTTGGACTCTAGTCTGTTCAGGTTGTTTCCCTTCATGGGTTGACAGCTTTTCCAGTGATACCTTTTTAGTCATACTAACAAAGCACAAGCAATTGCATGTACAGGCATTTAAGCAGTACAGTAGATGCCACAAGCTTATGTCCTCTAGTGGTTAGGAGATGTTATAAGCCACAATAAGAATTTGTCACCCTTTATAGAGAAAACACAGTTTGCGGATTAGCATACCATCCAAGTATCTGTGTCTATGCTCACAGCTTAGCTTGACATAATTTAAATTTTAAGAGTAATTAATATGTCTCTGCATTATAAGTTAAAATTAACTGATGATATTACCAGCATTATTATATATATCTTCCAAATAAAATAAAAGGAAGAAATGAATGAAAGGGGCAAGTTTGGAAAGGGAAAGGAAGCATCAAGAGGTATTCAAGCCAGGATTACAGGTGAATATGACAAAATCCATTATGTAAATCAATGAAAATGTCATAATGAAACTTGTTAATATATATGAATGATGATACTAAAAACATAAAAATAAATTATTTTTAATAAACAATCTTTACTTTTAAAATAGCAGAGAGAAGAAAGGTAGCATTGTTTCATGAGTCTGTATTTCAGAACATGCATTATTTATTAATATTTATATGCAACATAAGTGTATAAAACCTTAATGTATAGTAATACATAAGTTCTTAACTTGTAGTGAAGTATTGAACAATAAGTGTGAAGATGTTTAATATGTACCAATCCTTATACTACATAGTGAATTCTCCATATGACTCATGCTAGGTTGTTTTGCTTGAAGTAGGTGAGTTAAATCTGGCCCTTGTGCATACATAGCTTGATAAAGATGTGTATTTTGGTGGTATATTCAGGTTACTGAGAATGTTCTTTCTTAATCCCACCCTAAAATTGTGAATAGCAGCATAGAGTCTGAAATTATTCAATGAACATTTTATGTTCAACATTTTCTTTGTTTTGATTTGCTTTGTTTTTTTTGAGACAGACTCTTCCTGTAGCCCAGCAGGTCTGTAGCTCCCTAGGTAGACCAGGCTGGCCTTCAACTTAAAGAAAACTGCATGCCTCTGCCTCCTGAGTACTGGAATTAAAGGTATGTGCTACCATGCCAAGCTATTTAGATTTTCTTCCATTAAAGATTTTGTGATATACCAAAACACAACACTCTAACATGATGTTTCATTTTGGATGCATTAAAGTTTGTTTGTTACTTATGTATATTTATTTGTTGTTGATGCTGATAATGATACAACTAAAAGACTCTGGAATGCTAGGCAAGCACTGTTCTGAGCCATGCCTTTATCTCTTATTTGTAAACATTTTATTCTTACTTGAAAAAGACAAATTGTACACATTTATCCATTATCCTGTGATATTTTGAAACATCTGTGGTTTATGTAAATTTGTCTATTCATGTATTACTGTTACAGTAGCAAAAAGCCCACTGGAGAAGGCTGGTCAGGAGAATACGATCTCAGGCTTGGATTCAGTCCCAGCTTTCCAATTTAGCTGGTCATAAGACCACACTGAGGACGGTATGTTCATCTTATGTCATCCTAAAGACATGGGTGGGATTCCAAGTACGTTAATGAGATGGTGAACTTGTCCTGCCCAGAACCCCTCCCCTCTTGCCCAGTGCTTCTTTTGTACAGAGATCCACAGACATGTGACTTTTCAAAAATTATTCAGAAAACTGAACCTATCCTTTCTTTTCTTTTTCTTTCTTTCTTTTTTTGGGGGGTGGGGGTTTGAGACAGGGTCTCCCTTTAGTCCCAGCTGGCCTGGAGCTTGCTATGTAGACCTGGCTGGCTTTGAACTCACAGAGATGTGCCTGCCTCTACCTCCAGAGTGCTGGGATTAAAGGCGTGCACCACCACGCCCGGCTTACATCTGTTTTCTAACCATGCTTTCTTTAACACTTTGCATTCTCTCAGCATTTTGGATTTATTTACAGTTTTCTCTAAAGATCCCTTCCCTGTTTGCTACTGCACTACATGTCTGACCTCCATGTCATGGGCTCTAAATGCACATGGTTTCATGACTTTTTTCCACCTCCCCTCCATTCTGCTCCTCAGGGCAGCAAATGAGATTTATGACTTTCCTGCCCTGAGAATTTTTCCTTCAATTCTAGTAAGATTGCACTAAGGTTTGGGTCTGAGCTCATTCATAACAAGTTTTAAGAATAAGTCTAATAACTCAGAAGGCTACCTCATTTTTTCCTTGTATCATTATTTCATTAGAACATAAACCTTAAAATCAGGCATCAGATTTAGCTCAATTGGTACAGTTGTTGCCTAGCATAGCAAAGTAAAATAAATGAATAAACACATGTCATATATATATATATATATATATATATATATATATATAAGGATATATATATATATCTAGATTACAGTCAACCTATTTGGCAGTTGAACACTATAAATTCTTTCTCTTCTATCTGTTACTTGGCATTTAGTCATAAACATCTCCCTTCTTCCCATTCTTTACTCTGTATGCAACATCCTATTTCATTCATTTAGAAACTGTTGGTTAAGTGACTTGAGTCTTCCCAATAATGAAGGAGATCTTAATGACAAATGTTTAAAAAAACTCTTTCATAGGAAAGATTGTCTGTGATGCCACACAAAGTTTTCCAAATGCCAAATTTTACAACAGGGGGAAATATAAGAGTAAAACAAAAATAATTTCCCCCAGTAAAGAAAATATAATCAAACAAAACAGCCATAGGTGACGCTCTCTGTTTAGTGGGTCTGTTGCTGTGATAAACACATGACCCAGGAACTCATAGGAAGGGTCTATTTGGGCTTACATTTCCTGAGGACGTTAGTGGTGGAGAGGCAGGCAGCAGGAGAGAGCCTTGGGGACACGGCAGAAAGCAGAGCTCACATCTACAAGTGGGGCAGGAAGCAGAGAGGTCTCAAAGCCCACCTCCAGTACGGCACTTCCTCCAACAAAGCTTCTCCTTCTAAAGCTTCCCAAAACAGTGCCAAAAACTGGGGACAACATGTTCAAATACTTGGAGCCTGTGGGGGGACATTCTCATTCAAACCATCACACTCTCTGGAGGTAAATGTTTGCTTCTTTAGAATTTTCTGGAAATGCCTGTCTATTCTCCAGATCCACATATTATATGTTTCTCAGGGACTCTGTCCTGTTCCTTGGAATGTGGTTGTCTATGACTCAGCAGTTAACCCAACTCCCAAGTCCTTCAGTGGTTTTCAACAGCAACACAAACAAAAACAGACAAACAAACAAAAAACTGTCCAGATTCTCTCATATTCTCTCTCTAAACATTAAAGAGGCATGCATGCAAAGAATAAACTTTAATCAGATTGATCTGTTTTTAGTGGATTACCACAAATATGTTCAAGTGTAGCTGCTTTTACTTTTTGTTCTGTAGGCATGTGGCAGTGAATCCTTCTATTAATGCACCTGTCAGCCAGGAGAGAACACAGGGAATGTTCTACTGTGACCCTGACAATAGGTTCTTAAGAAGAGGTTCTTTGAGACTTGAGGGAGGAAGGGCATCCGGGTCTATGGGCTGCACTCTGTGACCTGTTCTCTGGAAGAAATGAAATGGATGGAATTTTAAAATACAGTGTGCTAGAAATGGATGTGGAATTTAAAGAAAATAACCACAAACTCCAAAGCAACATAGCTAGCTGCAATTCAAGCAAGCAAACATACTTAGGAGGAGTCCAGTTGGCTTTTTATTTCTTTTTTTTTTAATTTATTTTTATTGATGCTTGTTGTATTTCATACATCATTTCCAATTCAGTTCAGGCATTATATCCCCTTCCTTCCCCCCCCACCCAAACCCCTACCCATCGCAGATCGTGCATTCTGCCGTAAGTTTTCTGCATCTTTCTCTGCTTTTTTGTTTTGTTTTGTTTTCATTTTTTTTAACAATAGGTGATAATTTGTGAGTACAAGCATCCTTCATGTAAAACCAATTTGCAAGCAGTTGTGCCCAAACCCACACAGCTCATGGGTCCCACCATCCTGAAAGGGGGCGCTTGTATGTTCAATCAAGTTGATCAAATGAGTGTCCAGTCTATATTGTTGTAGTTTCACCATTAACCCCAATCAAAGCCCTTACATTCTACCATGCCCCCTCTTCCGCAGATTGTTCCCTAGGCTTAGAAAATGGGCACAGGTGGATGAGAAGCAAAACAATTTCTAATGCAAAGGTGTCCTGTTCTTTACTCTGAGTGGTGGAGCTCAGTCACAGTGATAGACTAACTTACAAATATGTGCAGTTGGTAAGCAAATTGTAATCGAGAACAGGGTGCAGATGATTAAATACTTTAATTTTAGACTGGCCAATAGTCTCTTTAAGACTGGAGCTCAAAGCTGACAAGGCCCTGCTGGGAGGAATAGGCTCACCCTGGGTAGGGGAGAGGGGCTTGTTAGGGTGGGAACAGGCTGGTACAATCACAAACCTTACACAAGCGAGACATACTCAAAAACGTTCTGAAGCCAAGATTCCCCAGCAGAGAGCAGTAAGAGGAGCGGATACATCAACTTTGTTCCAGTCTCTGGAATCCTTTTCTGACAGTTGATCTCTCTATGCATACCAGGAATGACCCAGGTAAAGATACCAGGTTCTCAATACTAGTATGAGAAGACTTGGGGATGTATCTCCAGTGTATGTTTATGTTTTATGTAGAATACATAAGGCACTAGGTATGGTAAAAAGTCTTTCCAGAATACCAAAGCCTGTGTAGGCTGAGGTGGAGGGCAATCCAGTCTCCGTCATTCATATTTTGTAAGATTCTATGTAATGAGAGCAAAAACTGTTAACCCCAAAGTCAACGCAAAACACTGATCAATTCTTACTTTCTCCAAAGATGTGGGAAAGTCTAAATCTAAAAAAAAAAATTAAGAAAAATGTAAATTACTAAATATTTAACCTACATATTATAAGACAGTTCCTTAGAAACATTATGGTTTCCTAGAATTGTCAAGCAAGAAAAAAAAAATGACATCAGATTCCTTGTCCTTTACACAATTTGTTTTATAAAATCTATGGTTCAATTGTAATTTTCAGTTGAATATTTTGCAGCTTGTAACAGTCTTTTCACACGTCTTTCTATGATTGTGTATGTGAAAACTGTTGCTCTCCCAGCACATCATTTAATTATACTTTGACCTGATTGAAATACCAAACACAATCACACTGCATTCAGCAGAGAATACCCAAATGTACACAGCTATATCATGATTTTCAGAGACATGTTGGTAACAGCTTGACATTGTTTTGTTTTATTGACTTTTCCCTCTGGTCAGAAATTGATGGCTACAAGTGGTCATTAAGGAAAATTTACAGACACGTCCAGTGGGCTCTCAGAAAACAGTGAGATTTCTGCTTATACTGCAGTGAAGACTTTTGCCTGGTAGGGAGTCTCCTTTCAGCTATAGTTTATAGACAGGCATAGAATTTATCCTGGGTCTATGCCCTGTAGGTCAATCCATGTGCACCTTTATTTTAGCAATTGGATTTCCACAATGCATCATCATTTTGTCACTGTGCCAACGTACCTGAGAGAACCAAGTTGACAGCAGGAAAGGCCCATTGACTAGCTCTTAGACTCGTTGATTATTTGTATTACTTTTGTGTTTCTATTTCATTAATTTCTGCTCTGATATTTGTTATTTCTTCACATCTGCTAGGTTTGGGTTTGCTTTGTCCTTGCCTTTCCAGGATCTTGATTTGTACTGTTAAGTCATTGATATGTGCCCTTTTTAATTTTTTAAATATAGTCACTTAAAGCCACAAACATCCCTCATGACTTCTTTTAAAGTGTCCCAGAGGTTTTACTGTGCTATATTCTCATTTACATTTAGTTCCAGGAATAGTTATTTTTACAGGATTAGAATTGTTTATATTAGAATTACAGACCATCCACATTTCTTTATCTAGAACTTTTTAAGGAATTCTTTTAGGCATTTCTGGGGATGAAATTCCTTCTGCTTTGGGCCTACTTGTAAGAGGCTGTAGGATCTGGATCTTTAATGACTTCCAAAGGCCCACAGGCTTTGTTCCCAAAACCCAAGGGAAGTTGGAAGAAGCTTTAGGAAGCCTAACCTAGAAAATGAGGTTAGAGCATTCAGATCAGCCTTAAATGGAAGGTTAGGCCTTCAAACCTATCCTTGGTTTCCCAGCAGCAAGGAGGTGAGGTGCTTTGCTTCCTCACCATTTCCCAGCCATTGTGTCCTCTTTCTCCTAAGGCCCAAAGACAATGGAAATAATTGGTCACAGACTTAAACCACTGAACTATTGTGTCTGCCTCATCAGAGGCTGAAAGACAATGGAAACAATTGATTATAGGCTAACACCCCAGAAAAACAGCCGGGAGAAATCTTTCCTCCTTTTAAGTTTATTATTGTTATGGTATGAAAGCTGTCAAAGAGACTGTCTCCATTTCTCTCTATATATTCAGGCCCATGTATCAGTTCCTATTTGCCACACCCTGAACATGGAACTGTATTTTGAGAAGGGCAGAGCCAGGATAACAACATGAGAAATGGAACAAGCCCCTTCAATGTTCTTGCTCTGAACAGCCTTACATTATGATTTTCAAGCTCATCAGCTAATACACCTATGTTACATTTTAAGGCACTTTGAATTTCTATAGCTCATAGCTTACAGGTGTCTGGATCACTACTAGCTTGTCTAGAAAGGGAACAATTCTACTTAACTGCACTGTTTACTGAGAATCTACTACATATAACATTGGCTAGGTGGTTTAGGGAATTGAAAGAGACCAATATTTCTTTTAGTATTATATCTTGTATACAGATAAAATCAGACATAAACCATGGAACAAAGCAGAAATACAACTAGAGCAGTGCTTATCCTCACTAATAAAAATAAAGGTGTAATAACAGTTGTACATTTCTTTTTTTAAAGGCAGAATTCTTCATGAATTTCATATATGGATAAAAGTTGGTCAAAAATCGACTGAAGGATATATTGGTGGGTGGAGAGAATCATATGAGCCAAGCTGTGTCACTGCGGTGTGCAGAGACTGTCAGAGGAACAGACCCTGTACTGGTTTGTAGAAATGTATTGCCCACAAGAGAATAAAAGACACAGGATTATAGCTTGAAAGTAAAGCTCAAGTCATAATATGTAGAGCATTGAGAACTGGCAGAAGGGACACAAAGAACATTTAAAGATGGGGGGGCTTGGGGGCATTTTAAAGGGAGTGTTATTGTTGGCCTTGACTGTAAATTTCATTCCAAAAGGAATGTGGGGGCAGAGACTGTGAGAATGAATTCAGACACTACTGCAGTATTTCTGCTGACATTAAAGGGAATTGGTAAGTACAATTTTTTTTTTCCTGATCCAAGTGCTTTCTACAGCCTCTCACACCCAAAAATGACACTCACAGAAGAGACCTGACACAAATGTGTGGATGCCACAGCCTGAAGTGTAGGCATTTTCAGGTGGAGACTGATGAAGTAGATGGGTTGATAGGGTGGACATTTTCATATTTCACAGAATCACCTGACTCACCATAAAGCCAATGAGTAGAGAAACAGCTAAGGGAGCAGTGAATGTGATGAATACTGTTTCCTGCTCCACAGTTGGAGGAAACTACTATGAAATAGTAGTATTTCCCCATCAGAAACTGTACCTACATCTTGCGATCTAACAATTCTCTTCCCAGGTTTCAAACATCATGCAGAAGAATCATATTGTACATAAACATACCTGCCAATTTGGTGCTGGTGCTTTCAAAGCCTAACCTATAGACCTGTGGTATTTACTGTGAAGGGATGAATTCCTCCAAAGGGTTGTCACAAAATTCTATGTGAGAGAGGTTGAAGGCAGGAACATGCCCACTGGATGAAAACACATTTACAATTCTTTTCAGAAAACTTAAGCTATTTGGGGAAGGAATATATTTCTTTCTTTTCTCCATATATTATCATAGTTAACTGTGGCCTCAAAACAAAAATGACATTTCCTGATAATATTTAACCACCAGGTAGTGAACAAGTTGAAACATGACTTAACTGAAGGCAAAGTTAGAGTTTCTCCTCAAAGAACATCTACACTGTTTTGTAATTCTCTCATCATATCTAAAATACCAGGCTTTAAATATAAATGTATTCCAAATATAAATCAACAGGACAGCCCCCATTTTTCAAAAATAACCTTGCTAGCAGGTTTAGAATAATGTAAATCTAGTCATTTCTAGAATACTCAGAGACCAAAGAAGACAAGTGTGTGTTTGTGTGTGTGTGTGTGTGTGTGTGTGTGTGTGTTTGTGTGTGTGTGGAAAATTTTGAAAGTACAACAGCTTTTTAGGTTTGTTTGCTTTTTTTTGCTGTTGTTTGAGAGTTCATGTCTCGGGTCATGATTTTAGTCATTTTCACTCCCCATCCTCCTGCCCCTTCTTCTACCACTGAAGCTCTTGCAAACAAGTCTCATCCTACCTTCATGTCTTCTTTTCAGTGTGTGTCCCACTGAGTTAAATGTTACTTGCCCCAGCGTGGGTGGGCAGTTATTCAGTAGCCAAGGGCAGCTCTGTGGCCACACTACTGGCAGAAATGGCACCTGCTCCCCAACTATTGTTAATGGCCAGGAAGGGTGGAAATCATGGACCTCTCCTGCATTCACAATGAAATGTCTGAATATCCATTTAAGCATGTAGAATAATGAAAGTTTTCCAAGTTTTGTTTTCAATTTGGCAGAGATATATTGATATAACTCATGGTATTGGGCCTATTTGTATTGCAGAGAACATAAAGAGAAGTCCTTGAACTGGATATGTCTTTCACTGAAGTTCGAATTTGCTGTGCTCTTTTGGGGATCTGTAGCCCAAAGAGTATTATTAATTGTTGCTATGTTAAAGAATAACACAATTGGTTGTATGAAATGCACTCAATAAAAACAAAACAAAAAAAAAAAAGGAATAACACAATTTAATCAATGATTAAAGTCACTCTACAAAGTAGATTTTCTGGGATGAATTGTATCTCCCATTAAACCATAGGTTTTAGCCCTAAACCCTGAGTACTTCAAAGTATGATCTTATTTGAAGGTAAGATCAATATAGAAAATATGAATGTAAAACAAGGTCATCAGGGTGGGGTCTAATCGAGGGTGGTGGGTGATCTTATTAAAAGGAGAAATTCAAACACAGAGGAGGAGTAAGATAGGCTGAAGATGCTGTGAAGCCCCAGGGAGGGCATGGGAACAAGCAGAGCAAGGTGGCCTTGTACCTCCAAGTTCAGTAAAGAAAACATTGCCAGCAAAGCACAGAGTTAGGGAGAAAACGTATTGCCCTGCAGGTTCCTCCACCTCCCGAGTGCTGAGATTAAAAGTGTGCACCACCACACCTGGCTTAAAGATTAATTTTTAATTTATGCAGTTAAATATCTGGGCAGTAAGACAGCTCACAGGATTAAATGCATTTGCCTCTTGCCCATACTAGACTGAAACCCATACTAGACTCAGCTTCATCTCAAAAGCCCATAAGATGAAAAGAACTAGGCACTGAAGAGATGGCTCAGCAGTTAAGAGTCTGCTCTTGCAGAGGACCCGGATTCAATTCCTAGCACTCATATAGTGGATAACAACCATCCATAACTCCAGTTCCAGAGGATCCAATGCCCTCTTCTGACTTCTGTGACTATTTTACCACACAGGTACGCCTACCTACATACAAGCAATACACTTGCATATATAAAATTAAAACAATAAAAAACCAAAACAAAGATGGCAGCTAATTCTTCTCTGACTTACAAATGCATGACCTGCAGATGGTGTTACATTTTCCCACAGCCCCTTAATGCACTGGAAATAAATAAAATTAAACAAACAAACAAATATAAATGATATAAAATCATTAAAGATGCATCCACCAATCATAAGAAGGAGGTTTTTATTCCATGTTTGTTTGGTTAGTATTTCATGAATATCTCTTTTAAATTAAAAGAAAGTTCAACTCCCTAATTTGCTAAAATGTTTAATTTGTGGGCTGGGGTTAATATTTGGCTCAGTGATTAAAATCGCTAGTTGTTCTTCCACAAGAAGACCCAGATTTGAACAACTGTTGGCAACTCCAATTTCAGGGAATCTGAGGCCCTATTCTGATTTTCATGGGCATTTCATGATACTTACATACATGCAGATAATACATTCACACACATAAAGTAAAAATAAAAATTTAAAAATATGAAATGCTTGATTTTGTAAAATGTAGATATTGCCTATTACCCAGTAGTTTAACTGCAATTATGCTGACTAATTTCTAATGCTTTCCTGAATGACTGTTTCTCCTTGGGTTGTGATATACAATACTGTTTTTTTGTATTGATAGCATGGAATTTGGTAATACATTTTTGGAATTGTCACAATTCTATATATGAATGATATTTGTCATGATCTTATCAATATTCTTGCCATATTTTGCAAAAAATATATTCATGTACATGTAAGCAATGTCCTTCCTTCCTTCCTTCTTTCCTTCCTTCCTTCCTTTCTTTCTTTCTTTCTTTCTTTCTTTCTTTCTTTCTTCCTTTCTTTCTTTCTTTTGGTCTTCTTGAGGCATGATCTTCCTGGCATGGAATTCATAGACCAAGCTGGCCTTGATCACACAGAACTCACCTGCTTCTCCTTCTGGAGTGCTGGCATTAAAGGGGTGCACCACCATGACTGGCTTGTTGTCCTCTTTTTGATCTATGGTAACAATTTAAAAATATGACCCTCATCTTTTATATTAATAAACACAAATTAGGGGACTTGGAGAAATAGCTCGCCATTTAAGAGCACTGACTGTTTCTGTAGAAGACCAGAGTTTGAATCCCAGCCCCCACATGGCAGATAACAATGGTCTGTCAACTCCAGTTCTAGGGAATCTGACGTATCTTCTGTCCTTTGTGGGCACTGCACTCCATGGGTGCATTTGCATGCAGAAAATACACTCATACACATAAAATAAAAACAAACACATATGAAAGCACCTACTTTCAAGACATGAGCTTTTTCTCGATTAAAAATTCCAATTTTTGTTTATGTGAAATCCAGTTGTTACATGTTTTTATTTTTATCTTTTATTTTTACAAATTCATAAAGAACTAACAATCATTTAGGACTGTGTCATGATTTGGGAAAATTTTATGACAAGTGACTGACAAGCAACAGCAGGACAGACAACATCATGCTTCACAGTTTCCTACTTTCAAAATGATCCATTTGTGAAAAAGGTAAGTGAATAGTGGAGATGGAGCTGTTGCCAGTATACTGGCAGCTATACTTTAAATATTAAGGAATTTTAAATACCCATTCCCCATGTATGTATACTGATTCCTTATGTATGCTCAATTCTACCTCAACTTCCAGAAATCCACATGCACTACTAGAACCCCAGGGTCTAATCTGGGAACAATAATAGTTCTTTCAGTGTCATTATTTTCACATGTGTCTGGCAAGGATACAATAAAATACCTGACACAGTTTTTCCATTGTAATATATGTGTAGGTGTTATGTTATCTTATACATAATATATATGAACATATATGTAAACAGTAAAGAGGAAATATTTTTATAAAACCAACTTATTTTTTCTTAATACAAGATCATTATTATGCTGTAGGCATGAATCCTTCAGGGTTTCCCTACAGCCCCCACAGGCCTGGAACTCACTGTGGAGACCAGGCTGGCCTTGATATTAAAGGTATGTGCCACCTTTCTGTCTTATCTATTGAAGTGCTTCAGTTATAGGAGATACATCAAAAGCATTCACATTTGTTGTAAGCAGTTTCTAAAACTTATAGTTTATTATGTAGCAGTAAAAGATACTAACACACAGGAGACACAAACTTTAAAACAACTAATTTGTGAGCTGAATCCACTTGGAAAAAGCAATATGACAAATATGCACCTTAAACTCATTATAGGGCATTACTGTATCTTGCCACTAACCACTCAGCAAGTGGGGGTGGCAGAGGTGAATTGTGGCCAGACTTCTCAGGCACATCAATAGGTTACCACTGCCTCAAGCTTGCCAACCACTTCAAAATCGCTTAAAATTTTAATTAAGATCTGAAAATTAGTGTAATGATGTGCCTATGAAAAACTGCTTAATAGAGTTGAAGAAAAAGGAAACAATTATTTCTTAATGGTGCTTTACATTTTACTAATTTAAAGAATTTTGTATATGTAATTATTTGTAATTACTTCATTTTTGAAATGTAACATCCATTCAACATATCTATTTTTCCATTTACATTATTCTAGTTGTTTTTCTTACTGTTTAAAAAATAAACAAGTGGGGCTGGAGAGATGGCCTAGTGGTTAAGAGTGCCGACTGCTCTTGCAGAGGACCCAGGTTCGATTCTCAGCACCCACATGGTGGCTGAGAACCGTCTCTAACTCCAGTTCCAGAGGAATCCGACTCCCTCTTTGGACCTCCACGGCATTGCATGACACAGATGCACAAACCTACATGCAGACAGTACATTCATACACATTAAAAAAAATAAAATAAACAAGCATGAACCCACATAAATATACAAGAACAAAAAAAATCATATTATATTTACTGATCTTTTATTGAAGGATCAGTATGAAATATGTAAATAATACTAACACACATGTTACAAGTAACACACTTGTGAGCTACATCATGAAAATTCGGAGTCAAATATAATACTTTTCATGGTTTGTATGTGCATGTGTGTATAGTGTATGGATGTGTTCATATTGCTATGTGCATGTATGCATGACAGTGCACATGTTGGCATGTTTTAGCACCTGCATATGCCAGAGGCCACCATCTTGCATCTACCTCCACTGCCCTCTGCCTTATTCTTTTAGACAAGGTACTCATCAAACGTGGATTTCATTGGCTGATTGGATTTGCCAGTTAATAGGTCCAGGAACACAGCTTTCTCCACCAACAACCGAAGTCTGTGGTTGGATACACAGGCGGCCATTCTTGTCTTTTATGTAGGACATAGGATACAAACACAGGTCCTCATGCCTGCACACCTAGCAGCTACTGACTGAGCCATCTTTCCAGCCTTCCATTCAATATTGTTATCTGTGTGATACATCTTTTAGGACAACATACAACTTTAAAAGGAAATAGTTATACTTACCTGTTAGGGGAGATACCATGATCATGCAGGTGGTTTTCCCAGGGCAAGGCTCATCCATTGCACTTGGGATGTGCTGCCCCTGAGATTTCCCCAAATGCTGTAAACTCGACTGCATAATTTGTGGTAGTGGGAGACTGCGTTCACGCTCTCCCCTGTTAAAAGAAATTTAAAAAAGAAAAAAAAGGAAATAGTCAATTTCATATTCAAGAAAATATTCTCTCTCACTAATATCATAAAGCAATGTGAAAAACACATTCTGAAATAAAAGATATTTGTAGTTAGTATCTTAGGTATATAATAGACTATTACTTTATATAGGCATACATCAATATATAGCAAGAAAAGGGAGAAATGGATTTGAATACAAATGTAAGGAAAATATTTCACAAAGTAGAAATTGTCATTTAATTATACAATGTACTCAGTTATTAAGTACATTCATTATTAAGTAGATCTCTGGATCCAGACAGAAATATAATATGTTTAGACATTTCTCTCATGGCAAAAGTATTAAACAAACTTGTTTATATAATTTTATGAAAGCATTAAAATTAATGAAATTTCTGAAAGGGACATTTATAGTCAATCTTCCTCTTATGAGCAGAATTACATTAATTATTATGCATATTAAAGTAAACTTCTTCTGGGTCTGGTGGTAAATGCCCTAGTTCCAGAACTCCAAGAGAAGAAAATTATTCTTCCTGTGCAATTCTTTAATAAAGGTCAGGAGAGACCATTCATTGTGCCATCTAATAGTCTGCTGAAGAAGCATTAGAAGAGGTAAACTTTATTTGAGTTTGGAGACTACAGATGGAGCAGAATTGATATAGTACAATATCATTATTTTTAGATATTTTCACCTTTTTATTTGCAATGGTTAAATTCTCAGAGCAACAGGACACCATTTTGCAAATTTTACCTAAACAAGTACTTGAATTATGTTCAACAGAGTTATATAATTGTAAGCACTTAACTGACAGTGCAGTTCTTACCTCACTAAATTCAAAACAAATATAGCCATGGCAAAAGTGATATATTCTTACTATACAGAACATTAAAGAGTGGCCAATAAATAAATTATTGGATACTTTTTCCTTGTAAGTTATGCATTACAGCATGTGAACTGAGTAGAAGCATTAACACTGCTTCAGAAAACTTTCTGGGCTCAAATATCAACAAGTTATGTAAATGCAAATTAGTTGTCAAGTCCACAGTCGATGGCTGGTTCTTTGGATTGTGGTCTAGGGACTTATTATTCATTGTATGATTTCCGCATTCTCTTGTCTATAATCTCATCCTTAGAGAGACTGTCGGCACAGGTAACAAGAACACATGATTCCCTATTCACACAACCCATCATTTAGGTACAATCATAGGCTTTCTCACAACAATGTAATACCAGCATGAAGTACAAGTACATATTCAGATCTACATTTATCAAATTTATGTAGCATAAAGATGCCACTACTAAACGAAGTGTCTATGATTTAAGAGTGTACAGGTCAGGGCTGGAGAGATGGCCTAGTGGATAAGAGTGCCGACTGCTCTTGCAGAGGACCCGGGTTTGATCCCCAGGACCCACATGGCCGCTGAGAACTGTCTTTAACTCCATTTCTAGGGGACTCAGACACTCTCTTCTGACCTCCACGGCACTGCATGACACAGGTGCACAAACCTACATGCAGACAGTACACTCATACACATAAAAAATAAAAATTCTTAAAAAAAGATATTAAAAAAGTGTTCAGGTGAACTTAAATATTTAATAATTATTACACTTTTCTATACATCATAACTAATAACTAGTAAATTTATTACAAAATAAATATGCTTCTGTTTTTATACATAAGAAAAAATGGTTGATACAAGACTTGTATTATGGCCTTAAGTAGCTGTCTTGAGGCAGGAATAATGAGGCTATATTTTTCAGGTATCAGGGTGCTCATGAATTGGTATCTTTGAGAAATGAAAGTGGACTGGAATTGTCTACAGAGGACAGCTTCCTGCTTTGGAATAAAATGTCACAGTTGCAACCAAGGCAGAGGCAGAGATCAGCATACAAACAGCCAATACCAGAACCAAACTTGTATCCTGTGACTTCTGTCATACTCACTTTGTTTAATTAACCATTGGCTGCTGGCCCCAGAAAAGTCTTCATGTGTGCATCTTTGAGCTTGTGTTTTACAATCCAAGTCCAAGCGAGAATAAATAAGAGCATGCCTGTCATTCCTTACAGTCCCTTTCATATATTATGTGAAATATAATTTCCAAATAATATATTTGAACATCAACATGAATACAAAATTTTGGTTGGCTCACAGTGCATAGAGTTCAGTGGGAATCAAACAGGGTGCATGGTGGACATGCAGCAGTCAGGAAGGAGCAGGTGGAGGTGCTGACAGCCAGAGAGTTTAGCCTCCTACTCCAATTACAACCTGATTCAAACCCTAAAAGAAGATTATCATTCTAAGGAAGACTTTCATATGCAAATCATTTTTTTGTTTAACCATGTAACCCCCAAATGACAACAATACAGGAGGCAAAGGACAAACTGATCAATGCATAGTAGCTCTCTCTTTAGTCCTCTCCGTCAAGTAGCTAGGCAAAACTAAGGACTTTAAAAGAGCACGTAAATAATTTTTTAATTAATTAATTAATTTTTATTGATGCTTTGTGTATTTCATACATCATTTTCCAATTCATTTTAGGCATATTTCCCTTTCCCTTCCCCCCACCCCACCCCACCCCATCCCAGATCATGCATTCTGCCATAACTGTCCTGCATCTTTCTCTCAGTTTTTTTTCATTTTTTAGCAATAAGTGATAATTTATGAGTACAAGCATCCTTCATGTAAAACCAATTTGCAGGCTGTTGTGCCCAAACCCCCACAGCCCCACCATCCAGCGGGGGGAGGGGCTTGTATGTTCAATCAAGTTGATCAAATGAGTGTCCAGTCTATATTGCTGTAGGTTCACCATTCACCCCAATCGCAGCCCTTACATTCTACCATGCCCCCTCTTCCGCAGATTGTTCCCTAGGCTTAGAAAAGGGGCACAGGCAGATGAGAAGCAAAACAGTCTACTTTCTCTGGAGCTGTTGTCTNTGTGGAACTCAAAGTGTATTCATCATTCCATGTGTGAATTCAAGGCTTTCGTGTTTGATCCCACATGGTGGATGAGATCTGTCTTTAACTCACATTCCAGGGGAATCCATAGCCTTCTTCTGACCTCCATGGCATTGCACAGCACAGGTGCACAAACCTACATGGAAACAGTACATCCATACACATACAAAATTTAAAAAAAAAAGAAAAAAGAAAAGCTGGATTTTCTAATATAAAGATTAGCAGTGAAATAAAACCTCATGCTTATATACTTTCAAATGTTCTATTAACACCTAATAATTTTATATCATAATCAGTTCCTTTATGATATTTTATTGCCCCTCAGTTACATTCTCTTATTCCTCCCCCATTCCCAGTAGCCCCCTATTTCTTCTCAAGTAGTCTCCCTTCTACCCTCATGCCTTTTGTGTGTGTGACACATCATTAGAGTTGCTCTCAAGAGCAGATGCTCCTTACTTGAAGCTGCACTACTCGTGAACACATCTTTCCCTCCCCCTTCTTTCATAATATTCCCTGAGCCTTAGAGGAGAAGTTGTAATTGTCTCTCATTTCTGGCTGGTCATTAAGGAGTCATGTATTCTCTGTAACTTGACAAGTTATGAATTTATGCAGTGACCTTGGATGACTGCAAAAGAAGCTCAAAACTGATCCATTGTCATGTATGTGACAATTATAAGGCAGCATGTCCCAACACATCATGTCCCTTAGTCAAAATAATAGGAGTTAAGTCCCCACAGGGACTTATGAACTCCCCCACCATGGGCTTTTGAACAGGTTTATAGAACCAGATGTGAATTTTCTCATGTGGAGCAGGACACAAATCCTGTCAGACTATGATTGGTTACCCCCACAATGCACTTGCCACTAGTGTACCAGTGGACTTATCCAGCCTAGGCATTTGGTATTGTCGCACATGCAATGCACGGCTGAGTGTGACTGTTAGTGACCATTCTCCACTAGCAGCCTACATAAACTTCTGGCACTAGCAGGGCTAGCCAGTGGAGAGAAAGTTCTCAGCTCAGTTCAAACCCTTGGTTATCTGTGTCCCGTAACCACGGCCTATTGCATCTTCAGCGATAGGGGTTTACCAATTAGTTCTATTGAAGGAAAAACAGCAGGGGAAATACCTATATTGTTTGGTAGCTTCAGTGGTTTTGGCCACAGTCTGTAAGGAGATAACCCATCCCTGGCACTGGAAGGTGATCTCTGATTTACAGAAGAAGCACTCATAGAAGGTACCTAGCTTAAAATTATCTTCTAGGCAGTAGGGTCCTGTGTTTGGACTCCAGTTCCGGACCTGATAGGAACACTTTGAGCCACCTGATACAGCTCTAGGCAGGTAAAAGCTTAGGACAGAGTGACTTTTGTGGTGCTGGACAATTGATTTCTGGTCTGTGGCAGAGGGCCTGGTGGCTGGCGGGGACTAGGTTTGTGCCCTAAGCCCGGCAGGTCGCCCTTCTCCCCTCGCAGCCGGAAACGGTCCTGAGCTGGTCTGGCTCTGGTGCCTGACTCAGGTGCCAGGCAAAGCCAGGCATATCCCCCCCCCCAACATTTGGAATTGAGGAAGAGAGAGTATCCAGTGGACTGGCTTAGGAGAACTCTCAGAACAGGAAAGGAAGAGTGACCTAGACTTCCAATATCCAATCTATAAACAAAAGTGAAAGCCTGAAAACCTAGAGAAATCAACACTCCATAAACAAGGAGGGGGAGAGGAAGAAAAAAAAAGTGTAAGAAGGAGATAAGCAAAACAAAAGAAGCTTTCAGCCTTCAACACACTGAAAATGTATTTGTGATTTGAATCGCAAAACGGAAATCCACATGCCAGGGACACGACGAAGGGACAACATGGGAAAGGTGCAGGCTAATTCCACACCAAACTCTACCAACCCTGTAGGAGATAGGTACAATGGGATCCCCTTAGAGGTGACCCCAGAAACAGACCTTAGAGGAATAATTGCAGACCTATGCAGAGAAATTAAAGAACATAAAGAAGAATTCAGAGAACTAAAGGAA
>VZQC01001775.1:5044-87985 GCA_009823505.1 Rhizomys pruinosus | reverse complement strand
AGCTCTCTCCTTGGAGGAATAACTCACTGTCGATGCCACAAGCTTATGTCATCTAGTGGTTGGGAGATGTTATAAACCACAATAAGAACTTGTCACCCTTTACAGAGAAACCACAGTTTGTGGATTAGCATACCATCCAAGCATCTGTGTCTATGCTAACAGCTTAGCTTGACATAAAAATTGGTACTGCTTAAATGCCTGTACATCCAATAGCTTGTGTTTTGTTAGTATGACCAAAAAGGGTATCACTGGGAAAGCTGTAAATCCATGAAGGGAAACAACCTGAACATACTGGAGTCCAAAATGACAACTCCAAAGGAATTAGATTGTTTTCTTCTCACCCACTTGTGCCCCTTTCCCAAAGCCCAGGGAACAAACTGCGGAAGAGGAGGCGTGGTAGATTGTAAGGGCTGTGGAGAGATAGGGGTGAATCATGAGACTACAAGAATATAGTCTGGAGTCCTGATTGATCAACATGCCTATGCATACAAGCTTCTCCAACTGGACTATGGGAACCTTGGGTTGTTCAAAATTTGGACATAGATACTTGCAAAATGCACCAATTGCCTAATTGTATGACAAACTGAGTAACATCAATGTTATCTGCAAACAACTGTGACATTGTATTGTAGAATCCCTTAAAAATAAAAAAAAATAAAAAAAATTATCTTCTAGCTTTACATTTTGATTATCTTACTAACAGGTTTCCTTAGAGCCTTTTCATACTGTCTTAGTTTTGGTTGAATCTCTTACAGAGCTCTCTGCCTCTTCTACACCTAAACCTTTTCACCCCAGTATTCCCACTTCTACTTTCATATCACAACATAATCTTAATTACCCTTAAAAATAAATATGGAATAGAAAAATAATTTATGACAAATATGTAAGTGGCCTAGGAAACATAAAGCTTTACGTTTTGCAGTCTTTCATGGCCTTTTCTGTACTTTTAACAGGCACTGCTGAGTTGAGGGGGAGGGATCCCAGAAACTGCACAACTGCAAAGTGATATTGAGAGCCAGTCCCTGAGAATCAAGTTGTGCTGTCAGGAGGTCAGCAAAGAATATTTTTCTGAGACTGAATGAGGAACAAGGAGATGTTTGGTGCTATGAGACAATAAGAAACATTAGGTTCTGACATAGTGAAGACTGAGGCAGCTTGTCAACCCTTTGAGACATGAGAGGGCCTCTGGCCAGGCCATAGGTTCAAAACCTCTTTGTGTGGGCAGATATAATGAGACTGGAGGAGAAAAGATCCCTGGACTCCTTTGTAGTGTCACCATAATCCATGTACCCAAATATAAAAAAGAAAAGTAATACTGAATACTAATATTATCACTCTTAAACATAAACTCACCAGAGGAATGCAGAAATATGACAGAGAATTTTGAAATTGTATGCTCATCACATTAAAAAAATAAAAGAGAAAGTGATTTTCATGATTTGGGCAGAGAAGTCTTTGACAAAATTTAATACTATTCATGAGAAAAAAATCTTAGAATAATAGATAATATGAAAGTGAAATTATTCTACCTGAGAGAAATACTGCTAAAATTACTTACAGATGTTATGATTGTTAAAATGATCTACCAGCGTTTTTCTTTCTAAATCACAAAAATTGGTATCTGTTCTCATTATGTCTATTCAAAATTGTTTTGAGAAAAAGAATGTAAAAAGGAAAAAAAATTCTTCAAGGTTTACACTACAGAAAGCAAAGACTAAACTGTTCTTGTTCATGTACAATATGATTTTCTGCTGAGAATATCTTAAGGAATACTGACAGTGAAATAAGGCTTAGTGGAATTAACATTATTTGATAAATTTGTAAGACAGAAGATAATAATTAGATGTATTTCTATATGCTAACCCCTATTAAAACAGAAAACAGCATTGTCTGAATTGATGATTTACTTAGATAAAAAATTATTATTCAATATCGCATGAATAGACAAAATAAATTAAATAGCTCATAATTCTAGAAAAAATACATCACTGTATCTAATTTTAAGAACTAACATGTAGCTATAGGAATCAAGACTGTGTAAAATTAGTGATGGAAGAGATGTATTCAACAATAGAAAAGGTCAGAGCACACAGAAATGGCCCACACATGTGTAACCAAGCATCATATCAAAATCAGTTCATTAAGTAAAGAAGGTACTTTTAAGCAAACGAGGCTTCAATAATTGATTCTCTATGGATAAAACATAGAATCCTGACTTAATCTGCTGAACTTCATCAAATATTAACTCAAGATCGATGATGGACTTCAACTAAAAAGATAAAATTAGCAATGCAAGTAGGTCAAAACTGAAGCCGGGCATGGTGGTGCATGCCTTTAATCCTAGCACTTGGGAGGCAGAGGCAGGCAGATCTTTGTGAGTTCAAGGTCAGCTTGGTCTACAGAGTGAGTTCCAGGACAGCTGGGGCTACAGGGAGACCCTGTCTCAAAAAGACAAAAAAAAAAAAAAGATCAAAGCTGAACAAAAATGCTAAGAATTGGTGAAGAATTCTTATTGGGGACATAAAAATAATCACAATCTATAAAGGTCAAAGTTCAGTAAGCTGACATAGCGAATATTAATATTTTTAATCTTCCAAAAGCATTATTTGGAAGCGACAGAGTGGGAGAAAATATTTCAACCCACATGCCTCACAGTGGACTTACATCTACTATGACAAAGAAAATTTCACATACAGCAAACTGTGGATATATATTCAAATAGAAATGAACAGCCATTTCACCAAAACCAATGTATGAATAGAAACACAACATAAGGATTTGCTTAATACTTTAAGTCAGCAGGAGATTTAAAATCTCATGCACTGATCTAGGGATGTAACTAAATGAGAGAGAAGGTATTCTAGATGGAGCAAGAACACTGATCTCTCTGGCTATCAGTCCCAGCTGAGTCATAACTGCCAGATGCTCACTTTTCAAATTCTGTGACTCTCACTGAGCTCCATGCATTGAGACCCAAGTAAAAATTTGTGCTCATGGTATATTACCAATGTAATACATTAAAAAAAAGCAGGGACACACATTGAAAGTGGCTCCTCTGTCTCCTGTGCATACATACATGCCCACCTGGAATGAGATTATAGATGAAGAGCTTTCTGATGGCAGCAGCAAGGAGCTAAACCAAGTGTGAAACCCTCCTATGTAGGGAACCTTTGACTGAAGAGGTCACAGGATGCAAATGAGGTTCTGCCCTAGCTACAGCTTCCTGCTGACACACACAAATTGCTAATTGTATAAGCTCAAGAAAAATAATGGAGGAGACAGATACCAGAATCAATTAAGTGAAGCATGAGAGAATAGATAATATTTAACAACAGAGGTAAGAAAAAACAGAGTATTTAAACACTAAACACATGATTGTGCAGACATAGCAAGAGACTTTGTAACTACTACTACAGATGTCACTAGACTCACCAAAAAAAAGGAAAAAAGAGAGCAGGATTCAAACATGACAATAGTAAAATGATGGATGAAATTTGACAAAGCTGAGAAGAGTGATAAATGTAAAGGCCCACATAACTTGGAGAACTTATGAGAAAAAAAATTCAAAGAAATCCACAGGGAGATATATCATAGATTTCTAAAAAGCAAGACAAAGGAGAGTACTGGATGCAGTAAGACAGAAATGACACATTACCTGTGAGAGAAATAGATTCCAATAACAGCCTGCAACTTCCACATGCAGAAGAAAGTCACAGAGTAGTTTTCAAATGTGTAGCTCAGAATGCTAAGCCCACATATAATTAAAATACTAGATGCTCAGAACAAGGACAGACACCAACTCAAACTGAAAGGATGGAAAAAATATTACAAGCAGATGGTACCAAAAAGCAAGCAGGAGTTGCTACCTATTCTAATATCAGACAAAAGAGACCTCAGAGTAAAGTCAATCAGAAGAGACAAAGAAGGCCATTACAGCCTTATCAAAGGAACAATTAACTAGGAAGACTTCACAGTCCTAAATGTTTATGCACCAAATTCGGGTGCACCGGCCTATATAAACACAATTGTGCAGATCCTCAAGACACAGATTAATCCCAGCATACTAAGAGTGGGGGACTTCAATACCCCACTGAGCCCCTTGGATAGATCAACTGGACAAAATATAAACAGAGAGACATTGGAACGGAACAATACAATACAACAAATGGACCTCACAGACATCTACATTATATTCCACCCAAATACCAGAGAATATACTTTCTACTCAGCACCCCAAGGAACATTCTCCAAAATCAAGCACATACTGGGACACAAAAGAAACCTCAACAAATATAAAAGGATTGAAATAATTTCATGCATTCCATCAGACCACAGTGCAGTAAAACTCAATATTAACAACAACGTAAGCCCTACTAACTATGAGAACACATGGAGACTAATCAACAAAATCCTGAATAATGAGTGGGTCAGGGAAGAAATAAAGAATGAAATGAAAGTATTAATGGAACTAAACAAAAAAGACAGTACAACACAACAAAACCTGCGGGATACTTTAAAAGCAGTCCTAAGAGGGAAATTTATAGCCCTGTGCCCACATTAAAAAAACAAAAAGGGAACAAATAAATGATCTAACACTGTAGCTAAAAAACACAAGAGATGACAAGAAATGGACTCTAAACCCAACAGACAGGAAGAAACCACAAAAATCAGAACAGAAATCAATGAAATAGAAACAGAGAAAAAAATAAAAAAAAAAAAAATCAATGAATCCAAAAGCTGATTCTTTACAAAGATAAACATGATATACAGATCTCTAGCCCAGTTAACAAAAAGAAAGAAAGAGCAACTCTAAATTAATAGTATTTGTGATGAAAAGGGAAACATCACAACAGATAAAGAAAAGATACAGATAATCATATGAGAATACTTCAAAAATCTATACTAAATTTGAAAATCTAAGAGAAATGTATGAATATCTGAAGTCCTGGGACCCAACAAAGCTTTACCAAAAAGAGGATGACAGTTTAAACAGACCCATAACATTTGTGGAAATTGAAGGAATAATAAAAAACCTCCTAACTAAAAAAGCCCTGGTCCAGATGGTTTCACAGCAGAATTCTACAAAATGTTTACAGAGGTCTTACAACCATTACTACTCAAACTATTCAGAAGGATACAAACAGAGGGAAATCTCCCGAACTCCTTCTATGAAGCCAGTATCACTGTAATACCAAAACCAGGCAAAGACACAACTGAAAAAGAAAACTATGGACCCATCTCATTAATGAATATAGATGCAAAAATTCTAAACAGAATACTTGCAAATCACATACAGACCCACATCAAAGAGATCATCCATCATGACCAAATTGGATTCATACAAGATATTCAGGGATCTTTCAACACATGTAAATCAATAAATATCATAAAACACATAAATGGACTAAAAGACAAAAATCTCACAATCAGCTCAATTGATGCAGAAAAAGACTTTGACAAGATCCAGCATCCCTTCATGTTTAAAGTTCTAGAGAGAATTGGACTAAAGGGAACATTCCTAAATACAGTCAAACCCATATATAACAATCCTACACACAGCATCATCCTAAATGGAGAAAATTTAGAAACATTCACTTTAAAGGGGGGAACGGGACAAGGCTGGCCCCTATTGCCACTCCTCTTCAACATTGTGCTCTCAACGTTTGCTAGGGCAATAAGGAAAGAAAGGGAAATTAAAGGGGTACTAATTAGAAAAGAGGAAGTTAAGCTATCCCTGTTTGCACATCATATAATATTCTACCTGAGGGATGCTAAAAACTCCACCAGAAAACTCTTAGAAACAATTAGAGTTTCAGTAAAGTGGCAAGATATAAAATTAAGCTAGAAAAATCAGTAGCCTTTCTTTACACCAACAACAAGCAACCAGAGAAGGAATATAAGGAGAACTTCGAACTCACAATAACCTCCAAAAAAATTGCTGGGAACAAGCATAACCAAAGACACCAAAGATCTCTACAACAAAAAGTTTAAAAGCCCTGAAGAAGACGATATCAAAAGATTGAAAAACCTCCCATTCTCATGGAATGGAAAAATTAATATAGTAAAACTGTCCATTCTACCCTAATTAATATAGATTCAATGCAATCCCAGTTAAAATCCCCATGTACTTCTTCACAGACTTGGAAAAAAAAAACCCTAAATTTACATGGAAAGACAAAAGATGCCAAATAGCTAAAGCAACCCTGAGCAAAAAATAAAATACAGGGAGAAATCACCTTACCAGACTTCAAGCTATACTACAGGGCTATAGTCATAGAGACAGCCTGGTATTGGCACAAAAACTGACCTGTTGACCAATGGAACAAAATTGAAGATCCAAACTTGAGTTCATACAATTTCAGCCACCTCATATTTGATAAAGGGGCCAAAAAAAATCTCATTGGAGGAAAGATAGCATCTTCAGCAAATGGTGCTGGCAAAAGTGGATCACCATATGTAGAACAAAATTAAACACTTACCTCTTACCCTATACAAAAATCAAATCCAAGTGGATCAAAGACCTCAGTGTGAAACCCCAAACTCTGAAGGTTATAGAACAAAAAATTGGTAGCTNCCTTTAAAGGGGGGAACGGGACAAGGCTGGCCCCTATTGCCACTCCTCTTCAACATTGTGCTCTCAACGTTTGCTAGGGCAATAAGGAAAGAAAGGGAAATTAAAGGGGTACTAATTAGAAAAGAGGAAGTTAAGCTATCCCTGTTTGCACATCATATAATATTCTACCTGAGGGATGCTAAAAACTCCACCAGAAAACTCTTAGAAACAATTAGAGTTTCAGTAAAGTGGCAAGATATAAAATTAAGCTAGAAAAATCAGTAGCCTTTCTTTACACCAACAACAAGCAACCAGAGAAGGAATATAAGGAGAACTTCGAACTCACAATAACCTCCAAAAAAATTGCTGGGAACAAGCATAACCAAAGACACCAAAGATCTCTACAACAAA
Source organism: Rhizomys pruinosus (assembly GCA_009823505.1). Classification (NCBI taxonomy): domain Eukaryota; kingdom Metazoa; phylum Chordata; class Mammalia; order Rodentia; family Spalacidae; genus Rhizomys; species Rhizomys pruinosus. The sequence goes on along the minus strand of VZQC01001775.1, from coordinate 81,021 downwards.
AAGTTTAAAAGCCCTGAAGAAGACGATATCAAAAGATTGAAAAACCTCCCATTCTCATGGAATGGAAAAATTAATATAGTAAAACTGTCCATTCTACCCTAATTAATATAGATTCAATGCAATCCCAGTTAAAATCCCCATGTACTTCTTCACAGACTTGGAAAAAAAAAACCCTAAATTTACATGGAAAGACAAAAGATGCCAAATAGCTAAAGCAACCCTGAGCAAAAAATAAAATACAGGGAGAAATCACCTTACCAGACTTCAAGCTATACTACAGGGCTATAGTCATAGAGACAGCCTGGTATTGGCACAAAAACTGACCTGTTGACCAATGGAACAAAATTGAAGATCCAAACTTGAGTTCATACAATTTCAGCCACCTCATATTTGATAAAGGGGCCAAAAAAAATCTCATTGGAGGAAAGATAGCATCTTCAGCAAATGGTGCTGGCAAAAGTGGATCACCATATGTAGAACAAAATTAAACACTTACCTCTTACCCTATACAAAAATCAAATCCAAGTGGATCAAAGACCTCAGTGTGAAACCCCAAACTCTGAAGGTTATAGAACAAAAAATTGGTAGCAATCTACAAGACATAGGAGTAGAAAAAGATTTTCTAAATCAAACATCAGCCACACAGGAAATAAGGTCAACAGGTGACAAGTAGGACCCCATTAAACTCAAAAGCTTCTCTACAGTGAAAGAAACAATCAAGCAGTTGAATAGAAAACCCACAGAGTGGGAGGAAATCTTCACCAGTGATACATCTGCCAGAGTATTAACATCCAGAATATATAAACTACTCAAAAAACAAAGAAATAAGAGAATAAATGACCTACTCAAAAGATGGAGTAAAGAGTTGAACAGAGACTTCACCAGTGAGGAATTAAAGATGGCTGAGAAACATCTTAAATATTAAAACCACTCAGATATCATCTCACTCCAAAAAGACTGACTAAGATCAAGGAAACAAAAGACACCAAATGCTGGAGAGGTTGTGGGGAAAGAGGAGCACTCATCCACTGCCGGTGGGAATGTAAACTCATACAACCACTGTGGAAAGCAGTGTGGAGAACCCATAAAAGACATCAAATGAGCCTACCACCTGACCCAGGCATATGACTCCTGGGTACATACCCACAAGACTCATCCTATGGCAGATACATGCACATCTATGTTTATTACAGCTCTCTTCACAATAGCAAAGAGCTGGAACCAGCCCAAATGCCCCTCAACTGGATAACAAAAATATGGTTCATCTATACAATGGAGTTCTATGCAGCAGTAAAGAAAGATAACATCATGAGATTTGCAATCTCGTGTAAATAGATGGAACTTGAAAGCCAAATAGATGGAACTTGAGGCTAAGTGAAGTAACACAGTCCCCCCAAACAAATAGGGGATGGTTTCTCTCCTTTGTGAATGCTAGTACCAAATCCTCCAATTGAAAGGCAAGCTGAGCAACATTATTATTATATTTCTTTCTACCTGAAAGCAACTGTGATGTTATAGTGTGAATCTCTTAATGAGACCTAGAATTAACTTACCACTTACTTTTAAACATGGTAATTAATGCATATGGGAGGATTGTATATATTCATATTTTACAGCGATATAAAATTAAAGGGAAAAATGTGAACTCCTAAACATATATTAGAAATAACAGTCAGTTTATTCTTGGAGGACATAAATCTGGTATGTTTATGATGTTCATATAGGCATATTTTGGAGCAATACAATTGGGAGGGAAGCACAGCAACATAAAGGCTGAGTCAAATAATAGATTGTTATAGTTAAAAGCCTTTGCAGAGAAAAAGTTTTAAAAGACTGAAAGAAAGATGAAGGACATGTATGGCAGAATGCATGAACTGGCGTGGGAAACATGGAATGAGGAATATGTCTAAATTGAACTGAAAAATTATGTCTGAAATACACAAAACATCAATAAAATTATTATATTAAAAGAAGAATTCTAAGCCCAGAAGAAATCACCTTCGAAATAAAGAAAAATATGCTTCTGGAAATTTTTCCTCTTGAACACCAGGTTAAAGAAAATGTTCACGGTGGGCGGGAACTGGGGTCGTAGGGGAGACGCCATAACGCGCCAGGCCAGGTACACAGCTCTACAGCTCTAGGCGGGGTCTGGCGGGGGGCAGCTGGGAGAGGGTCTCGCTCTGAACCCGTCTACGGGGTCCCCGGCCCAGAGTGACCGCGCTCGGGTGAGCAGGGTCGCGTTTCCCTCTGCTCTGGTCCCGGCTGGACTTGTGGGCGGGAACCGGGGTCGCAGGGGAGACGCCATAACGCGCCAGGCCAGGGACACAGCTTTACAGCTCTATGCGTGGTCTGGCCAGGGGGGGGGGCATGAGGGATATGGGTCTCGCTCTGACCCGTCTACGGGGTCCATGGCCCAGAGGGACCGGGGGGGGGGCAGGCTAATCAGGCACACAATATCAATAACCCCCCCGCCCAATGCCCACGGAATTTGCTAATGATCCAATGTCTTCTTTTGGAAGAATCTTTCAGAACAGAAAGAGTAAGACTAACATAGCTTCCAACACCAATATATAAATAAAAACTGCAAACTGATAAACATATCCAAGTCGAATAACCACATAAAAAAAAAAAAAAAAATAAAAAAAAAGCATCGGAAGAACGCAAGCAAAACCATCCACTAAAACCATCCGTTAACATAGTGAAAAGTCATTTGTGGTTTGAACCACAAAAGGGAAATCATTATGCCTGGGACCCGACGAAGGGACAACATGGGACAGGCACAGGATACTCCCACACCAGGCCCTACCAAACCTGGAGGAGATAGCAACAATGGGAAACTCTTGGAGGAGACCCAAGTAACAGAGCTTAGACGAATAAATGCAGACATACGCAGAGAAAAATTAAAGAAACTTAAAGAAGAAAGTCATGGAACTAAAGAGAGAGAATGAAAAACTTCAAAAAAGGGCCTACGCGAGGGATACCAATGACAAAACTTCGGGAAAAAACTAGCAGGAACGAATGACAAACTCCAGAAAGAACTAGAGGGAGAAAAAAAACAAAACTCCGCATGGAAGAGAACCCCTGAAAAATGGAAGGCCAACCAAAGCATGGAAAAGGAGGAGGGACCAAGAAGAGATTGAGAAGCACAAAGAAGAGATTGAGAAGCTCATAAAAGAAATGAAAATACTAAAAAAAAAAAAAAAAAAAAAAAAAAAAAAAAAAAAAAAAAAAAAAAAAAAAAAAAAAAAAAAAAAAAAAAAAAAAACCTCAGAAGTAGAATGGAGGGGGAAGGAAGCAGAACAAAGAATATCAGACCTGGAAGATGGAAACACAGAACAAATAAAAAAGCTCAAATAACGATATGAAAATTTAAAAATACACAAAAGTGGAACAAACCAGGAACTATGGGACACTATGAAAGACCAAACCTCCGATTCATAGGAATAGCGGAAGGAGGAGAAGAATCTCAAGAAATTAGTATTGATCAGATCTTCAACAGAAAATAGATTGAACTTTCCCCCAAACTTAAAAATAGACAAGCCCATACAATAAAAGAAGCACATAGGACCCCCAAATAGACAAGATCCGAAAAGAAACACCCCACGCCATATTATGTTAAAATGCTAGATGCCCATAACAAAGACAAAAATTCTGGGGGCCACAAAAAGAAAAACAAGTCCATACAACAGGGAAACCCATCAGATTACAACTGACTTCTCGCCTCCAACCATGCAAGCAAGAAGAACATGGCGCACGCCTTCCCTGTGTTAAGGGACTATGGATGCCAACCCAAGAATACTTTACCCAGCAAAAAAAAAAAAAAAAAAAAAAAAAAGAGAGAAAGAGAGAAAAAATCTTCATGACATAAAAAAGCTTGATGGATACATGTCTGGAAAAACCAACTCTTCATAAAAAACTTGAAGCAATTCAAAGGGCCAAGGAGAGGAGGAGCAAACACATCCTCAAAAATCCACCTAGGAAAAGAAACTAAAACAACATAACCATAGGAGCAAACTCAAAGGCTAGAAGTCCAATGGATAATAAAGTCAAAGGAAGTAGCAAACATCCATCCTTTCAATTGAAACCATAAATATTAATTTGGCCATAAACTCCAATCAAACGGCATAGTCCTGGGGACGATGGATTAGGACACAAAACCCATTATATGCTGTCTACAGGAAAACCCATCCAATTTCAAGGATAGCACCAACTTAAGGTGAAAGGAGGATGGAAGAAAGTATTCCAAGCAAATGGTACCAAAGAAAGCAGGAGTTGCTTATGCTTAATATCAACCAAAATAGACTTCAAAGCAAAAAGAAATCAAAAGAGACCAACGATGGACCATTACATCCTATTAAAGGAACAATGACGATGAAGATTTCACAAACATAAACATATAGCCCCATCAACATCAGTGCACAAAACTTATAAAGACAATTCTTCAGGACCTCAAGGCAACAGATTAACCCCACACACTAATTACTAGGGGACTTCAATCCCCATTAAGTCCTCTAGACCGATCAACAGGACAAAGGATAACAGAGAGGACATCTGAAACTAAACTGTACCAATACAACACCAAATGTATCTCACAGACATCTACCGACTATTTCACCCAAACACCAGCGAATACACCTTTTACTCAGCACCTCATGCGAACATTCTCCAAAATAGGACATATACTGGGACATGGGAAAAACTCAACAAATATAAACAAGATGAAATAATCTCGTGCCTCCTATCCGACCACCAGTGCAATAAAAACTCAAAATCTCAGCACAGGAATAAACCCTAAACCTACAGGAACACATGGAGGATAAACAACACTCTCCTGAATAAGAATGGGTACGGAAGAGAAAGAAATAAAAAACGAAGTAAAAACATTCCGGAACTGAATGACAATGATAAAACAACACAGCAAAGCAAAATCTATGGGACAATCTAAAGCCATCCTAAGAGGGAAGTTATTAGCTCTAAGTGCCCACATTAAAAAAACCGAAAGAGCACAGATTGAATCTAACATGCAGCTAAAAAATACTTGAGAGACAGCAACAAATGACACTAAACGGAGCAGACAAGAAGAAAATAACAAAAAATCAGAGCAGGATCAATTGGAATAGAAACAAAGAAAACCATACCAAAATCAATGAATCCAAAAGTTGGTTCTTTGAGAGAATAAACAAGATTATCAGACCTCTAGCCCAGTTAACCAAAAGAAAGAGGGAAACAACTCCAATCAATAGCATCTGATGAAAAGGGAAATTCACAACAGACAATGAAAAGATCCAGACCATCCTACGGGACTACTTCAAAAATTATCTTCTACTAAGTTTGAAACTAGAAGAACTGGATGAATATCTGAAATCCTGGGGGCATCACCAAAGCTCAACAAGAAGAGATCGACAGCTAAAACAGACCAATGATACGGGAAGAAATCGACAGATTGTAATTAAGTAGCCTCCCTAACCAAAAACTTTGCCCAGACCGAGGATTTCACGGCAGGAATTCTAAATATTTCGTAAAGACTTTACAACCATTACTATTAAATTGTTAGAAGGATCCAAACGGAGGGACTTCTCCCAAATCCTTCTAGGAAGCCAGCATTACGCTACTCACCAACAACCAGGAAGATACAAACCAAAAAGGAGAAATATAGACCATTCTCCTTAATGAACACAGATGCCAAAATTCTAAACGGATTCTGGTCAAATCGCATACAGACTCACTATCACGAAAATCATCCACCATGACCAAGTTGGCCTTCCATACCAGACATGCAGGATGTCAACTACGAAAATCAATAATAAAACATCCTCAAAAACTCAAATGGACTGAAAGACAAAGGCCACACCATCATCTCATCGATGCGGAGAAAACGCTTTGACAAAATCCCCGCACCCTTTCATGTTTAAAGTCCTGGAGGGAATTGGTTGGAGTGATCATTCCTCAATGTAATCAAGCCATATTCTACCAGAAAACCCACAGCCAATATCATCCTAAAAATGGGGAATTTATGACAGAAGCATTCCCCTTAAAGGTCGGAACTTCTGCATGGTGCCCCCTGGTCCACACTCCTCTTCAATAAGTGTAGAAAACCCCGCAGGCAATAAAGCAAGAAAGGAAATTAAAGCTTTCTAATTGGAAAAGAGGAAATCAAGCTATCCCTTTTTTGCTGATTATATGATTATTTACTAAAGGGGCTGCGAAGCAACTCACCAGAAAATATAAGAAATGATTAAGCGCTTTGGTAAAGTGGCAGGTCACAAAATAAACCTAGAAAAATCAGTAGCCGTTCTGTTACACCAACAACAAGCAATTGAAGAAGGATAACAAGGAGACTTCCCACTCACAATAGCCCAAAAAAATTAACATACCTAGGAACACACCTAAACAAATAGCACAAGGATCCCTACAACAAAATTTTAAACCCCTGAAAAGGAAATTGAGGAGACATCAGAAGATTGGACACACTCCCATGCTCATGGATTGGGAAAGACAATAAATCTAGTAAAAATGTCCATCCTTACCCAAATCGTGTACAGATTTAATGCATCCCAATCAAAATCCCCCAAGTTTCTCCCAGGCCTGGAAAAAAAATCCTCAATTTCATTGGAAAAACAAAGGACCCCGAATGCCAAAGAAAACATGAGTGAAAAAGAGCACTACAGTGTGGGATCGCTATACCAGCATTCAAACACTACTAAGCGACTTATAGTCAAACGACCGCCTTTGGTACTGGCACAAAACACATACCAGTTGACCAATGGAATAAAACTGAGATCCAAACCTGAGCTCATACAATTTAGGCCACCTCATATTTGACAAGGGGGCCAAGAGACCCACAAATGAAGAAAGACAGCATCTTAAGCAAGTGGTGCTGGCAAACTGGATCACACTTGTAGAAGAATGAAATTAAACCCCCCTACCTCTCACCCTGTATCAAAGGGGTCAACTCCAGATGGACAGAGACCTCAACGTGAAAAACCAACCTCTGGAGATGATAGAAGAGCAGCTTGGCAGCAGACTACAGACTAGGGTAGGAAAAGACTTCCTACATCAGAAAGCAGCTGCACAAGCAAATAAAAGGTCGACAATGGCAAATGGGACCTCATCAAAAAAATAAGTAAAAAATAAAAAAAAAAAAAAAAAAAAAATCAAGGAAGTGAGGAGAAGACCACAGAGTGGGAGGAAACCTTCACAGCAGATACCTCCGACAAACATTAATTTCCAGAGTAAAATAAACAAGCTACTTTCAAAACAAAGAAGAAGAAAACCAAATAATCATTAAAAATAGGAGCAACGCATTGCATAGAGACTTCACCGAGGAGGAGTTAGAGATGGCCGAGAAACACCTTAAGGAGTGTTCAACATCTCTGATAACTAAGGAAATGCAAATAAACACCACTATGAAGATATCACCTTACTCCAATATCAGGACGGCTAGGATCAGGAACACGAATGATAAAAGTGCTGGAGAGGTTGTGGGGGAAAAGGTGAACACTCATCCATTGCTGGGGGAATGCAAACTTGTACAGGCCACTGTGGCATGCGTGTGGCGACCTCCTTAGACGACTCAAAATTGAGAGCCCTTTCCATTGACCCAGTCATACCACTCCCGGGTATATCCCCACAAGAAACACTTACTGCCAAGATACATGCACAGCTATGTTTCTTGCGGCTTGTTCACAATAGCCTCAATAAAGCGGAACCAGCCCAGGTGCCCTTCAACTGACGAGATGTGTGATAGAGAAAATGTGGTTACATGTATACAATGGCATACTATGCAGTCAGTCAGTACAAGAGGGAAAACATCATGAAATTTGCAGGTAAATGGATGGAGCTGAAAAATTTTAAATCTTTTTAAAAAAAAAAAAAAAAAAACAAACGACAAATGGTTGCCCTCATATGTGGATGCTCGTACCAACAACCCAGATATAAATATTTCTCATGGGAGAGGGATGCATAGTTAAAAGAACAACAGAAAGGACTGCTCAAAATGAATGAAATGGTAAATTGGAAAGGGGGGATGGGGTGGGAGAGGGGACACGGGTGATATTCGATTAAGGCATATTTATTTGACGTGAGCTCAGCAAGTAACCAGTTTCGCCTAGACACTGACTACAGGAAACATGGTGTCTAAGGACTTAGTAAAAGTAATCCCATGTGTATCTTAAACAATTGGTTTCCAAATCTGATAAAAATTGTAATGCATCTGAATAAATGGAGATATCATTCGCTGTTGCAAACACCTTTGCTTTACTTAAAATCTGTAGAGCAAGAATTTGGGATTGACACATACAAATATTCTCTATACTTTCTTCTGTGTACAGTCTCACCTTGTTTGTAGATTCTCTTAGTTGATTAACGTAAAAATTAAGTTTGCTTCCCAGTTAATCATATATAGTCACCCAAAAACAAACATGGGTGAATTTGATGAAATCTGTGCCTTGACTTCACCCTATACGTATGTATAAAACAACTGCTATTTTGAGACTCATGGATCAAAAAAACAGGGGGGGGCGGGGCATACAGATAAAGACATGAAACTTTGTCATCAAGCCCGGCGCAATTCAAATCTTAAAACTAACCATGGGAACAGATTTGTTTGTTCCAACGGACCACACTTCACCAACTAAGGCTGAGACAGAAAAAGATACAGGTTTGCCTTGAGTAGTTGAGGATGCACCAAAAAGTGGCAATGGAAAGGGTGACCCGTCTGAACCATTCACGGACGATAAAGCTCAGATTGCCATTATAACATCGAACACCTCTGTGGATCCTACATGTAACAATAGTTATAATGCGTCCTAATGAAACTTACATTATAGGTGCCACAACGCGTTCTGTATGCGAGGGGACTTTGCCTCCCCCCCAGAACAAGGGAAATATGACGATGATGACATCACTCTCCAACTGTAAATGGGAGGACCCTATTGTAGTTGTCTTATAAAACCGGTTAAAACTGCTTTCTTTACTTGGACTACTAGACATGGAACTGTGGAAGGGATTACACTCTGTTCAGAACCAAATAATATAAACAGTTCCCTAGGGCTATGCACTCAGGAAAAATATATTAATACAGGAGCTGTGACATCAGCAATGGATTTTTTACAGGGGATGTGGCCAGGGGATCCAAGCCCCACAAAAGGTAAGGGCCCCTTGCCTCTAAGTGGGCCTACCTACGGAGGAAGGAGAGGAAATGAGACCTCTCTGCCGAAGACCTTGACCGTTAACATGGGAGTATGTATGCGACCACCACAGCCGTGTGTTACAGTTGGCCTTGGAATGCCAGAGAGTGTTACCAATGCCACTAAACCAATAAAACAAAAACTGGTCTCCTGGACGTCAAGCAGCCTCCGTCAGCACAGCTACACCTCACTGCCTGGACCATTACTGGCAGCAGAGGCAGCATGTTGGCTGTATATCCCAAATCTAATCTGCTATGGCTATCCCCTTGGAGAAAGACATAACCCATGGCTGATGCCACAAGCTTACATCCTCTACAGCGTTAGGAGATGTTATAAGCCACCCGTCAGCCTCGTATATTTAAACAGGGGGTGAAAATCGTCATTCATGGATTAAGTATCCAAACATGTGTCTATGCTTAACGTAACCTACCATAACTATTTTAGTGCTGCAATACCTATATATCTAATTGTTTGTGCTTTATTAGTAGGATCGAACGGTTATTCCGGACAAACTGTCAGCCCCATGACCGGAAACAGCCAGAAATTGACCAGAGTCCAAGTCAACCGCTCCAGAGAGAGAGGAGTGGACTGTTTTACCTCTCCCACCTGTGCCCCTTTTCTAGCCTAGGGAACAACCTGCGAAAGAAGGGGCATGGTAGAATGTTACGGGCTGGCGCTTGGGGTGCATGGTGATGTGAAACTACAGCAATTTAGTTTGGACACTCATTTGAACAACAACCTGTCACCCCCCCGGCGATGGTGGGGTGTAGGTGTTTGGGCAAAACAGTGCTACAGATAGGTTTTACCTGAAGGATGCTTATACTCAGGATTATCAACTTATAGCTAAAACTGAAAAAAAAACAAACTTGAAGAAGATGCATGACCAGTTATGGCAGACAGAATGCATGATCTGGGATGGGGTGGGGGTGGGGGGGGAGGGAAAGGGAAATAAAGCTGAACTGAATGGAAAAAAAATGTAGAAATGCACAAAGCTCAATAAAAAACTAATTAAAAAAAAAAAAGGAAAGACAATGTCTCACAACATCAAATAAGCAATGAAAAAAATTTGAAATACTGACAATGTTATATCTACTATATTTATATTAGATTATAGATATATATATATATATCGCCAGGTGTATATATACCGCATAATTCTGACTTTTTTTCTCTTGATCTTCTATTATGTTTTGATATATGGAAAAAAACTTATAATGCCATAGACATATATCTATATATATATATATATATATATTTTATATATATATATATAAAACATATTTATATGTTGTCTTATCATCTCCCCAGCCCGTGTGTGTGTGTGTGTGTGTTTATTTCACATTGCCTTAACCTAGAAAGTGAAATATCAGAGATAACTGTTGATGCATACTATAATTTCACATCCCACAACAGAAAAGCAAGGTACAAGGACAGGTGGTAGATCTGGAAGGAGAAAGTGAATATGCACAGCGCTTGTGTTCCTCAGGAGTATAAATTTGATAAAAAGCAAAGCCACAAATAAAATCCTTGATACCAACAAACTTGCGAAATGAAAGTATCCAAAACATCTAAAGGCTGAAATAAGATTCAACTAGTAAAAGTTGGGAAAATGGAATATTGTACAAAAAAATAGTATTTCACAAAATAGAAACTAAATTGTGAAGAAATATATAAAATATTATTTTCGTTGCATCAGTGAGGTGTGAATTAAGTTTCAATGTAACATTATCATAGCTACATCAGAATGGAAATATATGTATAAAGACATAAAAGAAATGTTAATAAAATGTATATGAAGGCCTCATGTGCACAGCTAGTACAATTCTGTTTTTGTACACTGACTTCCCAAAGTTGATCATCAATGCTAATAAGAGGCTTCATCACTGACATAAATCCAAGACTGTGCCTTTTACCCCTTCTCCAGGCTGCTTGTTTCCCTTGGCACACAGCCCCCATTCAATTCTCTAACCTTCATGTACTCATATAGCAACCTCACCACTTCCATTATATAATCAGTGGTCACTTACTTCTTTCTCTTGCTCCATCACTCTTACTCTGCCTTCCCTTTCTACATCCAAGGAAACTGCAATCAGATTAGGTCCACCTACATAAACCAATATGATTTTTCCATGTCACAATCAGGTGATAAAGTTAATTCCATCTATAGTTAACTTGATGACTAATATTGGTTAGAAAGCCCAATATAAATGCAGGTGGCACCATTCAATGGGCCAGAGTCCAAAACTCAATAAATGGAGTCAGCTTTCATCACTCTGCTTCCTGGGTATAGACGCAACGTGACCTGCTGCCTCATACTCCCTGCCATCATTCAAAACCATGATGAATTGCACTCAAGATAAGTCTTTAATTCCTTAAATTACCATGTCAGGTATTTGTCACTTCTATGAGAAAAATAGTTGAGAAGAAAAATTGTACAAAAAAGTGAGGTCATTGTGTTAAACTTGATGAAGTAGACCTTAGACCTTTAGAACTTGCTTGCAAGAGGAATTTGGAGCAGTAAGGTAGAAGTCCCTAGAGTCCTGTAAGCAGAGATTCATAGATCCATTCTGGTGAAAGAATGGAAGATAAATAATATATAAAATATTGTTTTCACAGCATCAGTGAGGTGTGAATTAAGCTTCAATGTAACATTATTACAGCTATATCAGGATGGAAATATATGTGTAAAGACATAAAAAAAATGTTAATAAGATGTATAGGAAGTCCTTATGTGCACAACTAGTACAATTCTATTTTTGTACACTGACATTCTTTGTACACTGCATTTTCCAGAATGCAAAGTGAAATGCAGACAGTGGAGGCTCACTTGTGTGGCTTCATGGAGGAGCAGGGGCCGCATCAGCTAGAGGCCATTTGTGTTATATTTTGGCCAAGAATATGACCAAGAACATGAGAACAATTTAATTCAAAAGTAATAGACAAATTTGTTTTTTTCTTTTTATTTATTTATTTATTTATTTATTTTTATATGTATGAATGTACTGTCTGCATGCAAGTCTGCGCACCCATGTCGTGGGATGCCGTGGAGATCAGAAGAGGATCTCGGATTCCCCTGGAACTGGAGTTCTCTTGGAACCAGAGTCACAGACGGTTCTCAGCCTCCATGTGGGCGCTGGGGATCGAACCCGGGTCCTCTGCAAGAGCGGTCGGCGCTCCCAACCGCTAGGCCATTCCTCCAGCCCCTAGACAAATTTGTTTTAAAACAAAAAATTTGAATCAGGGTAATTTTAGTGGTGCCATGGTTACTTCTCACTGTTCTTATTCTAGTGTACAGTGAGAGAAAGAAGAAGAGGAGCAAAAATAGAAAATAAATGTGGCACTTGGTGGGAAAAGGAGGGTGGTTACAGTTAGAGACAAAGCAAGTGGTAATTCTTAAGGAGATTATCACCACTGAAGAAAAACCTTATGATCTGGGAGAGTAAGAAAATTTTCCAAATGGTATGGCCTATCCCTTCCTGTGAAAAAGCCTAAACTGAAAATTCAGTTGAAGTGGCCTGCTGTTGGAAAACAATCACCGAGGGAGTCATTTTTTACAGAATCAGCCTTGAAGATGTAACTGTGGTCCAAGTCAGCTAGGCTATATCTAGAGCAAGTCACAGAATCATCTGTTTGGTGGTAGTTTATAATTAAAGAATGGAGTGATGAGAGCTTTGGCCAAGATCCCCTGAGGTCAGCAGGATGAATCAGTCAGAGGCCTGCAAAGAGGCATCAAGGGATCACTGGATACATCTGTGAAGGTGAAGCCCAAGTTGCAATGGTGATGCCAGTGCTATGGGAAATTTCTCTTCATGAAGTTGAGCCAGGCCAAGAGAGATGCTATGTGTGGTCCAGGCTTCACATACGGATGGTCAGGAGCTGAGGGTTGTAATCTTGTTTGTTCTTATATTACCTCCTATGCCTCCATTCTCCCTTTAGGGATGGGAATGTTTTCTGTACTTCATTGTTTTTTTTTTTAATTTATTTTTTTTTTATTTTTAAGGGATTCTACAATACAATGACACAGTTGTTTGCAGATAACATTGATGTCACTCATTATGTCATACAATCAGGTAATTGGTGCATTTTGCAAGTATCTATGTCCAAATTTTGAACAACCCAAGGTTCCCATAGACCAGTTGGAAAAGCTTGTATGCACAGGCATGTTGATCAATCAGGGAAGTCAGAAACCCTATATAATAGTTCTGATACAACCCCTATCTCTCCACAGCCCTTACAATCTACCACGCCTCCTCTTCTGCAGTTTGTTCCCTGGGCTTTGGGAAAGGGGCACAAGTGGGTGAGAAGAAAACAGTCTAATTTCTTTGGAGTTGTCATTTTGGACTCCAGTCTGTTCAGTTTGTTTCCCTTCATGGATTGACAGCTTTCCCAGTCATACCCTTTTTGGTCATATTAACAAAGCACAAGCTATTGGATGTACAGGCATTTAAGCAGTACCAATTATTATGTCAAGCTAAGCTGTGAGCATAGACACAGATGCTTGGATGGCATGCTAATCTGCAAACTGTGGTTTCTCTATAAAGGGTGACAAGTTCTTACTGTGGCTCACAACATTGACCAACCACCAGATGGACACAAGCTTGTGGCATCTGCTGTGAGTTATTCCTCCAAGGAGAGAGCTAATAGCCAAATAGATTTGGGATATATATATAGACACTTGGCTGCCACTGTTGCACAGTATCTCCAGGCTGTTGAGGTGTAGCTAATATTGATGGAGGAGTCTTGCTTGTCTCAGGAAGACCAATATTTTGCTGTATTGCTTTAATGGCCTTTGGTAATGCTCTAGCATTTCAAAGGCCAGTTGTATGCTAGCAAGTGACGTCTCATAACATTTTTCATGCTCACACAAGGTCTTTGACAACAGGGACTTACTGCCTTTCTCCTTTCATATATCCCACTTATAGGCAAAAGGCCTTTATAATTTGGGGGGGTGGGTTTGAATCCCCTAGCCAACATCTCCTAGGCAGAATAATTCATTGCTGATGTCAGAGCTTTCCTGTAGTCATATATTTAACTACAATGTTGATGCTGTAACAGTTTATAATTAAGAAAATTTTTTGAGTCTTGAGATTCTGCACTTATATTTTGAAGTGTTAGAACTGTAAAGATGTCAGAGATTTTTGAATTTTCACTACCTGTGTCTTTCATTGAAGTGGTCATATACATATTGAGACAGAGGGTGGAAGCTAATGGCTTAAAACTGACATGTTTGAGGTGCCAGGTATATAACTCAATTGCTTACCTAACATGAATAAAACCCTGACATGAGTCTTCAACACTGCATAAAACTGATTTGTGGGGCATGCTTGAAATCCTACCCCATGAGTGGTAAAGGCAGGAGGATAAGAAATTCAAGGTTATTACAGGTTAAAGACCAATCCAAGGTGAAAAAGACATTCTCAGAAAATAAGTGACATATTTGAGTGCCATGGAGACAAGTGATAGACTTGCGATGGAAAATATTTATTGTCAACTTTGTCATTGTTGGTTGACAGGATATAGAATCACTGAGGAGGACCCCTGGGCTTGTCTGTGCAGGATTTTTCAGATTGAGGTAATTAAGATGAGACAAATAACTCTAACTATGGGAGGCATTCTTTCATAGATTGCATTCCTACACTCAATAAAAAGGAGAAAGCAAGCTCTGGGCCAGCATTATTTCTGAATGCTTTCTGAATTAAGACATAATGAGACTGGCTACCTATTGCACCTGCCACTATGTCTTCCTTCCATGGCAGACATTAACACTGAACTGTGAGCTATTTGCTTTTGTCAGAAGAAAAGTAAATAATATATTTTATTATCCCAAGGTATATTGTCTAACATTTCCATATACTCTAGGGTTAGGAATCTGACATCTTTAGGAAGATTTTATTCTGCTACCACAAAAACAGTTTCAAGAAGTAGTAAGTGGCTCTTCTGCAATCAGTTACTGCTAGAGGGTCAAATCAAATGAAAACTAATTTAAGTCTTCTGTTTGATTTTAGAAATTTCCATGTTGAAATGCATTGCAGAATCAATATGTTAGACATATTAGCTTCAAAATAATGCCACCTACATAACAATACCATGTATTCATAAATTTAACCTTGAATATGCATACTGTTTATGATATTATTATCATCATTAATACCTTTAAATGGACTCAAAGACAAAACTCACATAGTCAAGTCAGTTGATGAATAAAAGTCCTTTGATAAAATTCAATATGGATTTATGTTAAAAGTTCTAAAGGGAATTGGACTGGAAGGAACGTTCTTCAACATAATTAAAGCTATATACAACAAACCAACAGCCAACATCACTCTAAATGGAAAAAAAAAAACTGGAAGCATTCCCCTTAATATCAGGAACCCCCCAAGAATGTCCAATGCCTCCACTCCTTTTAAATATAGCTCTTGAAAGTCTTCCTAGAACAATGAGACAAGAGAAAAGATCTTGTCTAATTAGCCATTTATTTCAGAAGATAATGATATTATGCCTAAGAGATGTCAAAAATTACACTAGAAAACTCCTGGAAATGATTAACACTTTGAGTAAAGTGACAAGTTATAAAAGTTATCTACAAATATCAGTAAACTTTCTATATGCTAATAACAAGCAATTGAAGAAAGAGTTTATTAAAAGCTTCCAATTCAAAATAGCCTCAAATAAAAAAATAAAACACCTCAGAATAAACCTGATCAAAGATGTTAAGGTTCTCTACAATGCAACTTTTAATTCTTTAAAAAAATGTTTAATAATTTGAGTAATAGTGGTTGTATGGCCTCTAAATGTTATAAAGAACTCTGCCATCTGGGCCTGGGCTTTTTTGGTTGGGAGGTTTTGAATTACTATTTCAATTTCCTCCTTTGTTATGGGTCTGTTTAAGCTGTCAGTCTCTTCTTGAGTAAGCTTTAGTGAATTCCAGGATTTTAAATATTCATCCATTTCTCTTAGGTTTTCAAATTTAGTAAAGTGTAAGTTTTAAAATATTCATATATGGGCCGGGCATGGTGCCACACACCTTTAGTCATTGCACTCAGGAGGCAGAGGCAGGTGGATCTTTGTGAGTTCAAGGCCAGCCTGGTCTACAGAGTGAGTTCCAGGACAGCTGGAGCTCCAGGGAGACCCTGTCTCAAAAAGACAAAAATATATATATTCTCATATGGTTGTCTGAATCTTTCCGATGTCTGTAGTAATGTTTCCCTATTCACCTCGAATTCTATTGATTTGGACTTTCTCTTTCTTTCTTTTGGTTAACTGGGCTAAAATTCTAGCTATCTTGTTTATCATTTTAAAAAAACAGCTTTTGAATTCATCAATTCTTTGCATTGTTTTCATTGTTTCTATTTCATTGATCTCTGCTCTAATCTTTGTTATTTACTCTTGTCTTTTGGGTTTATGATTTAGTGGTTACTGTCTCTCACTTGTTTTTAGCTGCAATGTTAAGAGCATTTATTTGTGCTTTCTGTTCTTTTTTCCAATTCATTTATANCCTAAATGCCTCTTCACTGTGTTGAAGTCTTGCTTTGCTTGCCTCCTTCAGATGCCTTTGTAATCCCAATTGGTGTGGGGGGGTCTCTTTAGCCCATGCCCCAGTACCTGAGCTTCAGCTGGTCTCAGGAGATCTCAGATCTCAAGACTCACACAACCCTACCTTTTATACCAGCTGGGATGCTAACTCTGCCCCCACAGCCAGGAAAGCCAATTAAGCCAAAGACAACTGGATTAATGGATTAACTAGTTTAAGTCAATCAACAATCACCCTTGCTGAAGCACCCAGTTCCTACCTACTTTCCAGGGCTTCAGCTGGTCTCAGGAGATCTCAGCTCTCAAGAATCACACAACCCTACCTTTTATACCAGCTGGGAGCATAACTCTACCCCCACAGCCACAAAAGTCCATCAAGCCAAAGACAACTGGATTAAAGGATTAACTACATTAAGTCAATCAACAATCAGCCTTGATGAAGCACCCAGTTCCTACCTACTTTCCTGTGCTTCAGCTAGTCTCAGGAGATCTCAGATCTCTGTTCTTTTTGAATGTATGCACTTATTGCAATGTCTCTCTGTTTATTCTGTGTCCAGTCGACCTGTTCAATGGGCTGAGTGGGGTATTGAAATCCCTTACTATTAGTGTGCTAGGATTAATCTGTGCCTGTGGTCCTGCAGAATCATGCTTACAAGGCTTGGTGCAGCAGAGTTTGGTGCCTATATAGTCATGATTGTGAAATCTTCGTAGTTAATTGTTCCTTTGATAAGGATATAATGGCCTTCTTTGTTTTTTCTGATTAATTTTACTTTGAGATCTATTTTGACTGATATTAGAATAGCAACTCTTGCTTGCTTTTTGGTACCATTTGCTTAGAATATATTTATCCATCCTTTCTCCTTAAGTTGGTGCTTATACTTGAGGGTGAGATGGTGTTTTTGCAGACTGCATATAGATGGTTCTGTTTCATAATCCATTTTCCCAGTCTATGTCTTTTGATTGGGGAGTTTAGACCATTAATATTTAATGTTATTATTAAGAAATGTGTGTTGTTTCCTTTCATCTTATTTTCTGTTTGCATTCTTGGTCTAAGTTTGTATTTCTGACATTATACTGTTATTAGTTACTCTTTCTAGCTGCTTGGGGATAGTTGCTCCTTTCCTCTGAACTTGGAATTGTTTCAAGTATTTTCTGAAGGGTTGGTTTATGGACATGAATTCTTTCAGCTTGTTCACATCAAGAAAGATTTTTCTTTCTCCTTCAACTATTATCAACAATTTTCTGGCAGTAGCAATCTGGGTTGGCATGTAGTGTCATTTAGCACTGGGAGTAATTTGGTTCACATTTTTCTGGCTTTCATCATTTTCACTGAAAAGTCAGCTGTAATTCCAAATTCTTTCTATAAAGCCAGTATCACCCTAATACCAAAACCAGGCAAAGATACAACCACAAAAGGAAACTATAGGCCCACTTCATTAATGAGCATAGATGCAAAAATTCTCAACAAAATATCTGCAAACTGCATATAGGCACACATGAAAAAGATCATTCACCATGACCAAATCAGATTTATAACAAAGACGCAGAGATGGCTTATCATACACAAATCAATAAATATGATAAAACACATAAATGGGCTGAAAGACAAAAAACCATGGTTATCTCAATTGAGGCAGAATAAGCCTTCCAAAAGTCCAGAACACCTTCATAATTAAAGTCCTAGACACAATTGGAATGGAGGGAACATTCCACAATGTAATCAAAGCCATATACAACAAATCCACAGGCAACATCATCCTAATGGGAAAAAATTAGAAGCATTCCCCTCAAAATCAGGAACCCAGGATAAGGCTGCCCCCTAACTCCACCTCTCTTCAACACAGTGCTTGAAACATTTGCTACAGCAATAGGACAAGAAAAGGAAATTAATGGAGTACTAATTAGAAAAGAGGAAGTAAAACTATCCCTTTTTGCAGATGATATGATAGAGTACCTGAAGAACACAAGAAACTCCACCAAGAAACTTCTAGATATAATCAAGAGCTTTAGTAAAGTAGTGGGATGCAAAATTAACTTAGAAAAATCAGTAGCCTTTCTTTACACCAACATTGAACAAATGGAAAAGGAATACAGGGAGACCCTCTCATTCACAATAGCCTCAAAAAATACCTTGGAACAAAAGTAACCAAAGACACCAAAGATCTCTGCAATGAAAATTTTAAATTCCTGAAGAAGGAGATTAAAGAAGATACCAGAAGATTGGAAGTCCTCCCATTTTCATCGGTTGGAATAATTAATATAGTAAAACTGTCCATCCTACCCAAACTAATATACAGACTCATTGCAATCCCAATAACACTCCCCATAAGTTTCTTCTCAGACTTAGAAAAGAAATCCTTAAATTCATATAGAGAAACAAAAGACTCTGGATAGCCAAAGCAACATTGAGCAAAAAGACCAACACAGGAGGGATAGCCATACCAGACTTCAAACTATAGTAATGAAAACAGCCTTGTACTGGCACAAAAACACACCTGCAGAACAATGGAACAGAACTGAAGATCCGAACAAGAGCACAAGCAATTTCAGCCACGTCATGTTTGACAAGGGGACCAAGGAGACTCGGAGGAAGGAAGACAGCACTTCAGCAAACGGTGCTGGAAGAACTGGATCGCACTTTGGAAAGATGAAAACTGAACATCTACCTATCATAATGTACAAAGATCAACTCCAAATGGATCAAAGACCTTAGCGTAAAACCTGAAACTATCAAAATGATAGAAGAAAATATCTCCAGTAACCTACAAAATATGGGCATAGGAAATGACTTTCTTTTTTTTTTATTTTTTTTTTATTTTTTAAGGGATTCTACAATACAATGACACAGTTGTTTGCAGAAAACACTGATGTGACTCAGTATGGAAATGACTTTCTAAATCAGACAGCAGCTGCATTAGAAACAAGGTCAACAGCAGACAAATGGGACCTCATTAAACTCAAAAGCTTCTGTACAACGAAAGAAACCACCAAAGAAGTGAAGAGAAAACCCACAGAATGGGAGAAAACCTTCACCAGTGATACATCTGATAGAGCATTAATATCTAGAATATATAAATTACTCAAAAAACAAAGGATCAAGAAAAGAAATGACTCTATCAAATGATGGAATAAAGAGCTAAATAGAGAAGTTATAAATGAAGACGTGAAAATGGCTAAGAAGCATCTCAGAAAGTGTTCAACATCATTAATAATTAAGGAGATGCAAATTAAAACCAGTTTAAGATTTAATCTTACCCCACTAAAATTGGCTAAGATTAGAAAAACAAATGACCCCCAAATGCTGGAGAGGTGGGGGGAAAGGGGAACACTCACTCACTGAGGGTGAGAATGCAAATTATTGCAACCTCTATGGAAAGCAGTGTGGAAGATTTTTAAGAAATTGAAAATGAGCCTACCACTTGATCCACTCATACCACTCCTGCAAATATACCCACAAGATTCATCCTATTACAGAGATACATGCACATCTATGTTTATTGCAGCTCTCTTCACAATAGTGAAGAGCTAGAAGCAACCCAAATGTTCCTCAGCCAACAAGTGGATAAAGAAAATANTTCTTTGAATTGCTTCAAGTATTCTCTGAAGGGTTGGTTTTCCGGACATGTATTCTTTCAACTTGTTTATGTCATGGAAGGTTTTTCTCTCTCCTTTAACTATAATTGACATTTTTGCTGGGTATAGTAACCTGGGTTGGCATCTATTGTCCTTTAATACTGGGAATGCTTTGCTCCAGATTATTCTTGCTTTCATAGCTTGCATTGAGAAGTCAGTTGTAATTCTGATAGGATTCCCCTTATAGGTCACTTGTTTTTCTCTTGTGGCTTTAAGCATTTTGTCTTTGTTTTGGGTGTCTAGCATTTTACCTATGATGTGGCATGGAGAATTTCTTTTCTCATCTTGTCTGTTTGGAGTTCTGTGTGCTTCTTGTATTTGTATTGATTTGTCTTTTTTAGTTTGGGCAAGTTTACATCTATTATTCTGTTAAAGATCTGATCGATACAATTCTCTTGGGATTCTTCTACTTCCTCTATTCCTATGATGCAGAGGTTTGATCTTTTCATAGAGTCCCATATTTCCTGGTTGTTCTACTTTTGTGTATTTAAAAAAATTGTATAATCTTTCCTTGAGGTTTTTAGTTGTTCTGTGTTATCTTCCAGGTCTGATATTCTTTTTCAGCATGGGATCTATTCAGTGCTTCTACTTCCTTCCGGAGTTTGTCATTCTCTCTCTCTAGGTCCTTCTTGAGTTCTTCATTCTCTTTTCTTAATTCTTTGATTTGCTCTTTATAATCTTGTAGTTCTTTAAATATCTTCCCAATTGTGTTTTTGATATCTCTGTCCTGGGCCATCCCCAGAGGGATCCCACTGTAGGAATCTTCCATATGGTTGGTAGAGCTTGGTGCGGTATTATCCTACCCCTTTCCTGTGTTGTCTCTTCTTTGTGTTCCTGGCATATGGTCTTCTCCTTGCCTGTATTCCATTGTGAGCCCTAAATGCCTCTTCACTGTGTTGAAGTCTTGCTTTGCTTGCCTCCTTCAGATGCCTTTGTAATCCCAATTGGTGTGGGGGGGTCTCTTTAGCCCACGCCCCAGTACCTGAGCTTCAGCTGGTCTCAGGAGATCTCAGATCTCAAGACTCACACAACCCTACCTTTTATACCAGCTGGGAGGCTAACTCTGCCCCCACAGCCAGGAAAGCCAATTAAGCCAAAGACAACTGGATTAATGGATTAACTAGTTTAAGTCAATCAACAATCACCCTTGCTGAAGCACCCAGTTCCTACCTACTTTCCAGGGCTTCAGCTGGACTCAGGAGATCTCAGCTCTCAAGAATCACACAACCCTACCTTTTATACCAGCTGGGAGCATAACTCTACCCCCACAGCCACAAAAGTCCATCAAGCCAAAGACAACTGGATTAAAGGATTAACTACATTAAGTCAATCAACAATCAGCCTTGATGAAGCACCCAGTTCCTACCTACTTTCCTGTGCTTCAGCTAGTCTCAGGAGATCTCAGATCTCTGTTCTTTTTGAATGTATGCACTTATTGCAATGTCTCTCTGTTTATTCTGTGTCCAGTCGACCTGTTCAATGGGCTGAGTGGGGTATTGAAATCCCTTACTATTAGTGTGCTAGGATTAATCTGTGCCTGTGGTCCTGCAGAATCATGCTTACAAGGCTTGGTGCAGCAGAGTTTGGTGCCTATATAGTCATGATTGTGAAATCTTCGTAGTTAATTGTTCCTTTGATAAGGATATAATGGCCTTCTTTGTTTTTTCTGATTAATTTTACTTTGAGATCTATTTTGACTGATATTAGAATAGCAACTCTTGCTTGCTTTTTGGTACCATTTGCTTAGAATATATTTATCCATCCTTTCTCCTTAAGTTGGTGCTTATACTTGAGGGTGAGATGGTGTTTTTGCAGACTGCATATAGATGGTTCTGTTTCATAATCCATTTTCCCAGTCTATGTCTTTTGACTGGGGAGTTTAGACCATTAATATTTAATGTTATTATTAAGAAATGTGTGTTGTTTCCTTTCATCTTATTTTCTGTTTGCATTCTTGGTCTAAGTTTGTATTTCTGACATTATACTGTTATTAGTTACTCTTTCTAGCTGCTTGGGGATAGTTGCTCCTTTCCTCTGAACTTGGAATTGTTTCAAGTATTTTCTGAAGGGTTGGTTTATGGACATGAATTCTTTCAGCTTGTTCACATCAAGAAAGATTTTTCTTTCTCCTTCAACTATTATCAACAATTTTCTGGCAGTAGCAATCTGGGTTGGCATGTAGTGTCATTTAGCACTGGGAGTAATTTGGTTCACATTTTTCTGGCTTTCATCATTTTCACTGAAAAGTCAGCTGTAATTCCAAATTCTTTCTATAAAGCCAGTATCACCCTAATACCAAAACCAGGCAAAGATACAATCACAAAAGGAAACTATAGGCCCACTTCATTAATGAGCATAGATGCAAAAATTCTCAACAAAATATCTGCAAACTGCATATAGGCACACATGAAAAAGATCATTCACCATGACCAAATCAGATTTATAACAAAGACGCAGGGATGGCTTAGCATACACAAATCAATAAATATGATAAAACACATAAATGGGCTGAAAGACAAAAAACCATGGTTATCTCAATTGAGGCAGAATAAGCCTTCCAAAAGTCCAGAACACCTTCATAATTAAAGTCCTAGACACAATTGGAATGGAGGGAACATTCCACAATGTAATCAAAGCCATATACAACAAATCCACAGGCAACATCATCCTAATGGGAAAAAATTAGAAGCATTCCCCTCAAAATCAGGAACCCAGGATAAGGCTGCCCCCTAACTCCACCTCTCTTCAACACAGTGCTTGAAACATTTGCTACAGCAATAGGACAAGAAAAGGAAATTAATGGAGTACTAATTAGAAAAGAGGAAGTAAAACTATCCCTTTTTGCAGATGATATGATAGAGTACCTGAAGAACACAAGAAACTCCACCAAGAAACTTCTAGATATAATCAAGAGCTTTAGTAAAGTAGTGGGATGCAAAATTAACTTAGAAAAATCAGTAGCCTTTCTTTACACCAACATTGAACAAATGGAAAAGGAATACAGGGAGACCCTCTCATTCACAATAGCCTCAAAAAATACCTTGGAACAAAAGTAACCAAAGACACCAAAGATCTCTGCAATGAAAATTTTAAATTCCTGAAGAAGGAGATTAAAGAAGATACCAGAAGATTGGAAGTCCTCCCATTTTCATCGGTTGGAATAATTAATATAGTAAAACTGTCCATCCTACCCAAACTAATATACAGACTCATTGCAATCCCAATAACACTCCCCATAAGTTTCTTCTCAGACTTAGAAAAGAAATCCTTAAATTCATATAGAGAAACAAAAGACTCTGGATAGCCAAAGCAACATTGAGCAAAAAGACCAACACAGGAGGGATAGCCATACCAGACTTCAAACTATAGTAATGAAAACAGCCTTGTACTGGCACAAAAACACACTGCAGAAAAATGGAACAGAACTGAAGATCCGAACAAGAGCACAAGCAATTTCAGCCACGTCATGTTTGACAAGGGGACCAAGGAGACTCGGAGGAAGGAAGACAGCACTTCAGCAAAGGGTGCTGGCAGAACTGGATCGCACTTTGGAAAGATGAAAACTGAACATCTACCTATCATAATGTACAAAGATCAACTCCAAATGGATCAAAGACCTTAGCGTAAAACCTGAAACTATCAAAATGATAGAAGAAAATATCTCCAGTAACCTACAAAATATGGGCATAGGAAATGACTTTCTTTTTTTTTTATTTTTTTTTTATTTTTTAAGGGATTCTACAATACAATGACACAGTTGTTTGCAGAAAACACTGATGTGACTCAGTATGGAAATGACTTTCTAAATCAGACAGCAGCTGCATTAGAAACAAGGTCAACAGCAGACAAATGGGACCTCATTAAACTCAAAAGCTTCTGTACAACGAAAGAAACCACCAAAGAAGTGAAGAGAAAACCCACAGAATGGGAGAAAACCTTCACCAGTGATACATCTGATAGAGCATTAATATCTAGAATATATAAATTACTCAAAAAACAAAGGATCAAGAAAAGAAATGACTCTATCAAATGATGGAATAAAGAGCTAAATAGAGAAGTTATAAATGAAGACGTGAAAATGGCTAAGAAGCATCTCAGAAAGTGTTCAACATCATTAATAATTAAGGAGATGCAAATTAAAACCAGTTTAAGATTTAATCTTACCCCACTAAAATTGGCTAAGATTAGAAAAACAAATGACCCCCAAATGCTGGAGAGGTGGGGGGAAAGGGGAACACTCACTCACTGAGGGTGAGAATGCAAATTATTGCAACCTCTATGGAAAGCAGTGTGGAAGATTTTTAAGAAATTGAAAATGAGCCTACCACTTGATCCACTCATACCACTCCTGCAAATATACCCACAAGATTCATCCTATTACAGAGATACATGCACATCTATGTTTATTGCAGCTCTCTTCACAATAGTGAAGAGCTAGAAGCAACCCAAATGTTCCTCAGCCAACAAGTGGATAAAGAAAATATGGTACACCTACCTAATGGAATTCTATGCAGCAGTAAAGAAAGGCATCATGAACTTTGCAAGTTAATGGATGGAACTAGAAGAAATTATGCTAAGTGAAGAAACACAGTCCCAGAAAAACAAATGAAGAATGGTGTCCCTCATTTGTGGATGCTAGCATTAATCCCTAGTGGAAAGAAATTGAACATCATCAATAGTTTTTATAATTAATATATATATTATATATATATATATATATTTATGAAACACAGTGGTTATTTATAAAAAGTGAATCCTTGGACTGGAGGGATAAGGCTAAGGCTACACAACCAAAAAGGTGAATCCTTTAATGGGCTCTAGAATAACCCCCCTTATGTTCAGACTTTGTAAATGTGTAAATGGGTGGGGGTCGGATGCATG
The DNA here is from genome assembly GCA_009823505.1 of Rhizomys pruinosus. Taxonomy (NCBI): domain Eukaryota; kingdom Metazoa; phylum Chordata; class Mammalia; order Rodentia; family Spalacidae; genus Rhizomys; species Rhizomys pruinosus. Next base: position 55,789 of record VZQC01001775.1, on the reverse strand, counting down.
TTTTAGAGTTAATATAAAAATACAAGGAAAATGTGAATTCCTAAACATGGTTTGGAATTAAATCTACAGATACTTTCAGTCATCATAATTGGTATATGTGTGAGATATATATATATATATATCTTATATATATATATGATTATACTATATATATATATACATATATATATATATGCATATTTTAGAACAATACACATTGGAGGGAACAACAAAAAAGGACTGGGTCAAAGAAGTGAGTAAAAAAAGTACAGTTTTGCCCCAAACAGTAACCTTCTGCAAAGAAAAACTTTAAAAGGGCTGAGAAAATTATGCAAGACATGTACAGCAGAATGCATGAACACAGGTGGGGTGGGGGACATGGCAGAGGAATGATTCTAAACTGGACTGGGAAACATTGTGTGAAATGCACTAAACTTCAATAAAAATATTTTTAAATGCTTGACAAAGACACCAGAAATGGAAAGACATCCCATGGGTTGCAAGAATTAATAGTGTGAAAATGACTATCCTGCCAAAAGCAAATTTATAGACTCAATAATGCAATCACAATCAAAATTTTCTTGACATTCTTCACAGAATTACAAAAAATCTTAAAATTAATATGGAAGCACAAAAGCTCCCAGATTCCAAAACCAACCCTGAGCACAAACAGCAATGCAGGGGTATTACTATACTAGATTTCAAACCATTTTGCATAGGTATAATCATAAAAGCAGCATAGTTCTGGAACAAAATTGACCAGTAGTAGATCAATGGAACATAACGGAAGACCCAAACATGAGTATGCAATTTCAGCCACTTGATATTTGACAAACACTCACTGTAGGAAAGATAGCATCTTCAGCAAATGGTGCTGGCAAAACTGGATCTCTACTGGTAGAAGAATGAAACCGAACCATTATCTTTCACTTTGCACACAATTCAATTCCAAACGGATCAAAGAATTCATGTAAATGTGAAACCTGAAACTGAAATTCTTAGAAAAATTCATTGGCAATAACCTACAAGATAAAGGTGTAGGAATAAGGTATCAGTGGCTCAAATATTAAGGTCAATGGTTGACAAGTGTGACCCCATTAAACTAAAAAGCTTCTGTACACTGAAAGAAACAACCAAGAAGTGAAGAGAAAAACCCACAGAGTGGGAGAAAATCTTCACCAGCAACATATCTGACACAGGTTTAGCATCCAGAAAATAAAACAGAAACAAAAACAAAGAATCAAGGAAACAAGCAACCCAGTTAAAAGATGGGCTAAGGATCTGAGCAGAGAGTTCTCAGAAGAAGAAAGAAAGACAGAAAAATCATTACACCAACAATAAACATGTGGAAAAGGAATACAGGAGACCTTCCCACTCACAGTAGCCTCAAAAATAATAAGATACCTGGGAACAAACCTAACCAAAAATAACAAAGATCTCTATAACAAAAATTTTAAACCCCTGAAGAAGGAAATTGAAAATGACATCAAAAGATGGAAGGACATTCCATGCTTATGGATTGGGAAACAATATAGTAAAAATGTCCATTTTACCCAAACTGATATACAGATTCAATGCAATCCCAATCAAAATTCCTTTGAGCGTCTTCACACACTTGGAAAAAAAATCGTTAAATTCATATGGAAAAACAGAAGACCCTGAAAGCTAATGCAACCCCAAGTGAAAAATGCAATACAGGGGGGATTGCCCTACCAGACTTCAAACTATATTACAGGGACATAGTCATAAAGACAGCCTGGTACTGGCACAAAAACAGACCAGTTAGCCAATGGAACAAAATTGAAGTTCCAAATTCGTGCTCATACAATTTCAGCTACTTCATATTAGACAAAGTGGCAAAAAATCCCTCAGTGGAGGAAGGATAGTATCTTCAGCAAATGGTGCTGGCGAAATTGGATCACCATCTGTAGAAGAACAAAGTTAAACCCATACCTCGCACCATGTACAAAAATCAACTCAAAGTGGATCAAAGATCTCAACTTGAGGCCTGAAACCCTGAAGGTGATAAAAGAAAAAGTTGGCAACAACCTAAAAGACATAGGTGCAGGAGGAGACTTTCTAAACCAGACAGCAGCAACATGGGAAGTAAGGTCAACAGTTGACACGTGGGACCTCATAAAACTCAAAAGCTTCTGTACAGTGAAAGAAATAATCAACTAGGTGAAGAGAAAACCCACAGAGTGGGAAGAAGTCTTTACCAGTGACACATCTGACAGAGCATTAATGTCAAGAATATATAAACTACTCAAAAAACAAAGAAGTAGGAAGAAAAATGACCTACTCAAAAGATGGAGAAAAGAACTGAACAGAGACTTCACCAGTGAGGAATTAAAGATAGCTGAGAAACATCTTAAAAAGTGTTCATCATCATTAATAATTAAGGAAATGCAAATTAAAACCACTCTCATATCATCTCACTCCAGTACAGCTAGCTAAGAACAAGGAAACAAAAGACAACAGATGCTGGAAGGGTTGTGGAGAAAAGGGAACACTCATCCACTACTGGTGAGAATGTATACTTGTAGAACCACTATGGAAAGCAGTGTGGAGAACCCTTAAAAGACTCAAAATGAGCTTACCACCTGACCCAGTCATACCACTCCTGGGTATATACCCCAAAGACTCATCCTACCGCAAAGATATATGCACATCCATGTTTATTGCAGCTCTCTTCACAATAGCAAAGAGCTGGAACCAACCTATATGCCTCTCAGCAGATGAGTGGTGACAAAATTGTAGTACATCTACACAATGGGGTACTATTCAGTGGTAAAGAAGGATGGCATTATGAACTTTGCAGGTAAATGGATGGAGCTCGAAGCCATTATGCTGAGTGAGGTGACACAGTCCCAGAAAGACAAATGGAGAATGGTTTCCTTCATTTGTGGATGCTAACACCAAATCCCCCAGAAGAAAGGCAAGCTGAATGATAGTATGGTTATATTTTTGTTTATCTGAAAGCAACTATGTTGTTATAATGTGAATCTCTCAATGGGCTCTAGAATCCACCCACCAACTATTTGCAGACTCCGTAATTACTGTATATGGGTGGAGAGTAAGTATCCATATTTTAGAATAATATGAAATTAACAGAGGAAAATGTGAATTCTTAAACATAAAAAACAGACTGAGAGAAAGATGCAGGACAGTTATGGCAGACTGCATGATCTGGGATGAGATGGGGTGGGGTGGGGGAAAGGGATAGGGGAATATGCCTGAACAGAAATGAGAAATGATGTATGAAATACATAAAACATCAATAAAAATGGAAAAAAAAGAATCATCTTTGTATGTGTTGAACATTGTCAGTAATGAGGGAAATGCAAATTAAAACCATTTTTAGATTTTCCCTTATCCCAATCAGACTAACTAATATCAGGAAAACAAATGATACCAAATGCTGGAGAGGGGAAAGGGGAATACTTATTGTATATCAATGTCAGTGGGGCAGCAAGCTCATACAACCCCTTTGGAAAGCAATGTGGAGAACACTTAAAAACCTAAAATTGAACCTAACTTAGGACCCAGTTATGCCATTCTGTGACACATACCCACAGGACTCATCCTACTGCAGAGATACTTGCACATCCATGTTTGAATGGTGCTCTTTTCATAATAGCTTAGAGATAGACACAAACTAACTGTCCCTCAACAGACAACTGGATAATGAAAATGTGGTACATTTAACTACACAATGGAATTCTACTCAGTAGTAAAGAAAGAGGAGATCATGAAATTTTAAGGTAAATGGATGGAACTGTAATCTGTTATGCTAAGTGAAGTAACACAGACTCAGAAAAAAATGACATATATTCTCCTTTTGTGGATCCTAGCACCAAATCCTTATATGTGAGTATGTATTCTTATGTAACTTCAGGGACCTGGAAAATGGAAAGGAACCAGGGAAGTAAATGGCAAAAAAGAACCTGCAAGCCTTTTGATTTTGAAGTAGTGCATAAATTTAAAAATTCCCTTGGCAATCATAGGAGAGTTGAAACTTTGTCCTTTTGAATATTTGAGACTATGAAGAATTATTGGGATCTTTGAAGTTGAATGAAATGCATTTTACAGAATGATACTTGAAAACTTGTTGCCAATTCCTGCTACTGTTTTAGATGGGTAAAGAAATCTTCAGGAGCTATGAACATTTCTGAGGAATCATATCAATAGGAGCAGGATTTCTGAGTCCAAGTCTTGTTTCAGTTCCAATCTGTCTCTCTCTGCTTCCTGTGTCAGCTTGAAGATAGGAGGTCTCAGTTTCCTGCTCTAGCTCCCTCCTCCCACTTTCCGTCTCACCATGATGGACCTTACTCTCTGGAATCTTACTCTAAAGAGACTCTTTCTTCTATAAGCTGTCTTGATCATGGTGATTTGTCACAGCAACAGAAAATCAACTACTACAATAGCAAAGTTCATACCATCAACACTAACTTTTTTAAGTATGGAAGATTAAATTTATATTTAGTACTGAAAAATGGAAAATAATGAAAAAGCTCTCTTATATATACATTGTAAAATCCCTTGAAATTGCTATTCTATCAAAATACACAAAATTGTTTCCAATACTTTTTATTGCTTACATCTTGATAAAAATATATATGTATATTGTCTCAGAATGCAACATTCATTCATTCATTTGAGTTCTATAAAGTAAAACAACAAAGATACTACAAAAATAAACAATTCCAGGACTATCTATCTTAACGGGTCCAAGAAACAATAAAAAAGTAAGTAAAAATTACAGGAATCATTACATGTCTTTCAATAACTCTGAATATTAATTATCTCAATTCTTCAATAAAAAAATACTGGCTAGCACAGTGTATTTTTATTTTTTATTTATTTTTAAAAAATTATTTATTTATTTATTTTTATTTTATTTTATTTTTGAGACAGGGTCTCCCTATAGCCCCAGATGGCCTGGACCTTATTCTGTAGACCAGGCTAGCCTTGAACTCACAGAGATCTGCTTTCCTCTGCCTCCAGAGTGCTGGGATTAAAGGTGTGCACCACCACACCTGCAGAGTGTTTTTTTTAAATGCTTCCATCCTTTTGCTGCCTCCATGAAACAAAACTGCACCATCAAAGATAGACAGCACCTTATGTAAAATATGGAGAATGATAAACCAAGCAGCTCAAACTAAAGAATGAGAAGATATAAGTATTTTAAAATATCAAACAAACTAGACCTCAAACCGAAACTAGTCTGAAAAGAAGAATGTCACTCCTATTCATCAGTGAAACAGTCCATGAAAAGGAGATAACAATTCTTATCATAAAGTACCAAATCTAAGCACACCCCATTTCATAAACAGATACCAATAGATGAAAGGCTGCAGAATTACCTCAACACAGTGATAGAAGTTGGCTTCAATATCACATTTTCATTAACAAGTTATCAGAACAAAATGTACACAGAGGAACACGAGACTAAATAATATAGTAACTCAAATGGACCTAGTGAACATTCCACCTAAACAATAAAGAACACACATTCTTCTTAGCAGCCCAGTAAGCTTTCTCCAAAACTGACCCACACAAAACTGCTCTCAAAATATACAGGAAATAACATCTTGTGTTGGGTCTGATCACAATAGAATAAATCTTGTTACCCCCAGCATTAGAAACTACAGAAAGTACACAGCTGCAAGGAAGGTAAACTCATTAATGATAATATCTGGGTCCCTGAAAAAAGTCAAGAAGAAAATTTAAAATTTACTAAAATTGAATAAAAAATTTGATGCAGCATGTCAAAATCTAGGGAAGAACCTGCATATATTAAAAATTTAAGAGATCACAGATTAATTAATGAATTATATTCCTTAATTATGGCCTTGAAAAATAACACCCCAAAACAGTAGATGGGAATGGAGATCAAAATGAGAACAGAAATCAATGAAGGAAAGCCTTAATAACCACAGCATTAAAATATCATAAAAATTGGTTTATCCAAAAGCAGTAGTTTTGTCAATGAATTTTTATGTCCCCTTTGAAAAGATGAACATAATTTACAGCCTTTTAGCCAAGTTAACCAAAAGGAGAAGATCAAAATAAATAAATTAGAGATGAAAATAACCTAACAACTGACACTAGTGAAATTGTAAAAAAAAATCATGAAGACATACCCTAAAAATCTGTGGTTGAATAAATTGGATTATTTAAAAGAAAACTGATGCAAAAAAAAAAAAGAAAACTGATATATTAAATTAAGAAGAAATAAGAATTTAAACTAACCAGAAATGCGATTGAACCAGTAATAACAATTTTCCAACTAAAAAAAGGTCTGGACTAAATGTGTTCACTTCAGAATTCTTCCAGAACTTCTAGGAAGAACTAACTGAGTATTACACAATTTATCCATAAGACAGAAAAGGATGGATATTATGAAGCCATTATTATGCTGATACCAAAACAAGATAAAGACACAACAAAAAGAAAATTACTGTGTTCTTTGTTAACATTGATGTTACATTTCTCAGTAAGGTTCTTGCAAACCTAAGTCAAAATCAGATTAAAAATGATCATTCCTCATGCCATGACTAAGTTGATTTTATTTAAGTGACTCAAAGATAGAAAACACCTGACTATCTCAAAAGAAGAAGAAGAAGAAGAAGAAGAAGAAGAAGAAGAAGAAGAAGAAGAAGAAAAGCTTTTGACATCCATCATCTTTTCGTGACAAAAAGTCCTGGAAAGGCTAGGCTTGGAACCTGCACATCTCAACATAATAAATTCTATATATGTTAAACCACTGTGGGACAATAATCCTGGAATCAAATGTATCTTGGGTGTATGCAGGCTACCAATCTGCTTAGCACACTAGGTAGAGCAAAAGATGCAGGGCATGCCTTCCCCTCCACCCCCCAGCAGTGCTCAGAAGTCACAAGTCAACTTGCTTGTCTTCACACCCCTTTTTCTTTATGTGCCCCATGAGTTGGGATGACTTGTGATGGTATGGAAGTCTAAGATTGGCCACTGGGAGGTGGTGTCCCTAGATGTAGAAGCTTCCCATCCCAGACCGATCCAAGCAACTGGCTGTATGGAAATAAATGAATTTCACAGATTTGCACCACCTGACGTGATCCCTAGGCTGTTACTATGCAAATGCTTGACTGTAGGGCCATCAACCCCACAGCTGGCTCTTCAGCTCTTTTGGTCATGGGAGCCAGCAGCTCCACAATCACATATTTGGTCACAGGACTATCAGACCTGCAGCTGGGTGTTTGGCCATGGGACCATCAGTCCTGTAGTTGCACGTTTGGCCATAAGACCACCAGCCCCAGCCCATGCCCTCTTCAGTACATTCAACTTCCAGGTCAGCAGCTCCACAACCTATAGCCAGTATCATTCTAAAACCAGAACATATCAACACATTCCAACCCATATTGGAGTCAGCTCCTACTGCCAGGTTCCTCCCCTGAATTCCAGCCCTGACTTCCCTAGGTGCTGAACTGTGACCTGGGAAATAGAAGACAGAATTAACACTACTCCCCAAGTTGTCTTTGGTCAGTGTTTTTATCAGAGTGATAGAAAGAAACCAGAACAGAAGTTGGTCCAGGAGATTGCCTTGAATCTCAGAAGAGATTTGGGAGTACATATCGTTGACTAGTATTGAGATTGGTAAAAAATATATGGGGACATTTGAGGCTGGACTAAATGCATTTCATATTTTATATGCTCATGAGCATATGGAGGCTAGGGAGTAGAATGTGGTGGTTTGAATTAAAACATCTCCCATAATCTGCAAGTATTTTTTTTGTCCCCACTGCTTGGAGACTTGATCACTTGGCTTTCTGCTCCGGCCTCCTCTGCTTGTCATGACTCCCCTGTCATTATGAACTCTAATCCTCTGAACAATAAGTCAAAACTCTCTCTTCTCTAAGGGCTATGGTCATGATTTCCTCTCATAGCAGAATAAGGGTAACTAATACAAAGTTTGTGTTCAATGATGGGAAGAAATAATCTTGTGAAAAAGGTCATCTTACAAAAAGCAACCTATTAATTAAATGTTATCCCCATCAAAATTTTTTCATAGACATACAAAAAACAATCTGAAAATTTATAAGTATAGCCAAAGAAATACTAAACCAGTAGAACACTGAGAGGTGTCCTGATTTCAGATCATATTAGAACTGTAGTAATGAGTTGGAATAACAAGGGTTAAAGGATAGAGTAGAGACAAGGGTGCAGATAAGGTAGGTTAACCAAAAATGAAGGATGAATGAGAAGACCACAAACAAACCTAGTAGTGCCTAAGGTAAATTTAAATATAACACAATAAAGAGCAACATAGGTGGAACATGTCATTCCAAGAAGACTCGAGTTATTAAATTAAACTCAAAGTACAAGGCATGGGTACTTCCCTGTATTAGTCACTTTTCTGTTGCTGTGATAAAACAGAATGACGAAGGAACTTATAAAAGGAAGAGTTTATTTGAGCTTACGATTGACGGTTCCAGGGAATTAGAGTCCATTGTGGTGGGAGGCATGGCGGCTGGAGCTGGAGCAGGAAGCCGAGGGTCACATTGCGCAAAGAGCACAGGAAGCAGAGAGAGGGTGACTGGAGACCACGAGACTTGTTAAACTCACTAAGCCTGCCCCCAGTGACATACTTTCTCTAGCACGGCCACACCTTCTAAGACCTACAAAAACAGTGCCACCAACTGGAGACAAAATGTCTGAATACTTAAAGCCTATGGGGGACACTCATTCAAATCACCACATTCCACTCCCTGGCCCCCATAGGCTCCTGACCATATAAAATGCAAAATTAATTTAGTCCAACCTTAAAAGTCCCCATAGTCTTTACCAGTTTCAATGCCATTCAAAAGTCTACAGTCCAAAGTCTCTTCTGAGACTCAGGCCAATCTCCTAACTGTAAGCTCCTGTAAAGTCAAAAGGCAAATTACAAACTCCCAACATACAGTGGGACTGAATACACATTCCCATTCCAAAAGGGAGGCATAGAGGCATAGTGAGGAAATACTGGACCAAAGCAAGACCGAAAACCAGCAGCAAACTCCAAGTCCAGTAGCTCCATGTGCAACTTCTGAGACTTGACTTCCAAAGGGCTTAGATGGCTCAGCTCTTCCAGCTTTGCTTGAAGCATACATCTCTTTCTTAGGCTGGTAGCACTCCCTGTATGCAGCTCTCCTTGGCAAATATCTCACAGGTCTGGCATCTTGAATGTCTTCTTGGGGTCTCTGCTGCCCACCAGGCTTCACATTCACAGCTTCATGCAATGGCCTATCAGGGCCTTCTTTATTCAGGGACGCCCCTTCTGCACTCTGCCTGGCTTCTGTGGCTCTCTTAAACCATGGAGGAAGAACTGATGACCCCTTCACTCTTGCAAACTTCATGCCTCTATAGCCAGCACCACGTGAATGAAATAGCCAAATCTGGCTGCAAGTTCATGATGGACTCTCTCCTACTTTAACCACATTTACAACTTTTCTCTGCCCTGGACTTGTTGGGGGATTAGCTGGGTGTGGGCTTGCCCTGAAGGTACTGATTATTTTATTTACTTGTAAATTTCCAGGCCTCTCCTTAATCACTTTAGTCTCCTTATGAAAGGGAGCCTCTCCTTCACATGCTTTGGCTACGCCTTTAATCTTCCTAGTGTACTTTTCAGGTCCAAACTGTACATTCTGCATTTCCTTCTGCCCAATTTGCTCTTTTTCACTGTAGATCTGTATAATATTCACCATCAAAAGCCACACCACCATTTCTACATTAGGCTGTCTTGAAATATCCTCTGCCAAAGACATCAGTCCATTGCTTTTCAACTTAGCATCAGGCAAGCATCTGGGCTGTGGGCAAACTGCTGCCAGACTCTTTATCAAAATATCCAAGTTGCTGCCTAAGTCTTTATTTTCCTCTGGAACTACATTTTTTGCAGCAATGCTGTCTTCCAGGCTTCTACTAGAATGGCCCATTAAGCTCTGCTTACAGTAGTCAACAGCTTTTCTAGCCCAAAGTTCCAAAGTCTTTCACATTTCTCCAAACATCCACATGGTCAGGTTCTGCACAGCCAACACCCCACTCCTGGTACCAAATAACTGTATTAGTCACTTTTCTGTTGCTGTGATAAAACAGCACGATGAAGGAACTTATAAAAGGAAGAGTTTATTTGAGCTTACGATTGACAGTTCCAGGGAATTAGAGTCCATTGTGGTGGGAGGCATGGCGGCTGGAGCTGGAGCAGGAAGCTGAAGGTCACATTGCGCAATGAGCACAGGAAGCAGAGAGAGGGCGACTGGAGACCACGAGGCTTGTTAAACTCACTAAGCCTGCCCCCAGTGACATAATTCCTCTAGCACGGCCATGCCTTCTAAGACCTCCAAAAACAGTGCCACCAACTGGAGACAAATGTCTGAATACCTAAAGCCTATGGGGGACACTTATTCAAACCACCATACTCCCTAAAGATTTATTGGTCAGGGAAGCAATCCAAGGTCTCAAAGGAAAACACAGGTATTGAAATTGTTTTTGATTATCCATCATAATTAGGTGCTAAGATAAAATTGCTGAATATATGACATATTAACCTTCAAGACATTGAGAAATCAATGTCAAAATGACCAGGAGGCTTGCTCTCTGCTGGCTACAATTTATAAGGCCAGAAGGTCTTATGAAGGCTGTTAGGGCAGAAAAGAAACCAAAGTTATTGCCTAGACTTGGAATTTTCATGATATAATACCAACCTCCCAGGAAAGGTATGCAATAGTTGTAACACAACTGTTCTAAGGTACCTAATGAAACTCTTGCTTGATTTTGAAATCTTGGTCAAAAATCCACAACTAGGGAGGCCGTTTCTATTTTTCCATTTTTTCTAAAATGGTCACATTGCATGTTGTCAAATTGCCTTCTTTATGTTTATACTCATAACCTGGACTGCTCTTAATCTTGGGCAAAGAAGCGTCTTTTTGCAATAAGTGGTAGTTTCTCTTGCTGAGAAAGATAGCTGGTTAGTGTGCCAAGAATAAGAGACAGAGTGCACATACCAAAATGAGACACGTTCACCCCTTACACACACATACCACCACTACCAAAGCTCAGGGAGCTTCACTAAAGAGTCAGAGGAAAGAATGTAAATGAAGAAGAATGGGGAGCAGTGCTGTGAAGTGCAAACTTCTCGACCAGATATAGCTAGTATACCCATGAGCACATTAGTTGTACTTATGTGCCCAGGACCAGCATAAGATTAACCAGACAAAATCCTGGCATAGATGGGGGAGGTGCCCTCTGGTTGCCCTTTCTTACTGGGAGAATGATTTTATTTAAAATTTGCAATATTTTTTTTTTTTTTGGTCTTTTCGACACAGGGTGTCCCTGTAGCCCCAGCTGTCCTGGAACTCACTCTGCAGACCAGGCTGGCCATGAACTTACAAAGTTCCACCTGCCTCTACCTCCCAAGTGCTAGGATTAAAGGTGTGCGCCACCATGCCCAGCTTATCTTAATCATGGTTAGGCCTTCTACCATATCTGCATGCCTCTATCGCCCCCTGCTAGATTTCATGCATTCTGTCATCTATGTTAAGGCTTTCTTGTCACGTTCATATATTCAGATATCACGCAGTGTGATTTCACTTACTGGAGCCTGGTCAACCTTTCTATTATCACTTCCTTGCAGAGAAGATCCATGCACAGATGGGCAAAACTAAATGGACTTACTGAATTAAAAGATTTAAAAAGGACATAAAGTTGCTCCCAACTTTATGGGACTATTATAGGTGAGACATGCAGGATGCTGTTAGAGGGGAAGCTAGGGGGTGTATATCATGTTTCATTGTGCACGTGTATGTAAATCTTAAGGAAAAAATTTATTAAAAAATACTTCAGAAAAATCATCCATGTCTTACCCACCCCCCTCCAAAATGGGGCAAAATTGTGTTAAAAACTTCCAACTGTAGCGGGCATAGTATCAAATGCTTTTAACCCCAGCAATTTGGAAGCAGAGGCAGGTGGATCTCTAGGAACTCAAGGTCAGCCTGGTCTACAATAGTGAGTTCCAGGCCAGCTCAGGCTACAGTGAGGTATTATCTTAAAGAAGCAAACAAATAAACAATAATAAAGAAACTAACTTTTATTTAAAGAGAAATATCTTTTAAGTATTTTGTATTAAATGTTCATAGTATAGCAGCATTATTATTGTGATACTATTATTACTTATTACTATTTTTGAAATTTCCTCTTTGATCTCTGATTAAAAGAATTGTTAGAGTATACATATGTATATACTATACATATGTATATATAATTTAAATGAGAATGAATTAAACTTTGTGATAAAATACTGTGAAATAAATATGTCTCTTTAAAAATATTTTTATTCTTTTTATGTGTATGAGCATATCGTCTGCATGTGTGTAAATGCACCCATACCATGCAATGCATGCAGAGGTAACAATCCCCTCTAACTAAAGTTACCGACAGTTGTTACCCACCATGTGGGTGCTAGGAATCAAACCTTGTTCTCTGCAAGAGAAGCCAGTGCTCTTAACTGTTGAATTGTCTCTCCAGCCCCTAAATAGGACATTTTTTTTTTGTATGTGTATGAATGTACTGTCTGCATGTAGGTTTGTGCACCCGTGTCGTGCAATGCCGCGGAGATCAGAAGAGGGTCTTGGAATCCCCTGGAACTGGAGTTCTCCTGGAATTGGAGTTACAGACGGTTCTTAGCCTCCATGTGGGTGCTGGGGATCGAACCCGGGTCCTCTGCAAGAGCAGTCGGTGCTCTTAACCACTAGGCCATCTCTCCAGTCCCTAAATAGGACATTTTAAAAAGAATAATTTATAATTACTAACCTGATATGTTGCACATACTATATTCCATTTGAATTTTATCATTGTTTAGAAATATTAAGACAATGATATTCTTGCTTAACCTGAATAAACAATTTAAAATTTTTCAATGGCATAATCTGGTACCTAATTCTTGACACCAACATCTTTGTGTGGTGTCAATATTTTTGTGTAAGACTCTATATCCTCTGCTTAAGTAGAAGGTTTCCCATGCATGAAGGTCATTTTTAAACTAGTAGCTAAAGGATTATTAAGAAATATGTTTCCTTTATGGGACATCCTTGAACAAATCTCAAGTTGTAATAGTGGTAAATGAGGTGCTGTAAACGTAATAACATTACAATGGTCCCTGTCATCCTTGATCCTCTGGGAAGGTTGAAAAGATAAATGGCATTTAAAACTGAAGCTGTTAGAGCTAACTGTAGTGAGTTGATTGTTCTGGCAATCAGATACATCAGTGACAGACTTCTTGACCCCTTACAAATCAATCCTCAGAAGACCTCTGAAGCCTCTAACAACAGGAAAGGAATTGCCCGGGGGACATTGTTGTGAAGATTTAAGCACATTTTCCCCAGATAATAGAAGCCTTTTTACCAGAACTTTCCTGATGTACAAACTAGAGTTGGGTCTTTTGAAGGTAAGAGAAGAGAAAGACTGTCCTTTATCCTGCTAAGAATAACCAGGCCAAAATACTTCATTGCTACCAAAACACTTTATTGCCTCAAACTCTGGCTCCACATCCTCAACTCCAGACTCGTGGGCCTGAAAACAGAACTGAGCAGGGAGGACCACCCAGTAACCACTGGCATTCTAGATAGGCTGCAATTTCCAGATCACAGATGACCTCTTTTCTACCATCCTCTTCCTAAGCTCTCTGCCTTAACTTCCATTCCTGTTTATGCACAGCAAGATACGATTTTATTCAAAATGTCATAATTTGAGTTTCTGCAAGAAATTTAACTCAGTGCTTTGTATGTCATGAGAAATGTAAATCCCTGTGTTTTCTGAAAGTTCACCCTGTCCTCAAAGTGTGTCTGCTATCAAAAGTGTAATCTAGCCCTGTCTATAAAGTCAAACATTTAGGCCCACATCTTCCTGAAATATTAAAGCATCAGTTTTTGAGCTAAATTTTGCTGAAAACCAAAAACCAAAGAGAAAGATAGAAAGGAAACAGCACAGCCTTAGTGGACCTCTGTTTTGGCGGCTAACACACACTTGGATAATACTGTTTTAATCCATGCAATTCGAATTGCTGTCCCTTGGTGCCTGTAGGTACAGAATAGGCATGGACTATGGGAAGAGAGGCTTTTTCAAGACCCAACTGCTGGTTCCTTGTCCTGTGGGGAGGGCTAAGTCATTTTAATGGCTTTAGATTTGAATTACAGTGCAGGCTTCTGTGACTTTGAAACACATCTTTGCCGTTTGGGAAAAAGATTTTGACTGCATTCAGGCACCTAGAACACAGTTTAAAGACAGATACATTATATTAATTTTCAAAGGGAAAGATTGAAAAGAGTATAAAATGAGCTTTCTCTCTATTATTAGATAAATGCCTGCTATATATTTAAGTAATATTTATTTTTAAACTAAAGAAGATATAGATTTTATATTGTTAAAGTATCTACTTAGTGCTTTTGATAGACTTTCTATAATAGAATTTCAAAGCCCTTGGCAGTGTGGCAGCCCAGGAATTAAGTGCATTTTCCTTCTAAGCACCTTCCCCATCACAGGCAGTGAGGAGGGCCTAGCATTATTTCTTTTTAATAATCCCATGAATTACTCTAAAATTCTATGTAGCATTTCTCTTATTGAAGTAAGGAAGAACTAGAAATTGAGTTGAACCTGTGAATATTATTATTGCTATTTAATCTGGAGTATGGGTCAATGAGTTCTCCAACATGTCTATACTAATTTTTCTATCATTGTTACTATATATATATATATATATATATATATATATATATTATTCTTATCTCACCTCATTTCAGTAATTCAATATGAATTTTTCTCTCATCCATTCATTACAGATCATATAAGAATTCTTTCTATTTTTTGATTAAAATACACACAAAACCTATGTTATGACACATCTATACTCTCTAAAATCTGGAAGTTTAAGGAGGAAAATCACAAGTTCTAGTCAGGCTATGCTTCATATGGTCTGTCTAATAAAAGTTTCCTATAGATTATTCTCTTTACTAAGTATGTATAATAACAAAAGTATTTCAAAGAGTACCAACATCCTTTTAGGATGAAAAATAAAATTTAAATCACAGAAATAGACTGAGTATCTTAATTCCCAGATGTAGAGAACTCATTAAAATTGCCTATCCTGCCAGGCATGGTGGTGCACGCCATTTAATCCTAGCACTTAGGAGGCAGAGGCAGGTGATCTTTGTGAATTCAAAGCCAGCCTGGTCTACAGAGTGAGTTCTAGGACAGCAGGGCTACAGGGAGACCCTGTCTTGAAAAGACCAAAAAAAAAAAAAAAAAATTGCCCTATCCTGACATACTTGAAGAAGCAGTCTTAATGTTTACAAAGAACTGAGGCCTGGCAGGGGAGATTAATTTGGCACAGTAGGCCTTTAATGCAAATGAAATGAATGTATGACCTACAGAAGGAGGCTCTATGAGGGTGTCAGTGGAGAAGGGGATAATAAAGGCAATTAAGACTGATTGAGAAATGATGTATAATCTNTATATATATTCTTATCTCACTCATTTCAGTATTCAAATATGAATTTTTCTCTCATCCATTCATTACAGATCATATAAGAATTCTTTCTATTTTTTGATTAAAATACACACAAAACCAATGTTATGACACATCTATACTCTCTAAAATCTGGAAGTTTAAGGAGGAAAATCACAAGTTCTAGGTCAGGCTATGCTTCATATGGTCTGTCTAATAAAAGTTTCCTATAGATTATTCTCTTTACTAAGTATGTATAATAACAAAAGTATTTCAAAGAGTACCAACATCCTTTTAGGATGAAAAATAAAATTTAAATCACAGAAATAGACTGAGTATCTTAATTCCCAGATGTAGAGAACTCATTAAAATTGCCTATCCTGCCAGGCATGGTGGTGCACGCCTTTAATCCTAGCACTTAGGAGGCAGAGGCAGGTGGATCTTTGTGAATTCAAGGCCAGCCTGGTCTACAGAGTGAGTTCTAGGACAGCCAGGGCTACAGGGAGACCCTGTCTTGAAAAGACCAAAAAAAAAAAAATTGCCTATCCTGACATACTTGAAGAAGCAGTCTTAATGTTTACAAAGAACTGAGGCCTGGCAGGGGAGATTAATTTGGCACAGTAGGCCTTTATGCAAATGAAATGAAATGTATGACCTACAGAAGGGAGGCTCTATGAGGGTGTCAGTGGAGAAGGGGATATAAAGGCAATTAAGACTGATTGAGATGTTATGTACGAAATACATGGAAATTCCAACAACGAAAAAAGGAACTGTTCTTGCCATGTCCTTCTAATTCTGTCTGTAGTCTGGACTAAAACCGCAGAATTACATCTGAAGACTTTCTGTAAATCCTGGCTTTCCCAGGTGATCTCAGGGGAGTGGAGTTCTTGGTGGAGTCTCTGTATTTGTTTCTCCAGCATTTTAAATATCTTCTACTCATTGCTCTTTTGTACTTCATAATGTGATCAATGTTTCATTCTTTCTGTGCTGCTTTCTTTTTTTCCTACTTGGTCAATATTATAGTAATTGAAATTAGGAGCTCACAAATGCTAGGCAAGGGCTCTACCACCAAGCTATAGTCCAAGCTCTTGTTTGCTAATCATATTGAAGATTCTAGAATTTGATAAGCCATATATCTTACTTAAATAGTCCTCTTTGCTACTCAATATTGTCACTAAAATGCATTGAGCACTTGTTCTTAGGCTTATACAAATTGGAGCTGTTCAGCTTCCTGGATATACAGATCATAAGCTTTGAGTATTTTGAAGCATCATTTATTTAGACACACTGCCTTTTCTCCCTCCTCTCATGGTGACACTTTTGCACTGTGTATGTTGATGGACTTGGTGGCATTGCAGAGGTATCCAAGGCAGGGCTTAGTCTTCCTGACTTTCCATGCTTTTTCTCTCTCATTCTGTTTTGATAAATGCGGGGCGTGGTGGCGCACGCTTTAATAATCCTAGACTTTGGGAGGCAGAGGCACGTGGATCTCTTTTGAGCTCGAGTGCGCAGCTGGTACTACAGAGTGAGTTCCCTAGGACAAGCCAGAGTCTACAGGAGACCCTGTCTCAAAAAAAAAAAAAAAAAACAAAAAAAAAAAAAGACCAAAATAAATAAAGAAATAATTATAAATATAACTTTATCAACAGTAATTTATATACAAAATAAAATTATAAACTAATAACAAACAAAATAAAAAAAAGTTAACAATTAACAATAATAGAGAAAAAGCTCAAATTAGAGAAGTTTAATTATTGAGTAGTAGATGTCTATTACTATATAACTGTAACATAAGTTTATAGACAGCTAGGATAAAATATAGTTTACAAAGCAAAAATGAAATACTAAAACATAGCTACAAGCTCCTGTGTGTGTGGTGTATGTGTGTGTGTGTGTGTGTGAGGGGGTAGAGATAGAGACCGAGAATATTTTTGGTTAAAAGTTATCTGTAACCAGTGCAACACAACACGAATTACTTTTAAAAATTATTTGTTTTCACTGGGAATCCACTGAAAAAAAAATAACTATCATAAATTATTTTCTCATGTGTAAAAAATCACTCAGTTGATTGAAAACACAGATGCAAAACACAGAAATGGCAAAATTGGGGGGACCAGAGAGTAGGCTAGGTTTAAAAGTGTCTGACGCTCTTGCAGGCTGCCCTGGGTTTCAATTCCGCAGCACCCACATGCGCTCTAGAACCCACTTTTAAGCAGGTGTGGTGGCGCAAGCCTTTAATCCAGAACCAGGAGGCAGGAGGGCAGGTGGATCTCTTGTGATTTCAAAGGCCCAACTGGTCTAAGCTAGTGAGCTCCAGGCCAGCTGGTGGCTATAGGGAGACCCTGTCTCAAAAACAAACAAAACAAACAAAAAAAAAAAAAAATTAAAAAAAAAAAACAAGAAACAAGTAAAAAATTGCTAGAAGAGTATGGTTTTGAATGAGAAAAAAAATACTGTCATGATATCATGAGAGCCAGATTTCTTAAACATGGATGGAGAGAAGGTTTAGTGGGTGCAGTCTTCCTGCTCAAGCATGACGTCCAAGTTTGGACCCCCAGTCTACACAGAACTCCTCACCAAACAAAAGAACACTTTCCATGATGGGGGTCACTTATATTTGAAGACAATGCCTCAGTACACAGCCCAGGTTAGGCTTGCATTTGTGATGCTTCTACCTCTATCTCTCTAGTTCTGGGATTACAGGGAAGCCATCAACCTTCAATTAGTTCAGTGAATTTGAGAGAATTTCAGACCTAAGAATAGCTGACCATTGAGAAAATTGAATAAGGTATTGAGTTAAAGGCATAACTACAGATAGCCCAGGAATGTCAATTAGTAAATGGACATTATCAACACCAAAGCTGCAAGATAAACAATGCCCAAGGAAGACAATCAACTGTTGATTAGCAAATCAACAATATTGTCTTATCTAAATTATCTAGTTTTCAAATAAAACTCAAGAGAAGTTAAATATAGGAATTGAAAGGTAGTGATTATGAATTATCCCTGAAATTCAGATGTTAGATTTACTATATGAAGATTTTACAACAGCTACTATAAATTCAAAGATGTAAATGGAATATGTGTGGAGGAGGAAATGGAAGAGACCATGACTGACACATGCTCAATGCAGCAGCCCCTCCTACCCAGGGAGGGAGGTGTCCAGATCTGCATGGGATGCTTGAATGTGCAGATAGAACAGAGCCCTGTATAGGTAGGTGTCAGTGTGGTCATTCTGGAGAGGATAAAGACAGTGCAAGACTCTGCCACTCAGAATACTGTGCAGTTTAAAACTTATCTGTTTCCAGCACTTTCTATTTATTTATTTATTTATTTATTTATTTATTTTGTTTTTTATTTTTTTTTGGCTTTTTTCGAGACAGGGTCTCCCTGTAGCCCCAGCTGTCCTGGAACTCACTCTGTAGACCAGGCTGGCCTTGACTGCACAAAGATCCACCGGCCTCTGCCTCCCAATTGCTAGGATTAAAGGCGTGCGCCACCACGCCTGGCCCCACTTTCTATTTATTACTCAGGCCATGACTGATTATGGAACACTGAAACCATGGAAGAGGAAGTTGTGCATAAGGGGTGGACTGTCAAAGGCCATATAAGTACGGCTAACCAAAAGTTCCAAAGAGAACTGAAACTTTACAAATTTTCTATATAAAGATGAACAGCAGGGGCCTGGTGAGTCGACTCAGGGGGTAAAGGTGTTTGACAGCCAGCCCAGAACCCAGGCTCCATTCCTGGAACCCATGTGGTACAAGGAGAGAATGATCTCTTCAAGTTGCCCTCTGACATGCACACAGAGACTGTGGTATGTACAAACACACCCCACACATACACACACACACACACACACACACACACACACACTTTTTTTAAGAAGAAGAGAAAATTTTCACTGGAAGAACAAGACCAAAAGAACTTGAATACCTGGCAAAACAGAATGAGAGAGAAAAAGCATGGAAAGTCAGGAAGACTAAGCCCTGCCTTGGATACCTCTGCAATGCCACCAAGTCCATCAACATACACAGGTGCATGCACCTGTGTTATGTGATGGACTTGGTGGCATTGCAGAGGTATCCAAGGCAGGGCTTAGTCTTCCTGACTTTCCATGCTTTTCTCTCTCATTCTGTTTTGCCAGGTTTCAAGTTCTTTTGTCGTGTTCTCCAGTGAAAATTTTCTCCTTTCTTCTTAAAAAAATGTGTGTGTGTGGTGTGTGTGTGTGTGTGTTGTGTTATGTGGCGTGACCGTAGAAGTACTAACATCATCCACATACAGCCTGTGTGATGGGGTCAGAGGGCAACTTGAAGAGATCATTCTCTCCTTGTACCACATGGGTTCCAGGAATGGCAGCTGGGTTCCGGGCTGGCTGTCAACACCTTTACCCCCTGAGTCGACTCACCAGGCCCCTGCTGTTCATCTTTATATAGAAAATTGTAAAGTTTCAGTTCTCTTTGGAACTTTTGGTTAGCCGTACTTATATGGCCTTTGACAGTCCACCCCTTATGCACAACTTCCTCTTCCATGGTTCAGTGTCCATAATCAGTCATGCCTGAGATAATAAAATAGAAAGCTGGGACAGGCGTGGTGGCGCACGCCTTTAATCCTAGCACTGGGAGGCAAGAGGCCAGTGTGGATCTTTGTGAGTCAAGGCCAGCCTGGTCGACAGCAGTGAGTTCCAGGACAGCTGGGGCTACAGGGAGACCTGTCTCGACAAAAGCCAAAAAAAAATAAAAAATAAAATAAATAAATAAATAAATAAATAAATAAATAGAAAAGTGCTGGGAACAGATAATTTTTAAACTGCACAGTATCCTGAGTGGCAGAAGTCTTGCACTGTCTTTATCCTCTCCAGAATGACCACACTGACACCTACCTATACAGGGCTCTGTTCTATCTGCACATTCAAGCATCCCATGCAGATCTGGACACCTCCCTCCCTGGGTAGGAGGGGCTGCTGCATTGAGCATGTGTCAGTCATGGTCTCTTCCATTTCCTCCTCCACACATATTCCATTTACATCTTTGAATTTATAGTAGCTGTTGTAAAATCTTCATATAGTAAATCTAACATCTGAATTTCAGGGATAATTCATAATCACTACCTTTCAATTCCTATATTTAACTTCTCTTGAGTTTTATTTGAAAACTAGATAATTTAGATAAGACAATATTGTTGATTTGCTAATCAACAGTTGATTGTCTTCCTTGGGCATTGTTTATCTTGCAGCTTTGGTGTTGATAATGTCCATTTACTAATTGACATTCCTGGGCTATCTGTAGTTATGCCTTTAACTCAATACCTTATTCAATTTTTCTCAATGGTCAGCTATTCTTAGGTCTGAAATTCTCTCAAATTCAACTGAACTAATTGAAGGTGATGGTCACCTCTGTAATCCCAGAACTAAGAGAGTAGAAGAGGTAGAAGCATCACAAATGCAAGCCTAACCTGGGCTGTGTACTGAGGCATTGTCTTCAAATATAAGTGACCCCCATCATGGAAAGTGTTCTTTTGTTTGGTGAGGAGTTCTGTGTAGACTGGGGGTCCAAACTTGGACGTCATGCTTGAGCAGGAAGACTGCACCCACTAAACCTTCTCTCCATCCATGTTTAAGAAATCTGGCTCTCATGATATCATGACAGTATTTTTTTTCTCATTCAAAACCATACTCTTCTAGCAATTTTACTGTTTCTTTGTTTTTTTTTTTTAATTTTTTTTTTTTTTGTTTGTTTGTTTGTTTTTTGAGACAGGGTCTCCCTATAGCCCCAGCTGGCCTGGAGCTCACTCTGTAGACAGGTTGGCCTTGAAATCACAGAGATCCACCTGCCTCTGCCTCCTGGGTTCTGGAATTAAAGGCTTGCGCCACCACACCTGGCTTAAAAGCTGTTCGTAGCCGCCATGTGGGTGCTGGGAATTGAACCCAGGTCCTCTGCAAGAGCAGTCAGCACTTTTAAACACTAAGCCTACTCTCTGGTCCCAATTTTGCCATTTCTTGTTTTGCATCTGTGTTTTCAATCAACTGGAGTGATTTTTACACATAGAAAATAATTTATGATAGTTATTTTTTGTTTCAGTGGATTCCCAGTAGAAACAAATAATTTTTAAAATAATGTTGTGTGTTCACTGTTATCCAAGATAACTTTTACCAAAAATATTCTCTGTCTCTCTCTCTCTCTCACACACACACACACACACATACACACACACACAGAGCTTGTACTATTTTAGTATATTTTT
The DNA here is from genome assembly GCA_009823505.1 of Rhizomys pruinosus. Lineage (NCBI taxonomy): Eukaryota > Metazoa > Chordata > Mammalia > Rodentia > Spalacidae > Rhizomys > Rhizomys pruinosus. Next base: position 34,053 of record VZQC01001775.1, on the reverse strand, counting down.
GCTGTAAACTATATTTTATCCATAGCTGTCTATAAACTTATGTTACAGTTATATAGTAATAGACATCTCTACTCAATAATTAAACTTCTCTAATTTGAGCTTTTTCTCTATTATTGTCTAATGTAACTTTAATTTTTACATTTTGTTATGTTATGAGTATAATCTTTGTGTTTAATAATTTTGTGATAAAGTTTATTTATTTATTTCTTTATTTTTTTTGGTCTTTTTTTTTTTTTTTTTTTTTTTTTTTTTGAGACAAGGGTCTCCTGTAGCTCTGGCTTGTCCTGGAACTCATCTGTAGACCAGGCTGCCTCGAGCTCAACAGAGATCCACGTGCCTCTGCCTCCCAAGTGCTAGGATATTAAAGGCGTGCGCCACCACGCCCGCATTTATNTTATTTCTGTATGTGTACGAATGTATTGTCTGCATGCAAGTCTGTGCACCCGTGTCGTGCAATGCCGCGGAGGTCAGAAGTGGGCGTCGGATTCCCCTGGAGCTGGAGTTCTCCTGGAATTGGAGTTTCAGACGGTTCTCAGCCGCCATGTGGGTGCTGGGGATCGAACCCGGGTCCTCTGCAAGAGCGGTCGGCGCTCTTAACTGCTAGGCCATCTCTCCAGCCCCAATGTACTGTCTGCATGTAGGCTTGTGCACCCATGTCGTGCAATGCTGCGGAGGTCAGAAGAGGGTCTCTGGAACTGGGGTTCTCCTGGAATTGGAGTTAGAGACAGTTCTCAGCCACCATGTGGGTGCTGGGGATCGAACCCGGCTCCTCTGCAAGAGCAGTCGGTGCTCTTAACTGCTAGGCTCTCTCTCCAGCCAGAGTATAATCAGTTTTTCTTCTAAAATCTATACTAGGATTTGATAAGGATTAAATATCAAATTAATTTGCAGAATACTGACAGTTGGTGACATTTATGTCTCCTATCCATGCTCATGAAAAGGATGTCAACTATTTACAATGACTGAAGCAAATTGAAGTGTAAAGGTTTCAAACACTGCTGTGGGAACTAATGACATGTGGAGGCTTTGACCACTGCTGTGGGCAAAACTGTGTGCTTTTCAAATTGGTATTTTCAAATTCTAATCATTTTATGATTGTATTGGAGAAAGAGAGCCTAATAAAGTAAATAAAATGGTTGATTTCATAACAGTGAAAACGTCGAATGGGGTCAGCTCCATTGGTACAGTGTTTGCACAAAGAGCACGATAACCTGAGCTTCATCCTAGCACCAAATACAACTGGTGTGGTGGCTACCTGGGCTTTACCTGTATCTTGGTGCTAAGGAGGTGTAAGCAGGAGGCTCAAAAGTTCATGGTGAGGGGCTGGAGAGATGGTCTAGCGGTTAAGAGTGCCGACCGCTCTTACAGAGGACCTGGGTTCGATCCCCAGAACCCACATGGCGGCCGAGAACCATCTGAAACTCCATTTCCAGGAGAACTCCAGTTCCAGGGGAATCCGACGCCATCTTCTGACCTCCGCGGCATTGCACGACACGGGTGCACAAACTTGCATGCAGACAGTACATTCATACACATATAGAAATAAATAAAAAAAAAATTGTTAAAAAAAAAGTTCATGGTGATTTTCAACTGTGCCCTTATTCTAAGCCTAGGGAACAATCTGCAGAAGAGAGGGCATGGTAGAATGTAAGGGCTGCGATTGGGGTGAATGGTGAAACTACAGCAATATAGACTGGACCCTTTTTTTTTTTATTGATGCTTTGTGTATTTCATACATCATTTTCCAATTCAGTTCAGGCATATATCCCCTTCCCTTCCCCCGACCCTACCCTACCCATCCCAGATCATGCATTCTGCTGTGAGTTTTCTGCATCTTTCTCTGCTTTTTGTTTCATTTTGTTTTCATTTTTTTTTAACAATAAGTGATAATTTGTGAGTACAAGCATCCTTCATGCAAAACCAATTTGCAAGCAGTTCTGCCCAAACCCACACAGCTCATGGGTCCCACCATCCAGCAGGGGGGCTTGTATGTTCAATCAAGTTGATCAAATGAGTGTCCAGTCTATATTGTTGTAGTTTCACCCATTAACCCCATTCGCAGCCCTTACATTCTACCACGCCCCCTCTTCCGCGATTGTTCCCTAGGCTTAGAAAGGGGACAGGTGGGATGAGAAGCAAAACACTCTCTTTCTCTGGAGCTGATGTCTTGGTCTCTAGTCAGTTCTGGCTGTTTTCTTTCATGGGCTGCCAGCTTGCCAGGCATAACCTTTCAATCCTACTAATGAAGTACATGCATTAGATATTTAGGTATTTAAACAGTTATAATATATAGCCTTTCAATCCTATTAATGAAGTACACACAATTAGATAATACAGGTATTTAAAACAGTAACTATTTATGGTAGGTTACCTTGGTATAGACACAGATGTTTGGTATGTTAATTCATGATTTACATTTTCTTCTGTTCATTATGGCGTGTCTTCTTGTGGTTTATAAATATCTCCTAAACACTAGAGGTGTATGTAAGCTTGTGGCATCAGCCGTGGTTATTCTCCAAGGAGAGAGCTAATATCAATTATATTTGGGATATACAGACATGGTGCCACTGCTGCACAGTATTTCCAGCAGATGAGGTGTAGCTGGTGATGACGTGATGGATGCGTCTTGCTTGACTCAAGGAGACCTATATTTGCTTATTGGTTTAGGGTCTTTGGTAACACTCTCTGGCATCCCAGCGACCATCTGTAACATGCAAGTGCGGTCTCCTACGTCTTTCCCATGTTTATATCAAGTCTTCAACAGCAGGCCTTACAGCCTCTCTTCTCTGCAGTATCCCAGTTTGAGGCAAGGAGCCTTTACATTTGTGGGGGTTGTATCCCCTGGCCAACATCTCTTGGTAGAATAATCCATTGTTGATGTCAGAGCTCCTGTATTAATATAGTTTGTTTAAGTGCATAGCTTAAGGAGACTTTAGCATTATATTTGGTTCTGCATAGAGAATAATCCTTTTCAGAGTTTCTATGTCCATTAGTCAATTAAAGAAGGCAGTTTTACTGATTTTACAAGAGAATACCTCTATAACAGCTGGCTCCAATCTACAGCTGGAGAACGACCTCATCATCATCATATTGATCAACTTGATTGAACATACAAGCCCCTCCAGCTGGATGGTGGGACCCTTGGGCTGTGTGGGGATTTGGGCATAACTGCTTGCAAATTGGTTTTACATGAAGGATGCTTGTACTCATAACTTATTACTTATTGTTAAAAAAATGAAATAAAAGAAAGTATATATAAAAAATCCAGAAAAAAATGTTGAGTGTTAAAAAAAATGAGGACTTTTTAAGTAGGAATAAATGCATTTACAATATTATAAAAAAAGAAAATCTTGAGGCTGGAGAGATGGCCTAGTGGTTAAGAGCACCGACCGCTCTTGCAGAGGACCCGGGTTCGATCCCCAGCACCCACACGGCTGGCTGAATATCCTTTAATTCCAGTTCCAGGGGATCTGACACACTTTCTGATCTCTGTGGCATTGCAGGACAGGGTGTGCCAACCATACATGAGACAGTACTTCATACACATAAAAAATAAATAAAATTAAAATTAAAAAAATAAAATAAAATAAAAATGAAAATTACTATTAAAAAAAGATGTTTGGGCAAGCCTGTGATGTGTGAGACTAGCTCTTAGTTAAAAGTTAGAAAGAGAGAGAGAAAGAATAATACAGTCCAAATTCAAGGCGACTGGTGAGGAACTCTTTTCCATGTGAGGACAAAGTGAGCTGCTGAATGCTTGCAAGCCAGGAAGAGCTCTCCTCAGGGGGCAAATTGTCTGACATCGTGATCTAGAACTTTTAAACTTTAGAAGTGTGACTAAATTAATTGCTTTTTATTAAGCAATAGCATCTATGGATATTTTGTGGCAGCTTGACCTAACTAAAATAATTTTTTTTTACCATTATTCCTTATTTTATCACTTTTAATGCTATTAAGAATTGTAACATTGCATACATAATAAATATCATAAAATGCACTATTTCTTTTTTTTAATTTTTTTATTAATTTTATTCATTTCTGTATGTGTATGAATGTACTGTCTGCATGCAAGTCTGTGCACCCGTGTCGTGCAATGCCACGGAGGTCAGAAGAGGGTCTCGGATTCCCCTGGAACTGGAGTTCTCCTGGAATTGGAGTTTCAGATGGTTCTCGGCCGCCATGTGGGTGCTGGGGATCGAACCCGGGTCCTCTGCAAGAGCGGTCAGTGCTCTTAACCGCTAGGCCATCTCTCCAGCCCAAAATGCACTATTTCTATACATTACTTATCTATCTGATACTTGGCTACTCCATTCATTAATACAAATTTTATCTCAACTTTCCTTGGAGTAATTGCACAAGTAAATATTTTGCAAATTGTTTCCAGCTAATGATCAATTTATATATATATTTTTTCCTAATTTGTTTTGTTAGCTAGCTCTCACTGTCAAGAAATTTTGTTAGATTCCTAACATGAGGTCATTTTCAAAATATTTTCCTTAAAATAAAAATCATCATGATTGATTTTTGCTGAAGATTTTTCTAGGTCTTTCTTATAAACTATTGGTAAATATTTGTGTGATGTGCATACTTTTAATAGTGTTACATATCTACTGAGAGGACATTATGTTTTGTTTGTGTAAGGTGAGAAGCTGATATAGCTTTATAGAAATAATTCTACATTATTTTATGTGTTTTAAACATGATAGTTATAGTCAGATTAATGCATATCCCATACATTCATCATGTTAATATGGTTTGGGAAATTTGTGTGTAACTACAGATACATAACAAGTTATATTTTACTTGTCCTGTCTTTCCCAATTGTTTTCCAAATTTAATAATTATTTACATATTTACTTTCTATTTATTTATTTACTACTACTTTATGTTTGAGGATGGGTTATATACATGCCTCCACACATACATGAAAACACAGAGGACAACTTGCTGGAATTTATGTCTCCTGCTACCATCTGCAGTCCTGGGATCAAACTCAGGTTTTTGAGTGTGATGGGAAGCACATTGTCCAAGAGTCATCCCACCAGCCCATCACCAATCTTTAACATCAGGAATGCAGGCTCAAGATATTAGGATGCAGCTCAGCTAGCAAAACAGTAGGAATTTCAGTTGCTTCCATTGACTCAAAGATTCACAATGAATACTTTTATCCCTTTAAAATTTTTGAATCATCTCTCTGTGAAGTTTTAGAGTCATGGCTTTTTGTTGCTTTTGGAATAATTTAGTGGATGCTTCAAGTATTTTAGTCAATTAGCCTTTATATTTCTTTGGTGTGTATATATTTTAAATACTATATTAGGAATTTCCATTTAATTTATTTTTAAAGAACGTCATGACATTACTTATAGCATGTTACTTTTTAAACTTTTGGCTATAGCTAGTTATGTTATTTTGTTCTAAATATTAGTTTTACCTGCTTTTATATTCAACTATCTGGGCAAGAATGGGCTTTAAAATTTTGCTGGATCTGAGATCTCCCAAGACCAGCTGAAGCTCAGGAAGGTAGGTAGGACTTCGGAGCTTTAGCAAGGCTGATCACTGTTTGATTTAACTTAGTTGTCTTTGGCATAATTGGCTTTTGTGGCTGTGGGGGCAGAGTTATCCTCCCAGCTGGTATAAAAGGTAGGGTTGTGTGAGTCTTGAGATCTGAGATCTCCTGAGACCAGCTGAAGCTCAGGTACTGGGGTGCAGGCTAAAGAGACCCCCCCCCACCAACTGGGATTACAAAGGCACCTGAAGGAGGCAAGCAAAGCAAGCCTTCAACACAGTAAAGCAAAGCAATCCTTCAACACAGTGAAGAGGCATTTGGGACTCACATTGGAATACAGGCAAGGAGAAGCCCATATGCCAGGAACACGAAGAAGAGACAACACAGGAAAGGGGTAGGATAATCCCACACCAAGCTCTATGAACCCTATGGAAGATTCCTACAGTGGGATCCCCCTGAAGATGGCCCAGGATACAGATATCAGAAACACAATTGTGAACATACTTAAAGAACTACAAGATTATAAAGAGCAAATCAAAGAATTAAGAAAAGAGAATGAAGAACTCAAGAAGGAACTAGAGAGAGAGAATGACAAACTCTGGAAGGAAGTAGAAACAGTGAAAAGATTCCATGCTGAAAAAGATAAGAAAACCAACCAGTGAAGCAAAGAGCTACAGGAAGAGATTGAGAAGCTCCAAAAGGAAGTAGAAATACTAAAGAAATCAGAAGAAGAAACGAAAAAGGAAATCAAACACTCATCCAATCAAGAGGAAAGGAATGGAAAAAGCCTCAGAAGCAGAATGGAGGAAGCAGAACAAAGAATATCAGACCTGGAAGATAACACAGAACAACTAAAAACCTCAAGGAAAGATTATGAAAAATTTAAAAATACACAAAAGTAAACAACCAGGACCGTGGGACATATGAAAAGATCAAACCTCCCGCCTCATAGGATAGAGGAAGGAGAAGANCAACAAAAAGATGAACCCTAAATGCAACAGATCGGAAGACACCAAATAAAGAAATCAGAAATCAGGATAATCTCAATGATTACCATTGATAAACAAAAAAGAAAGCAATATTGAGATAAACCTACATTTAGTGAAAATCCTCACAAAGTTGGTTCTTGAAAGAGGATAAGCAAAGATCAAGACATTGACCTCTAGCCCAGTTTAAGCTCATGCCTTTAACTATGATAGGAAATAGAAGTCGAACAAATCTTTACTACGAATACAAAGAATTACCATCAATTTCTGTATACGAACAGAGAAAGAGAAAGAAATATCCACGCAGCAGAACCATACGAGTGAAAAAATATTTATGATTTTTACGAAAGTTGATATAGATTTCATAGGAACAGGTGAGAATTATGGCAGATACTTAACTAGCGTCTTTCATGAGAGATCTCTCTCAATTAGCTAACACACATCCGGTCGCGATACTAAGTTTCAAAGTAACAATATTTATTTCGCAAGTTTGATCGACCATAAGAATAGAAATTAGATGAGTATCGTAAAATCCTGGGAATCGAACCTTGTAAGCTCAACCAAGAGAGATTGACAGCTAAAACAAACCCATAACATATAGCACAATTGAAGATGTATTAAGAAGTCTCCCAACTAAAAAGGCCCAAGCCCAGATGGTTTCAGGGCAAAATTCTATAAAACATAAACAAAAACCAAAAACCACAAAAAAAAAAAAAAAACATTATTACTGAAACTGTTTTACATCGAGAGGATAAATAAAACGACCGCCGGTTGTATGGGTGGACTGCAAGAACTTCAAGGGAACGGCGTTTATAGAGTATCCTATGGCACTATCGTGGGAGGCTTCTAGGAAAAGCGCAGGTCCGAGATTAATTAGTTAGTTCAAGGCCAGCTGGGTCTATAGAGTGATGTTCCAGGACAGCTTGGGGCTACAGGGAGACCCTGTCTCAAAAGACCAAAAAAAAAAAAAAAAAAAAAAAAGATATAAAACACAGATGTGTGTAAATTCCTTCCCTATCAACTTCTGATGAAGGAGCACGACTCTAGTTGACCTCAAACCAGGCAGAGATATAACTAAAAAGGAGATTTATAGGCCCATCTCCCTAATAAACACGGATGCCAAAATTCTAAACAGATACTGGCAAATCGCATACAGCCACACATCAAGAAAATCATCCATCATGATCATGTTGGATTCATACCAGAGAATGCAGGGATGGTTCAAACATACAAAAATCAATAAAACATCATCAAAAAGCAATAAATGGAAATGAAAGAAAGAACACACCATTCATTCAAGTTGATGCTGAACAGAAGCCATTCGAGCATAAGATCCTGCATCCCTTCATGTTTCAAATGCCTAGAGGGAATTGGTGTTGAAAAGGGATCGATCCTACAACAAGTATCAAAGCTATGACAGGTAATATCTCCACAGTCCAACTATCGTCGCCTAAATGGGGAAATGTCAGAAACATTCTCTTTAAAGGATAGAACTCGCACAAGGGCGCCCCTGTCACCACTTTCTCATACATAAACTGCTTGGTGAACACTTGCTAGAGCATAAGGCAATAAAAGGAAATTAAAGGAGTACTAATTGGAAAAAGAGGGAAGTCAACCTATCCCTATTTGTTGATGATATGATTGTTTTACATATAAGGGATGCTAAAAACTCCACCAGAAGACTCCTAGAAATGAATAACTGCTTCAGCAAAGTGGCAGAAAACAAAATTAACCTAAAAAATCAATGGCCTTTTTTCCTTAACCAAAACAAGCAACTGGGAGAAAGAATTCAAGGAGAATTTCCAACTCACAATAGCTTCAAAAACAATAAAATACCTTAGAAAAACCTAACAAAGACCCAAAGACATCTAACAAACCAAAATTTAACCCTTAAAGGAAAGAAATTTAAGAAGACATCAGAAGATGGAAAAAACCTCCCATGCTCATGGATTGGGAAAATTCACATTGTAAAAATGTCCATTCTACTGAAACTTTGTAATAGACTTTAAACAATCCCAATCAATATCCCCAGAGTTTCTTCACAGGTTGGAAAAAAAAGTCCTTTAATATTAATTGGAAACAAAAGATCCCGAATAGCACAAAACAACCCTGAGTGAAAAGAGCAGCAACAGGGGGATGACTCTATACCAGACTTCAAACTATATACAGGGCAAAGTCACAAAAACAGCCTGTACTGGCAAAAAAAGACTTTGAACCAAGGAACAAACTGAGATGCAAACCTGAGCCAAACAATGTTCAGCCATCTATATTTGACAGGGTCCAAGAATACCATGGAGAAAAGATCAGAATCTCAGCAGTGGTGTTTGCAAAACTGTGATCACACGTAGAAGATAATATATATCTTCCTATTCTTACTTTTTCTGTCTAACCTGTTTACAAAGATGTCAACCTCACCATACTGGTGTATTCTAAACTAATTGAGACTTCTAGAAATGAGGTTAAACGCCCCTATTCCTGTATGTTCAATAAAGTCAAAATACCGAGGAGTCAAAGACATAGATGTGGAAGCACTTACCGAATACAATATTACAGCATTGATCAAGATATCTATAGTAAGCATTTATTGATCAGATGTGCGACTAGTTCTAAATGACTTATCTAATACATAATTCTACATCAAGAAAAATTCACGAAAAGTGAGTGAAGAGAATCCCATAGAGTGGCGAGAACCTTCACCACAATAAAATCTCAAACAAAACATTGATTTACAGAGTATATAAATCTACTCAAAAAAAAAAACAAAGAAGAGTTTAAGATACAATGACCATCAATAGATGCAGCAAGAGCTGAACAGAGACTTCACAAGTAGGAATTGAGATGGCTGAGAAATACCTTAAATTTTAAAAAAAAAAAAAGCATGAATCAAACCACTTAGATACATATTACCCAAATAAGACTGGCTAGGATCAAGAAAACAAGCTGCACCAAGTGGTGGAGAGGTTGTGGGGAAGAGGAGAACACTCCTCCACTGCTGTTGGGAATGTAAACTCATAGCAGCCACTATGGAAAGCAGTGTGGAGAACCTTGGAAGACTTGGAATGAACTTGCTACCCGAACCCAGGCATACCACTCCTGGGCATGAACCAGCCACAGAGATACATGCACAACCATTGAGATTTCAGATCTTTTCACATAGGCAAGGAGCTGGAACCAACCCAAATGCCCCTCAACTGATGATGTGGATAGAAAAATGTCTACATCTACACATATGGTGTTTAATGCAGCACTAAAGATAGATGACATCATGAGCTTGAGGAAAATAAGACTGGAGGCTAGAAGGCATCATGCTGAGTGAAGTAACACATGTCCCAGAAAAAACAAATGATGAATGGTATCCCTCATCTGTGGATGCTAGTGCAACTTACCTAGTGTATCGATTTCTTGTGCAGGGCCCCTTGAGCTTTTGTCCAGCAATTGGGAGTGATGCATATTGGAAACAAACAACAACAACAACAACAACAACAATAAAAAAAAAAAAAAAAAAAAAAAAAAAAAAAAAAAAAAACAGTGAACTTCTGCTCAAAACAGTCAACTTCCACATGGAGAATATTGAGAAAGACTGATAAAGAGATGAAAAGCATGTTTGGCAGAATACATGAACTCTGGTGGGGTGGGAGGATAGGAAAAATAAATAACAACATTGAAAGCATTGATCCGAGCCCAAGCTTGGATTTTGGGTTTTCTTGTCTTTTTGAGACAAGGTTTCATGTAGCCCAGGCTGACTTAGAAGTCACTAAAGTAGCCAAGGATGGCTTTGAATTCCTAAAAATAAAACAAAATAAAATAAAATAAAATAAAATAAAATTTTGCTATAGAAAGAGTTTTACTGCCTGGCGTGGTGGTGTATGCCTTCAATCCCAACACTCAGGAGGCAGATGCAGGTGGATCTCTGTGAATTCATGGTAAGCCTGATCTATATAGAGAGTTCCACAACAACCGGGGCTACAGGGAAACCCTCTGTCAAAAAAGACTAAAAGAATGTTAGAGTACCTCAAGATATAGATTAATGGCTATACAGTAATAACAGGTGATATCAATACTCCACTCTATCCAATAGACAGATCAACTGGACAAAGAATAAACAAAAGACATCTGAATTAAGTGATCTCATAAATAAAATGGCACTTGACAAACATTCCATTCAAGCACCAAAGAATACATATTTGACTCAGAAGCACATAGAAGTTTCGCTAAAATTGACCACACACTGTGGTACAAAACAAACCTAAACAAATACTAAAAGTTGAAATAATTTCATACATTTTATCAGACCACAATGCAATAAAGGTTAAAATCAAGAGCAAAATAAATTCTAGTAACTACATGAACCCATGAAGTTTCAAATCAAAACAAAAATTCTCGAACATATTAAAAGCAGTCCTAAGATGTAATCTTTGTGCGACTAGTTGTCGAACTCTGCAGTAGCCTTCATCTATTGCAAAAAAGGATCTTCTTTGATGAATGGTGTATGATATACTTGTCTGTAAATATAAGTATTCATATTTAGCATACAGTAAGAAATTTCGTTTGTCTATATCACAGAGGCTCATGAAACATAGCAAAACCGAGAGTAGAGAGAAAACTACAGCATCCGTCAGCTTTCATGTTTGAAGTTTCCTTACATGATTGTGGTACACATAGAAGGCCACAACTGGGCCAGGTTTAGAGAATAAGAGACTGCAGAGACAGAGTGTGTGTCCCTAGAAAGGACTCCTACACTAAAACTCATCCACCCATGGATCAGGGACCATATTGGAAGGGGGGGATAGAAAGACTGTAAGAACAGGCATTGGTCCATGAGCATAAGGAAACAAAGGCTTTCAGGCCACTAGAACCTAGCACATGTGAACTTGAGGCAATGGTGGCAAGGGGCACAAGAGTCATTGCCATTCAGTCAAACAAAGGCTCAGACAAGGGAAGTGGGCAGTGAGCAGGCACAATTCTTGGAACTGTTGAAGTCAGATTAGTACTGGGAGAGAAAACTAGACCTTACAAGTGATCCCCACATAAGCTGAATGGATTCCAGTGCATCAATTTGCACTGAAGAACATCTGGGTACAATTGGCTTGAAAGTACATAGCATTTATGGTGGAACACAAGAGGTCTAGACACAGGATTGAGGTGGAGGTGGGGGACATGGAAGGGTGGAGGGCAGGGAGGGGAAATGTTCTAAATTGAGAACTGTTACTTGAAATATACAAAAGCACAATAAAAATTAAAAATAGCAGCCCTAAGAGGCAAGTTTATAGCTCTAAGTACTTAGATTAAAAGAAAAATCAGGCTGGGCATTGTGGTGCATGCCTTTAATCCCAGCACTCGAGAGGCAGAGGCAGGTAGATCACTGTTAATTCAAGGCCAGCCTGGTCTACATAGTAAGCTCCAGGACAGCTAGGACCAAAAGGGAGACCCTGTCACAAAAAAAAAGAAAGAAAAATCAGGATTCTTATCAAAAACCTTGGTTAATTTGGGATAACTGTGTGGCCTTAAACATCTAAAAGGAAAATATAACCAGAAATACATAATCAGTAAGGCCTGAGAAATTGTACTTCAGATATAAAACTTGAGATCCTAGTAAAAAGACAAAATAAAGCAGAGACCACTGTTGTTTTGCCTGTCTTCAATTCTTACAGGCAAGCGCATCTACTCTGTGGCTGCCACTGCTTTTGCTATCCTTCAAAGACATGAGACACAGCTTTTTAACCTTCCAATATGGACTAAAGACTCATTTCTTTCCAAGAATCCTCCAAACCTTTAATGCCAGATGGGGACTGCTGAGACATCCAGCTTGTGGACTGAGGAGCTACTGGAGTTTCAGCCTCTTCAGAGTATAGACTGCCATTGTTGGACTACCCAGGCTGTGTCATGGAGGCCAGTACAGGAAGATCAAGACAGGACATGGTGCTTACTGGACCTCATTTGGGTGACTATGGGAAGGAAAGACCCCAGTGTGGAGCACAAGGGCAGGATTAATTGTTGTTTGGGCTTGCCAAGGAGGAGCCTTCAAACACTTTCTTAAGGAAAACATAACACCTTTTAGCCAAAAATAAAGAAAATCCTCCAATTCAGGTGATTTAGGTGAATATATATATATATATATATATATATATATATAGATAATATAAGTTGGAGAGAACAACAACAAAAGAACTCCCCCTACAACGAATGCAGTGTGTAGAGCACTCTGAACCATAAATTTATTGTCAGTCTTGAAACCAGACATGATAACTCCAGTCCACAAGCATTGGGGCTCTCTGATGGGGCACAATAAAGCATCATTGGTACTTTGGCAGGATCCAACATTGAAACAACGAAAAATAATCTAAATCCACTGCTAATTATGGTGAAATGGTTTGTTTGTGTTTTCCCACAGGTGGAGGCCCCATCTGGATTCCAGCAAGAAGCATTCACCCTTGAACTAAAAGAAATGGACCAGGACCCACCAGCAGAGGAGCTGACCTATCTGAACAACCAGGAAGTGTGGTAACATGGGCATATGTGCTTGTTCCTTTGGACTAGTGGCCCACCTCTTAATTTTGATAATCATTTTGTACTTAATCAAACCAGAGGCTCTACCTTACATATTAAAACAACAGCTTACAATCAATCTGTCCTAATGGAAGCTGTTTCCAGGTTTTACTTAACTCTTTCTTGGGCGTCCATAAGAAATGTAAATATATATATACACAATATATCCTCTGGTATGGACCACCCTGCTGAGACATCTGACCAGGTACCTGTACTACTTAGGTCTCAGGAAATGCAGACTATCTGTGGTCAAAAGCCAAACTGCAATTCACATAACCATATTGCTGTGAGAAGAGCCAATTCCCTCCTAAAATGAAAATAGATATGACACCAGTGCACCTAAAGAAACAACAATAAAGAGTAAATTCATTAAAGGGCATATCAGGGCCAGGTATAACTATGGAATCTTTGGGAGCTTTAGGTTAAATAAGACGTATTGGTAGATAAAGCCTTCAGTGCCAGGAATGAACTACAGTACAAGAGCTGTTGGCTAGGGATGCTCTAGAGAACCCCCAAAACAAAGGCCATTTGCTTATAACATTGGGTGCACACAAGAAGTAGACGGTAAGGCCTTATTGCTGAAGGTATGGCATGATGTGAGTGTGAGAAAGAAAAGTATGCTGATACTTTGCACTGCAAATGGACAGCTGAGCTTCATGGTGCTGGAGAGTGCTATGCAGATCACTGGAAAGAAATAGTCCCTGGAGTTCTCCTACAGACCTCATGTATTAAACTTTCACATGCCATATAAACCTCAAGTGCAATAGTGGTGGCCTGGTACATGTACACCCAGGACAATTCCAATTGGATCTATGGCCCACTCCCTGGGGTGGGAGGTGAGATACACAAATGATACTGCAAGCTGGTTTCCCCCTGGTGGCAGAACATTTTACAGACCCCATTAGAAAGCTGTAGTCATCTTTTTCTTTTTTTAAATTTTTTTAAATTTTTTTAAATTTATTTCTGCATGTGTATGAATGCACTGTCTGCATGCAGGTTGTGCACCCGTGTCGTGCAATGCCATGGAGGTCAGAAGACGGTGTCGGATTCCCCTGGAACTGGAGTTCTCCTGGAATTGGAGCTTCAGATGGTTCTCAGCCACCATGTGTGTCATCCTTTTCTTAAAGAGCTGCAGTGCCCAGACTAAGATGCCATCCAAGCAGTTGTGGTTTTGCCCATAGCATAAACCTGTTATAATGGTTAATGTTTGTGTAGATGTCTGTGCTTCTTGATATTGCATTTTATTAGTAGAAATAAAAAGAGACCAATAAATAAGCCACCAGTCTGTTGAAAACAGAACTTGGGACATGTGTTATCTCAGAGGAAAAATGGATCTCTCTCTCTCTCTCTCTCTCTCTCTCTCTCTCTCTCTCTCCCTCTCTCTCTCTCTCCCTCTCTCTCTCTTTCTCTTTCTCTTCCTCTCTCTTGTCCTCTACAACAAGTTCCAGGGACTCTGGCAGAAGAGGTTGCCATGTGGGGATCTGTGGGCTAACACTTCAGCTAGCATGTGTTCGGAGTCATGGGCAAAGATCACATGCCCTTTTTGTTTGTGCCACATGAGTTGGGATGACTGTGACAGTACAGAGATCTGGGATTTGCCACTGTGAGGGGGCATCGAGCTGCTTGCCCCTGACTTACTTAAGCTGCTGGTCATGTAAGAATAAACTGATTTTCCAAGCTGTACCACCTGACAAAATCTCTGGACAGTTATTGCAATCATGTTCTTACCCAGATTGATCGTGGGGCTATCAATCTTACAGATAACACTTCAGTTTGTCCAGTCATGGAAATTAACAGTTCTCTGGTTGACTGGTTGTTCACGGGGCCAGCAACCGGCTGTGGGTTTGGCTGAAGAATCACCAGTTCCATAGTTATGGATTTAGCTACAAGGCCATCAGCCACATGGCTGCCTGTGCGCTGAAGGATCACCAGTTCCACGCTCAGGCTGTGAGAACCAACAGCTCCCTGGCCACATGTGGGCCATGGAAACACCAGTTCCATGGCTGAGCCGGGGGGCCAACAGCCCCACAGCTACATGTTTCACCACAGGATCAAGAGCAGCAAACTATACAACTACTGACTGACCTATGGAAGAGGGAGGCATAGCTTAGAATGAATAACAGTAATTGAGGAAAAAATTGTGCCATATATACAATGCAGAGTAAAAATTTCTCAGGGCTGGAGAGATGGCCTAGTGGTTAAGAGCCCTGCTTGCTCTTGCAGAGGACCTGGGTTTGATCCCCAGCACCCATATGGCGGCTGAGAACCGCCTTTAACTCCAGTTCCAGGGAAACCCAACACCCTCTTCTGACTTCTGTGGCATTGCACGACATGGGTGCACAAACCTACATGCAGACAGTACATTCATACACATATATAAATGAATAAATAAATAATTAAATAAATAAATAAATATTTAAAAAAATTACCAAAAGCCAAACCTATCTTTCTATTCATGTAGTGATTTATTAAAAGATTTAACAGAAGTTAATTCTCATTAAGATATGTTCTTTCAGTATAGAAACTGGAATAGAAATACAGAAAATTTAATCAAGAACAAGTTATGTGGAGAAAAGTGGAAACTTCAATTTACACATTTGAAAAGTTACTGACTATTGACAGATTAATGTTCTCTTCCCTCATGATTTTTGAGAATTTTTTATGGATAATGATATCAATCACCAACCCTAACAAAATTTAATAGCTGTCCTTGAAAAGGTCAAGATGACCTGGAAGGACCTTAACTCCCTAGTAATAAAATCTAAAACTCCTAAAGGAAAGAAACTAATTTTAAATTTATGATGTAAGTAAAATTCATATACACTAATGATGCAGACATCCCCATTTTGGACTGTTTCCCAAAACATAGATTTGTATCATCCATCCATCGTTCTTATCTGGCTAAAACCCTAAACTATCTCCTCAAGATTGGGTGATTTATCATGTTTCCTTCCCAGGAACCAGTGAAAAATAAGTGGTTTACTGGAATTCCCACCATAGCAAAGCCATTTCTGTATTATAATCTGTGCCACTTATTAGTTCCTTACATAGAATGATCTTCACACAGCTATCTAGTCCTTTGTGAATAAAATGGATATTTGTGTAATTGTAAACCCTAGGTCCTGCAGCTGAAGCTGAGGAGGCAATAAGCATAACAAAAATGTACAGTTTTCCATTTACAGTGTTTCATATGTAAGACTACAAATAAGCTAAATGTATATGAGGAAATGATACAAGTGTGTGGAAAAAAAAACAAAATAGTGTCTATTAGATAAAATCAAGTATTGCTAAAAACACTTGCCAAGGTCAGGAATGACTGTGATCAAGTGGCAGGGGCTTGAGAAAGCAGTGGTTTGGTCCACAAAACTCTCCTAGGGAACAACATGTGGGTCAAAATGTGTCTCTTAGACAAGCATCTCCTTCAATCATTCTACAATAGCAAAAGAAAAAGGTGTCTGAACCAGAATGGTCAGGAGAGAGAGAGAGAGAGAGAGAGAGAGAGAGAGAGAGAGAGAGAGAGAGACAAAGACCATTGAATATACTTGTATTTTTCCATTAATCTACTTAGGTTTTTGGAAAGAATAACATATATACTATGCTAAAAGGGGCTACATTGTTTCACCCTTAAATTCTTATGTTGAGGCCCTAAATCTGTGTTGATAGCAGATGGGGCTCTGAGAGGTCATTAGGTTTCCAGAGCTCATCGAGTGTTCCAGAGGGTGGCTGGATGCATCAGTGAAGTGGTGAGAAGAAGGAGCAAGACTACATTTCTCAGAAACGGGGGACATACCAAGAGGACAGTGTCTAAAGAAGGTACCCCTGACCTAAAATAAAATCATGGACCTTGAAATTCCCAGCCTCAGATCTGTGAGGATGTCCAATTTTCATGTTGCTCAACCTAAAGCATTCTGTTACAGCAAGCTGTGAAGACACGTAGGGCAGTTCTGTGATATGATTTCTGTCTTGAAAGGAATTGGTTGGTTACTGAGTAAAGTTTCTAGGAGTAACTGGAAACTCACAATAATCTAACTCATGGATATTGGTTGTTTGTGTATTAGTAGTGATGAAGATGGTGACAAACATATTTGGGTGGTATTTCCTTTCAGAAGCTTTGATACTAGGGAGAGGAAGAATAATAATTTTCATAAAGTATTTCAGAAATAGTTGTGGTTATTATTTAAATATGATGCTTTTGATATGAAAGTAACCATAGAAATATTAAACCTATATCTTGTAGCTGGGAAGATCCAGGTGACTTGAAAGGATTTAACTCTATCTTTTTAAAAACCTAGGTCTCTTTTGAGGAAGAAAGCAAACTCACTCAAAACTCATGTACATCTAAACACTCTAACCCACAACTGAGATTTTTTTAAATTTATTAATAATAAATAAGTACAAAGACAACCCAAAGCACTATGTGGTGAGAAACAATTAAAATTACAGCAGAAATTAAGGAAATGAACACTGAAAAAAAATACAAAGAACAGGGTTGGTTCATTGAAAAGATGAACAATATGGACAGACCCTTAGTCATCTTAACTAAAAGAAAGAGAGAGAAGACTCAAATTAATAAAATTGGAGATGAAAATATGGAGGTTTCCACACATGCCAATGACACTCAGAAAATTACAAGAACATTTGTACATACCCTATATTCCAGTAAACTGGAAAAATCTAGAAGAAATGGATGCATTTCTAAATGCATACAGCATACCAAAATTAATGCAAAGTAAAATAAGTAAAATAAACAATTCAATCCATTATCAACAAAATGATTGAATTAGTAATATAAAGTCTACCAACTAAAAAAATTCAGGATCAAATGGATTCACTGAGGAGTTAAATGAACACTTCAAATAAAAAGTAACACCGATACTACTCAAAGTATTCCATAAAATGGAAAAGGAAAGAAGGAAAGGTTCCACATTCTCATTACGAAGCCAGCATTGCCCTGATACAAAAATCAGATAAATACACACACACACACACACACACACACACACACACACAGAGAGAGAGAGAGAGAGAGAGAGAGAGAGTTACAGACTGATCTTTCTGATGAATACAGATGAAAACATTCTCAACAAAATACTTACCATTGAATTAAGATCACATCAAAAGGATAAATTCACCCCAAAGCCATCTACAATGAAAACTTTGTGACACTGAGGAAAGAATTCAAATAACATTAGAAGATAGACACTCAGGTTCATTAATCCAAAGAATTAGTATTTTGAAAATGGCCATCCTACCAAAATACAATCCACAGATTCAGTGCAGTCCCAATCAAGAGCCATGGCAAGAGCACCTGTTGTTAGTGGAGTATCTGAGACCCCCACGACCAATAAATCACAGGCAGGTGTCACATACAAAGAACTGAGATTTTCATTTAATGGCCTGTGTCTTTTGGGAGTAGCATTGTCCACTCATCCAGGGTACCTCTACTCAAACTCCATTATCTCTTCTCTCTCCCTGCTTAAACCTTTCCACTCCAAGTATTTACCCCATTTACTTTTGTTTTCACCAATTTTCTACTCTCCTTTCTCCTTAAATGCACACATTGGCCTCTTTCTAATTCCCTGGCAACCACATGTACTCTAAGTTAAACACACACTAACATATTAAAAACAAGGATCCATTCATGAGACAGAAACTGTGGCAAATGTCATTCTGAGTTTCTGTTACTCACATAATATTTGCAGCTTCATCCACTTACTGAGAACATCTTAATTTCCATTTATTTTAGCATTGAATAAAATACCATTGTGTATATTTTTCATATCTATCTCATATGGCATTTTTCGTATCCATTTATCCATTCATGGATATCCTGGTTGATTCCATTTCCTAAATGTAGCAGCAGTGAAGACTATGAGCAAGCATCCTTGTACTGGGAGATAAAGTGCTTTGGGTATATGCCCAATAGTGATACAGCTGGGTCATAGGGTAATTCTTTCTGCAAGGTTTTGTTTTGTTTTTCGGTTTGGTTTGGTTTGGTTTGTGGCTGCAAGTATCCACTTCTCCAACAATAAATGTTTCCCTCTCCACATGTAGTGGTTCTTTTCTGTTGCCTTGATGACAATGCTGACCAAAGCAATTTATAGAAGGAATAGCTTATTTGAGCTTATGGCTCCAGAGGAGTCAGAATCCATTATGGTGAGGAAGTATGATGGCAGGAGGTGGCAGAGGAGAAGGCAGAGTGCTCCCATCTTCAAGCAGGCACAGGAAGCATACAGCCACTGGAAATCCAGCAAGGCTTAAGAAATCACACATTCCTCCCCCAGTGGCATGCTTCTTCCATCAAGACCAGGCCTCTTAAAGTAGTTGTACTCTGCATTTTTCTGATGATTAAAGGTGATGAACACTTAAGGTATTCACTAGCCATTTGTAGGTAGAGGCAGGCCACCTGTGGCTGCATTGTTTTAAATTGCCTCCTGTCCTTTGAACCTGACTCTGCCCCTAGGTGAGAATGGATTTTATCAACTTGTGACATATTTGTGACCCAAACACATGATGTAGGGCAAGACAATAACAAGTGATGTACACAGGAGGCATGAGGCAGAGGTTTAGGATTAGCTGAGAGACATGACATCATTTCGTCTATATAAAGAATGGACTGTAAGCAGTAGATTGAATCTCTATGACCATCTGATGGGATTTTTTTGGTCATTATTTTCTATGTGTGTGTGTAAGTTAAGACAATCGGGTTTCTGTTTGAGTGTTGAGGGCTAGCTGGGTTTGGTTGGAATAAGGTTCTCCTTTTGGACTACCAACCTGGGAAGAAAATATCGAGTTGCCTGCTGGGTCTTGACTGGACAGAGGCTTGCAGGAAGCCACCAGTCTGTGAAATCTGTCTTGGGGTGTGGTCAGTCCCTGGCAGGTGGAATTAATATGGCCATAATGGATAGCAGCCAGCACCCCAATGCAAAGGGTTTGTGTCAGGCAAATAGCCAGGCCAGACCCGGCTGTGGGGCAGAAGGTCTCACAGACAGCTGGCATGCTGTGTCTTTGTGCCAGCTCCCAGGAGGAGCTGCTGGTGGCTCCTTCCTTTTTCCTTTAATCTAGCAGGTGCAGTTTGCATGTCCTTCTGCAAGTGCAGGACAGCATGAACTATAGCCATTTTTAATCTTCTATTGGGAACTCTCTGTTCAGTTGCCTAGGCCAACTTTGAATTTGAGCTATACATTTTCTTGTTTAGTTGATTTTATTCCTTTATATAATATAGATTTGTATAATATGGGTTTATTGCCAAATGTTTAGCTGACAAAGATTTTCTCCCAATCTCTAGGCTTCTTCTTCACCCATTTGAGTTTCCTTTGTGGTCTAAAAGCTTTCCAGTTTTGTGAAATCCCATTTGTCAATTGTTTGACTTATTTCTGCTCTATTTGGGTCATATGCAGAAAGTCCTTACCAGTGAGTACAAACTAAGACATATCTCTATCTTTTACTCTAGAAATGTCAGGGTATCAAGTCTTATGTTAGGGTCCTTGATCCATTTGATTTAAGTTTTTTTTTTATTTTTTTTTATTAGTTTTTATTGATTCTTTGTGCATTTCATAACATTTTTTCCAATTCAGTTCAGGCTTATTTCTTTCCTCCCCCCCCCACCCCCCCCCATCCCAGATCATGCATTCTGCCATAAACTGTCCTGCATCTTTCTCTCAGTTTTTTTTTTCATTTTTAGCTATAAGTGATACCATGAGATACAAGCATCCTTCATGCAAAACCTATCATTCAAAAGATAGAGAGCAAAGATCTGAATAGAGACTTCACAGAGGAGGAGTTTAGAGATTGGCCGAGAAACATCTTAAGAAGTGTTCAACATCTCTGATAATTAAGGAAATGCAAATAAAACCCACTGAGATATCACCTTACTCAATAAGACTGGCTAGGATCAGGAACACGAATGATACACAAGTGGCTGGGAGGTTGTGGGGAAAGGGGAACATTTCATCCATTGCTGGTGGGAAGTAAACTTTGTACAGCCACCTGTGGAAAGCAGTGTGGAGAACCCTTAGAAGACTCAAAATGAGCCTTCCATTTGACCCAGTCATACCACTCCTGGGTATATACCCACAAGACACAACTTACTGCAAAGATACATGCACAGCTATGTTTATTGCAGCTCTGTTCACAATAGCAAAAAGCTGGAACCAGCCCAGGTGCCCTTCAACTGACGAGTGGATAGAGAAAATGTGGTACATGTATACAATGGAATACTATGCAGCAGTAAAGAGGGACAACATCATGAAATTTGCAGGTAAATGGATGGAGCTGGAAGACATTATGTTAAGTGAAGTAACACAGTCCCAGAAAAACAAACGACAAATGGTGTCCCTCATATGTGGATGCTAGTACCAACAACCCAGATATAAATATTTCTCATGGAGAGGGATGCATTGATTTAAGTTTTATGGATGATAAAAGATACAAATGTGATTTAATTTTTATATATGTTTAAATGCAGGCTTCCCAAAATTGTTTGTTGGATACGACTTTTCTCCAGTGTATGGTTTTGGCATCTTTTTTAAAGGATCAGATAGTTGTATTTATGTGAAGTTATGTCTGGGTCCTCTACTCTACTTCATTAATCTTGTGCCTGCTTTTATGCCAGCACTCCCCAGTTTTTGTTCCTATGATTCTGTATTATAATTTGAAATCAAATATCACAATTCCTCCTGCAGTACATTCCTCTGTCTGGGTTGTTCTGTCAATCTTTGGA
Source organism: Rhizomys pruinosus (assembly GCA_009823505.1). Taxonomy (NCBI): domain Eukaryota; kingdom Metazoa; phylum Chordata; class Mammalia; order Rodentia; family Spalacidae; genus Rhizomys; species Rhizomys pruinosus. Next base: position 12,293 of record VZQC01001775.1, on the reverse strand, counting down.
TGTTGGGCCATATAAAATTTTCTCAAATGTTTATACTACTCAAAATCATGATGTTTGGGAAGAACAATTTATGGTGACCACCTGGAATTCACTTTTATTTTTATTTTATTTTACATTATTTTTTATTTTTTTCCATGTTTTTTTAAAGACAGGCTTTCCTTGTCGCTCACTGGCCTGGAACTCACTCTGTAGACCAGACTGGCCTTGACCTCACAGAGATCCACCTACCTCTGCCCCTGAGTGCTAGGATCAAAAGTGTGCCCCACCATGCCCAGCTTACAGATGGTTCTTAGCCACCATGTGGGTGCTAGGAATCAAACCTGGGTCCTCTGCAAGAGGAAGTCTAGTTTAACATTTATATATCAGGAATGCTACTAATTCTTTTGAAATTTAATATTTTTCTCATTTTGAGGAGATAGTTTGGGATCTTGCTTAGATGGATGTACATATTTACCCTTTTCATCACATTTTATTTAATGTATTCCATTAATAACATAATTGAGGGTTTCATAGCTTAAATATTTCATATAAATATTAGCAATCATCCTATAAATATATCATATATATTGACTGTATTCAATACCCCCTGCTCCCTCTCTCTCCTTTCCTTCCATTATTCTCTCCATTACTTTAGATAGTCTTCCTTTTACTTTCATGTAATGTCATATAAAACGGGTAGCCACAAATGAAAGAAAACATGTTATACTAATCTCTCTGAGATTGCACATTCTATTTAAAATGATTGTCTCCAGTTGTATCTATCATTTTCCTATAGATGAAATAACTTAATTCATTATGTCTAAGAAAGCTCCATTGTTTTATACATCCAAATTTCTTTAGTTGTTCATCTGTTGACAGAACCTAAACTATTTCTACAACGTAGCTATTGGGACTAGTGCTTCAGTAAACATAGCTGGGCAAGTATCTCTGATAACTAGTTTTTCAGGTCTATGATGAAGTGTACTATAGCTGGGTCATACAGTGATATAGTTGTAGATTTTTGTGAGTCTTTCCTACTGACTGGATTAAGGGGGAATCTCACTGTTGTTTTAGTCTCTACTTTACTCACAATTAAAGATGTTGGACATCTTTTCTGCACTTATTGGCTATGTGTACTACATCTTTGGAGATCAGCCCATATATTAACTGGATGATTTATTTTGTTTCATTTTGTTTTTTCCTTCTTTGTATACTCTAGATAATGATCTTTTGTCAGATACATAACTAGCAAAGATTTTTTTTTTCCTGTTGTGAAGCAGTCTCTCCACTCTGCTAATTGTTTCCTTTGCTGCAGAATTGCAGGGGCCCAGATTCATGCCTAGCTACCCATGAGTCATGGCAGAAAGCTGCACAGAGACTGATAAGGCAGGTCTCCAGGAAATTTTCCTTTACTGTGAAACCTCTGGAAGCAAGCATCACACAAGTCTCAAGCAAATCTCTTTATTCTAAGTTTCTCTTGGGAAAATCTCAGCAAATCTCTTTATTTTAAGTTTTTCTTGGGCAAATCTCACTATGTTGCCTTTGTTACAAACTTATACAGGGAGAAACACATGGCTCTTAAAAAGCACTCTAAAAGACCCGAGTGTAAGGAATGAGTTTCACACAAACAAGATGAGGGGAGGGAACTCTTAAGAGATAAGACTTAGGTGAATTAACAACTATGAAGGAAGGCACCTAACCATTAAAAACATACATAAATCCTAGTAAAAGCAAGAAAGATAATTTAGCAAATACCATGATGCACTCAAGTCATAATTTAATGTATACACTAAGAAAAAAGCACTAACTAGAAACAGAGGTAGATATTAAATCAAATGGAGACTCTCCCAGAATGGTTTTCCCATGGAACAAAGGAATTTATGGCTTAGCAGCTGCATCCCATCTGGTTTTCCAGTGACACTTTCTTCAGTGTCTTAAGTTATCATTATAGAGGTCTTTCACCTCCTTCATTAGTATTATTCTTAAGTATTTTAATTTTTAAAAACTTTTAAAAATAGGATTTTTCTGGATTACTTACTGAACATATTGTTATTATATAGAAAGTTTATTTATTTTTGCATTTATTTTATTTTTTATTTTTACTATCTTTTCACTTTGCAGAAAACATCAATAAATTCTCATAATTTTTGCTGGAGTTTATAGACTCCCTTACATGTAGGTTCATAGTATCTGCAAAGAGACATAGACCCTTTCCAAATGTATCATTTTTATCTATTTCCTAACTTATTTATCTTTTTATAACTTCAAGAAATAAATTGTATTGGAGAAAGTAGACAACATTCCCACATCAGCAATTTTATTGACATTGTCTTTTTTTCCCACTGAGTGTAAAGGTGGACACATTTCCTACATACGGCTTTTTTATGCCCGTCTATACTCCTTCTGTTCCTAATCTTTTCAGGGTTTTTATCATGATAGAATAGCGATTTTCATTATAAGCCTTTTGAACACCCATTGCGACTATGATATGACTTATATGACTTATTTCTTCAGAATGGTAATGCTGTGTTTTACATTGTTGTCTGGGGTGCATCTCTGAAATGAAGCCAACTTGGTTATCTAGAATGTTGGTTTTGACATCTTCTTGAGTTCAGTTTGCCAGGACTGTATTGAAAGATTCCCATCCTTCTCATTGAGAAGACTGGTCTCTGAATTTCTCTTATTCATGTGTCTTCACTGAATTAAGTATCATTGTAATATTAACTTCATAAAATGAGTTTAGCACCATTCCTGTTTCCATTTCCTGGAAGAGTTTGAGGAAGATTAGTGTTACTACTTCAAAGTTCTGGAAGAATTCAGAAATGAATCCATCTGGACAAGAATCATTTTAGTTGGGCAAATTATTTCTATTTCAGCTTAATTACATATGTCTTCAAGTATATATGATATATCTTGATATATATACATATATATGTTTTAACTTACTTATTTCTTCCTTCATTTCTGTTATTCATTTACATTTATTAAATGTGAATTTGACTTGTTCTTACTTTTCTATAACACAAGGTACAGAATTGTTATTTATTTATGAATTTTCTAGCTTTTTAATTTTTGATATTTATAGATATAAACAGGATTTTTTCATTACACCCATGAATTCTTCTATGTTGTTTTGTTATTATTCAAATCTAGGATTTTAAGAATTAGTTATTTTATCTGTATGAGTCTTTTACTTACATGCTTGTCAGTGCACACATGTGTACACTGCCCATGGAGGCAGAAAAGAGCATAGGATTCCCTGGAACTGGAGTGACAGATGGCTGTCAGCTGCCACATGGGTGCTGGAAACTGAACCTTGGTCCTATCCAAGAGCAGACAGTTCTCTTAACTGGGAACCAGCTCTCCAGCCCAAGCTTTAAAATTAAAAAAAAATACTGATTTTTTAAAGATTCCAAGCATTATATTTTGATCATATGCAGACCCTTCTCCTATCTGAACCCAATCTTACTACACCCTGCCCAAGATCATGTCTTCTATTATTATTTTAAAGCCTACAAAGTCCAGTTTGTGTTCTGTATCCTGATTCTCCATTATACGTGTGTGTGTGTGTGTGTGTGTGTGTGTGTGTGTGTGTGTGCTCGTGTGATCTAGTTAGCCATGTAAGAGCATGAACAGGCCAGATGTTGATATAGGATATATCTCTTAATGCCTTCTCTTTGAGATGAGGTCACCCAGTGAACCCAGAGCTCACCATTTTAACTGGACTAACACACCAAGCACCCTGGATCAACCTATCTCTTTCCTCTGGTGCTGAGGACTGTTAAGTCCTGATTCCATACAGCCCATTTTTACATGGGTACTAGGGATACAAATGCAGGTCACCATCTGCCTAAGCAAGCACTTTCTTCTAAGCCATTTCCCATGCCTTTCCTGCTGATCATTGCTCTCGCTGCACACTTGGTCAAGTCTTTATCAAACAGACAATACCTCATGCTACTCATTTAAAAGAACGTATATTGTTATATCATAAGGTATATGAAAATCACTTATGAAAACTTCAATACCTAGTAGTTTTATTTTATTTTCAGTCATTTACTTATTTTAGGGGGTGTACTCATGTACTGTGGTGCACCTTTGCAGGCCAAGGAGCAACTTGTGGGGCTTAATTCTTTCTTTTCTTTGTGTAGGGCCTTGTGAATTGAACTCAAGTCATCAGGCTTGGTAGCAAGAGCTTTTACATGTTGATCCATCCAACTGACTCTAATTTTTAGCTATTCATGGGAAAATTGTGCAAGAAATCAAAAGTAGAAGGAAAATTTTAACATTCTAAGAATACTTCTACAGGGGCTGGAGAGATGGCCTAGCAGTTAAAAGCGCAAACTGTTCTTGCAGAGGATCCGGGTTTGATCCCCAACACCCACATGGTGGGTAAGAACCGTCTTTAACTCCAGTTCCAGGAAAATCCAATGCCCTCTTCTGACCTCCGCGCGGCATTGCACGACACGGATGCACAAACCTACAAGCAGACAGTACATTCATACACATACAAAAATAAAGAAAAATTTTAAAAAAGAATTAAAAAGAATACTTCTACAGTAATTATAATAATGGTTAAAGGAGTATTGTCTTCCTAATATGGTAAATAAGACAATGAATATTACATTCAGTAATTCAGTTTAACAAGTCTGTTGGACTGAATAGTCATTGTAATGAGGCAATAAAGGAAATAAAAGCCATAGAAATGAGAACAGGGAAGCTTAATTGTCTTTTTGTAGGTGAAATATATCTACAATATACTCAAAATTCTACAAAACTACTTCTAAAACAAAGTATGGATATTTATGAATCTGTGAGAAAACACAAAAGAATCTGGGAGGAGCACAAATATTTCTGAGGAGTACAAGAGTCATGACACCATCTAGTGAAATGGGACAGAAGCACGAATCATACCCGCTGTGTTGGAAGGAGAGTGCAGCTCTCAGGATGGTACACTGCTGTTGCACATGAAACAAGTTCAGTTCTCTACAGCCACATCAAGTGACTCACAACTGGCTATGGCTACATTTACAGGAGATCCAGGAGTTTTGACCCTGGTCACCTGTATGCATGTGATACACATAAATTTGCACAGGCATACACATAAATAAATAATTATTTTTAAAAATATTATACCCATATTATGCTCAAATGACTTAGAATATGTGTCAGGATAGCTTAGATTAAGATAGTTTTTTTTCCACAAATCATATGAGAAAACCTAAACATCTGCTGGGGAAGAAAATGGTCTGCAACATTTACCTGTTACTGTTTTAAAATTTTAGATTTTGAAGCTGGGGATGGTGGCACACGCCTTTAATCTAAGCACCCTGACGGCCAAGGCATGCAGATATCTGTGAGTTCGAGGCCCACCTGCTGTACATAGTGAGTTCCAGGCTAGCAGTGGCTTCAAGGAGCTCTTGTCTCAAAAAGACAAAAAAAATTCAGGTTTTGAAATATATAGGCAGAGAAGTTGGATCATTAGATGAAAGTGCTAAGAATGAGTGTGAATTTTTTATGTTGGGGACTCAAATGATAAAGGAATGAACAGACGCCTATGAGTTGTCCTTAGCTTACACACACACATACACACACACACACACACACACACACACACATACACACACACTCACACACACTTGTCCCCACAAAATAAAGTTTAAATCTGTTTAAAATATCATGTGCTTAGCTTCAAATAAATGTTATTACTGAGACTTAAGCAATGCACTCTATGGGTACAATAACAAGTCATGCAGAGTAGGCTTAATACTATGTCCATTTAGAAGAAAAGTACCAATAGGATATTTCCAAGTGTTTATGACCTATCTATCCACAGGTTCTTGGCCCAGATAACAGTGCCACATAGGAGTTACATCTTGTGAAACAGGTCTTTAATTCAATAAGGATGTGTTGGATTATACTGATAATATTCGTGTCGCTATGGCACAGTGAGCATATTTTGCCAGGCCAATCATGGCCACACGGTTCTTAGTTAAATGAGATTGATAATTTTTTTACTTTTCTTCTCAGGGGGCACACGTAGAGCATCCCAGCACTCTGAAAGTTTGAAACTGGTACCAGCTTGATTTCTTTTTGTTCTATGACTCTAATATTTCTTCAGCAACTACAGAGGGACTTAACATCAAGTAATAAGGAGAGATGAAAATAGAGTAATGTTTTGGGGTCTATAGGCTGTCTTTATGCAACAGCTCTAAAAGAGGCAACCCAGTCATGGCACTAGACATTTCATTTGATAACCCCTGGTATCTAGGAGAGTCATTATGCCCCACTTTAGGATAATTCCATTTAAACTCTTTTATATATGTATAATTTTTCTATTAGTTCTTTATTTTTTTTCATTTTTAACAATAAATAATAATGTATGAGTACAAGCATCCTTCATGTAAAAACAATTTGCAAGCAGTTGTGCCCAAACCCACACAGCCCAAGGGTCCCACCATCCAGCTGGGGGGACATGTATGTTCAATCAAGTTGATCAAATAAGTGTCTAGACTATATTGCTGTAGTTTCACCATTAACCCCAATTTCAGCCCTTACATTCTACAACACCCACTATTCCCCAGATTGCTCCCTAGGCTTAGAAAAGGGGCACAGGTGGACGAGAAGCAAAACAGTCTACTTTTTCTGGAGCTGTTGTTTTGGACTCTGGTCAATTCTGGCTGTTTCCTTTCATGGGCTGACAGTTTGTCCAGGAATAACCTTTCAATCCTACTAATGAAGCACAAGCAATTAGATATATAGTTATTTAAACAGTACTAATTGTTATGGTAGGTTACATTGGGATAGACACAGATGTTTGTATGTTATATTAATCCATGAATTACTTTTATACTGCAAAATATGACAGGGTCTTACTGTGGCTTATATCATCTCCTAACCACTATATTATGTAAGGAGATAGCTAATAGCCAATTAGATTTGGGATATACAGACATATAGCTGCCACTGCTGCACAGTATTCCCAGGGAGGTGAGGTGTAGCTGGTGCTAACAGAGGAGTCTTGCTTGACTCAAGGAGACCTATATTTGCTTTATTGGTTTAGCGGCCTGTGGTAACACTCTCTGGTATTCCAGAGACCAACTGTACACTTGCAAGTGAGGTGTCAATACATCTTTGCCATGCTTACATCAGTTCTTCAAAGGCAGGGCCTTATCGCCTCTCTTCTTGCAGGTATCCCAGTTTACAGGCAAGAAACCTTTACCTTTTGGGGGGGGGGCTTGGATCCCCTGGCCAACATCTCCTTGGTAGAATA